>ML685891.1:1127326-1189162 GCA_007922175.1 Pelusios castaneus
CCGGCCCCAGCGCCAGCGCCCCGGCCCCAGCACCCTTGCGCCCCGGCCCCAGCCCTCCCTCCAACCCCTTCCCAGCCCCCTTACCTGGCTGGAGGCTCCGAGTTGCAGGGCCGGCCGGCAGAGCCGGTTCCGGGCCAGGCCGCTCCCACCCTGAGCACGCTCTCTCTGAGCATGCTCAGGGCGGGAGATTTGAATCTCCCCAGCCGGCCGCAGCAGTAGTCTGCAGCTGGGAGGGAGCACCGGTGGGGACCCGAACGGGGGCGGGGCGGGGTCGGCTTCGGGCGGGGGAGTTGAGGCGGCCGGCGGGTGGGAGACCGGGAGCCTGCCCCGGCCGCGGCCACCCCACTGCCCCGGACGCATGGGGCAGGCCGGGTAGATTTGGCAGCGAGCCAGATGCAGCCATCAAAAGAGCCACATCTGGCTCGCGAGCCATAGGTTCCCGACCCCTGGACTAGATGGTCAGTTCTAGCTTCTTAATGACATTGGCTTTAGAGTGACCAGCTGTAGGTTAAAAGGTCAGCTGCTTCAGAAGAGAGCAGGAGAGGGGAATGAAGGAACAGGGACATGGTAAAAGTAAACACCGTCAGGTTAAGGTCAAGCTTGGGGTCAACCTGACTTTCAGCCTGAAATGGCAGATTAATGACCGTGCATGGCCCTTTCTATAGCAGGAGTAGAACAGGTCCTGACAAATCAAATATCATCTCATGGAGCCTGCTTTGGCACAGCCTGATAATAGTTTCCCTTCTGTTTATAAAAAGCTCACTTTGTTTTTTCTTTTGGTGTTCTGAAGTTTTAAGACAACAATTTAAGAATTTACTAGTGCATTTCAGGTGAAATTCATTCTAGTGCAGAATGCTCAATCAAGAATTGCTGCCTCCCCCCACCACTACCAGTTAAGTGGTAAAGAGGCTCATGCCCTGGAGTGAATGTAATGCCTTACAGAGTTAAAAAAGGTAGTTTTAAGTGCTGGAATGGTGCAAGTGCAAACTCCGAAATAGGGGTGGGGATGGAGATCCATTGTGCTGAATATTTCAGTGTCATTTGAGTTATGGAAAGTAAGAAACTCTGGAAATATATTAGCTAGGTTGGAGATGTGAATCATTTTGTGAAATCCATGAGAATTGATGGCATGAGATAATCTACTTACTTGCACCCCTGCTCATCTTGGGCAGAAGTACTGAGGCTGGACTGGCTGGGGTTGGCTTCTAACAGCTTTACATAGACAGTACATCGCAGGTAGATCATTTTGAATATGATCTTTCCCAACTGACCCTAATGTCAGTTGCAGAGCAGCCCACTCCCAAGGGGGTGCAGCTCTGCTATGGGTCTGGTTTGCCCTGCTTCACCATCAGGATGGTATTAGATTTGCCAATATGACAAAATTTGGAGCTTGTTGACCACTCTGCTCTGTGAGGTTTTTTAAATACGTGGACCTACGGGGAGTAATTAATCATAAAAGCTTGGGGATTTCAACTCTATCATCGAAGCAATGAAGCAGGGGAAAGCTGAGCCTAAAAGCTGTGCTGATTACCCAGGGTAACCTGATACAAAATCTATTGTTGCCGAGAGATTCTTAGCCCCCAGTATATCGTGCAATATTATAACCGCCTGATCTTCTCCTCTGCTGACAATGACCAGTTATTCCTCATTTTCGCTCTCAATGTAGCTGGGTTAGAATTTCATTTGCAGAAGGTATTTAGAGCAATTTAGAGACAAATGTCTCTGGTGTTTGCTCTGCACTTCCCCACCGCAGGCTTCGCTGAGCAGTTTTTAGTATCAGGAGCTCCATCTAATCGGTTTAATTTTAATAAATCCCTGACTGGGAGAAGGGGAGGGGTGAGGAGAAAGAGGCAGAGAGACACTGTGGCCCAACTAATTCTTCTTGTGAATTACTTGGCTAATAATTACCAAAGAGGAGAAACTGTTTTGTAGAACTGTTTGTTCCTGTTTGTTAATTCCCCATCCCCTCTTTGCGCTAATTGCTTATATGTAAACTTAACAATAGAAGAAAGGAAGAAACGTGGTCCAGCAACGCCTGCATACAGGAGTCATTGGGAACATGATCATGTGGGTCTGCCCAGCTGGTCGTATAACGTTACCTCAATTACCTCAATGCTCCAGAACAAAGGGGGAATACATGTGTGCATCCTACCAATGTACCATAAAGGGCAGAAAAAATTCTGTCCTAACTCTAGTTGTGACTGGTTCAGTTCTGGGCCTATGAAGGAGAATTAGCAAAACAGAATATTCCATTCTATTTACACCCTCAGAGCTGCTTATTGACATTCTAACTGCCCGGTATTCTTCCTAAACTCTTGTAAAGCATATTCTAGTAGGACTTCCGGTGGCAGAAATGTCAAGATTGACCCTCTCAGAAGAAATCCTGTCTATTTATTCATTAGTAGTTACTGGGCAAGTCTATGGTATGTTTCATCGAGGAGCTTGTGACTTTAAGAAACCTAGAGTTTAAGGCCAGAAAGAACCACGGGATCATCTAGTTTGACTTCCTGTGTATCACGGAGTACCAAGACCACTCAGCGCTGGTCCCAGAGCCTAAGCTTCAACCTCAGCCTAAATGCCTACAGTGCAATTTTATAGCTCCACAACCTGAGCCCTTTGAGCTGTAGCCAGCTGACATGGGCCAGCCATAGGTGTTTTACTGCAGTGTAGACATATCCTGAGAGGCTTAATCTTCCTGACCCAAGAACATGCAGCAAAGGCATGACGAATTAAGGCTATAACCCAGGAAGCCTGAGTAACAGTCCCCTGTTACAACTCTGACCTAGACAACATTCCTTTTATATTATATTATATTATATTATATTATATTATATTATATTATATTATATTATATTATGTGAACACCTACTTAAAAATAGCTTTGTACGTATCTCTGTCGGGAATAATACAAAGGCATCACTTCCTGGGAGGATTCGTAGTTGGTCTTTTTGTAGCTTCCTCCAGCAGATGTTGCTGTAGAGACTGGTGTAGGACTACTGGGTTTCTATGAGCTGTATGGAAAGAGAGAGAGACCCTGGCTCTGGGGGAGCTCTCAGATACGTTACTTCCCGTCTGTTCTAGTAGAAGTGGCTCTAGTGCATGTAGGTATAGAAGCACTGGGAGTCTCGGCGTTGCACAGGAAATTTCACACTGGGACTTTCAGTGAAGCCCTGCCTTGAATTATAATCTTGACTTTTTAAAAATAAACATCTCTTTCCTGAAAAGGCAAATCCAGTTTTGTTTTATTAATTATTATTTAATATTTAATATAAAAATTGTGGTCCCAGAAGTGCATGTCATTTCAGTTGGAAATGAAGGTTACTTTAGAATTATCAGCTGGGTTCGGCTTATTTTCTTATGACACAGCAGCTGAGTGGTGGTGGTAGGAGGCTGCCCCTATTTCTGTCTAGTTAAGGGGTTAGGAGGTCATATATTATAGGCGTTGGGTAATAAGCCTGATGATTCTGGAGACATTGAGGAAAGTGTCCTGGATTTAAGGTCCTTCAGAAGTTCAATGAAATTTCTGCATCGTCTTGAACATTTTAAAACTTTCCGAATACAGAGACATTAATGAGAAACATGAAGTTATTAGAACCATTTATCATTTTCTTTGAAGCTTGCACTGGCATTTTGTGTAATTTATGACATTTCCTCCTTTTTATTGTGAACTTCTTCAGATGAAGGGGGAAAGCAGCTGTTTCCCTTCAGAGTATCTAAAAGGGAAAAAAAGATGCTGTTTGTTTTTTGTCCAAGTAGCTGATTCCGTTGATGACACGCCACAGAGAATTAGTGGCGCCTGGGGAATAATTAGACAGCATGTGGGGTTTAGACCCTCATGGAAATATGTCTGTTGTTGAGCTGTTGTGGCTCAGATGGCCTGTACTGCTCAGCTACCCAGCTAGTAGCTTGTGCAGCTTAAAACTGTGCATTTTGAACCTGTAACTTCTGACTAGAATAGGAGGCTGGTCTGGTGGTCCTAGCCTGTGGCGTGAGAGCCTACATTTGCATCCCTGCTCAGTCTCAGACTTCCTTTGTGACCTTTGGCAAGTTACTTAGCCTCTGTTCCCCATTTGTAAAATGGCGAGATAGCCCTGCCCTACCTTATCGCGCAGGGTGGATACATTCATTAAAGATGTACGGTACTCGGGGACTACAGCGATGAGGCCTTATAAGTATGTTAGACACACTGTGGTCACTGTTGAATTACAGAGGGAAGAGTAAATCCAGAAATTTGTGGGGTCAGAAACTCTCTTAACAATAAACAAAGAGTCCTGTGGCATTTTTAAAGATTAACAAATTTATTTCTCTTTACAATATTTATTGATGATTACAGTTATTTTTCCCTTTACAATAGTACTCATGTTGCTTGGGGCTTTGTATGTTCATATATAGTGCAATGGACAATCTGCTTCCAGAGTCAAGCTTCTGTTTGACAAGGTGAGTAGGAGGTCAGTGGGAAGCTTTGCCCTTAACATGTTGGGTCTGTTAATCTGTTCCATCACCTCAGCATGCAGAATGCAAGTTCATTCAGAAGAGTTTCCATGGCTCCGTGGCCAGTGGGTCCCACATAGCCCCTGCAGTGCAGTTCAAGTAAGGATAACAGAAGTGGGAGGTGTTTGTCAGACTGGAGGATAGAAGGCAGCTGGAGGTGAGGGCTCATAAGTCACTAGTAAAGGGGTGATGCATAAATTATGGAGTTTTAAGTGCCCCACCCCACAAAAAGACTAAAGATATTTACTCCTCCTGAAACAAATGTACTGAATCCAGGAGTCTGGTGTTGAAACTCAGCTCCCTTCTCTTCCTCCTTTTAATCAACTGCATTCCTGGAAGTTGAAAACCCCACCAGCAGCTAAACAACCTCTTTGCTGAAGTCAAACCACTGCAGAAAACCCAGGTGGATCACCTTGAAGATGGTAGAGGAGGGGCCAAAGCCTTTGGCTGGAGAGTTTTAAGGGGAGTAAATTCTTCTGCAGATTTCAATTTAACTCTCTTTTATTACTTTCCTTTTTTATAATTTAAGTCTATTTCATGAGGCAGTTTGCATGTCCTTGAATGGAATCTTGTTACCATGAAAGCTTTTTTAGCATTGATTGCATAAGTCTTAATTTAATAGCTCCATCATTACTGAGAAACCCTGAGAGTGAGGCCCTAGCTTGCCAGGTCACTGACCTTTTAATTACAAACCTTGTTCCGATGGCCAGGTTATCGACTGGACAGCTCCCAACTTCTGCCTCCAGGATGAAAATGAAAATAAAAACATGGCTTTTCCTCCCCCACCTCCAGAAAATGGAGGAAAAGAAAAGTAACCTCTTGTGTTCCTAAAATTAATTTTCTCCTTCAACCTTACTTTATAATTAATTCTTTACCATATTTCAGTAAAGCTTAAACAATTTTTACAAAGCTTTTCCTTGAGCACACAACGTGGTACAAGTCAACAGAGTCGTGCAAAAGGATCCACTTAGTCATGTGCTGCCCAGACCCACCCATCTTGCAAGAATTGTGGAGATCCTCTCCTCCAGCTTCTGAAGACATACTTAGTTTGACTCAGGGACAGGTAGATGGGGTTGTAGACCCAGGCTATGCTCAGTGTTCATTGAATGTCTTGTCAGTTTCTCCTGACATAGCAGATATGGATTTAGAAAGAAAGGGACAAGAAATGGAGGTAAGGCATTAAGGGATAGATTTTCAGACTTTTTTTTAGCGTGTGCCCTCTTCTGTGCATGCAACTGATTGTGCTAGTGATTGCTTATGGCATGTGCAGATGGGATCACTGGTTGCCCAGCTGCCTCAGTGGTGTGTGCAAATGGCTGTGCAGACCCCCAAAATAGCATGAACAACAAAAAAGGGTTGGAAAACTAGAGGCCATAACTGAAAATTTGGCTGATAGAAACTTCTTTTGCAATTACATGTGAATACTCAGTATATTATGCATATAATACAACCAGAGCCAACAGCCTCAGAGCATAGTAGGAGGGAAGAGCTGAAAAGAATGGCCCAAACCAGGAAGGATGCATCCTACCCTAAGTAGAAATTTGAAACAGCTGCTTAGGTATGATAAAAGCCTTTGCAAACAGATAAAATGTGAATGCTGAAGAGAGGTGGGGTGGGACTTTTCTGTGGAAATAGAGTATTTGCAAAGCAAATAATTTTTTACATTTCCTAGCGTCTTTTATCTGAGGCTTTTGGAACACAATAACACCGAGCAGCTGATTCAGACCCTCACCACCCTCTTGAGTGGCATAAAATGATTATACCAAGATCACTTAAGCTACCATTAAAATGAAGCCACCTCAAAGGTAGAATGCAGAGCTGTTTAACACCATTGCAAACGTTTGATAAAGGAAATGAAGAATACTATATCCAAGTGATCTTGTGGGGGAGACTTGTGAGGATGTAGAATGTAATACCTGAGTTAAAAATTTGCTAAGATGCTTGAAAGGCACCATGGCATCTTCAATGACTCCAAAGAGTCAGGGTCTCTATTTTATACCTCATATGAAAGGCATAGCCAAGCATCCCTTTGCACTATTCTGGGACACTTGGCTTCTCATGAAGTTTGAGGAAGGAGTACCAAACACCACTTCCTGCAGTATTATTTTAATATTTGAAGGCCTTGCTTCCACATATTGAGTCAACATAACCCTGTTTATCTTTTGAGATCCAATGGGGACCCTAGCAACTCAGTAGGGAGCCATAGAATGAGGAGTGAGAGAATGAACCCTTTTCAGCACTAGCAATCTTGCAACAGTTCCCATCTGAATCCAAGCTACCTGCAGTCATATCTGCTCTTGGCACTCTGCTAATGTTTGCCCAATGCTGATAATGGTCAGCATATACAGAGAAGATTCCTACTGCAGATTGGTCAAGACCCAGTAGTACAAATGCATTAATGAGCTAGAGATTAGGACCACAGCTTTATGTTGTTAGTTTAATTTTTTTTCTGAAAGTGATTGAGAATCTCCATCCATCTGCTAAGAAGAGATGTCTCCCTACTCTGCCAATCTCGCATGTGCATATCTGTCACTTGCTGTTCTGCGCCAGCCTATTCATAATGCTGACGCTTCGCCCATCAATTTTCCCACTGCTGGTGTTATCTGAACTTGTCATGAACTCTACAGATTTTCTCAGCTTTGTGCCAAAAGGAGATGTGCAGCATCAGGGCCAGCAGAACTTCACCATCCAATCAACTGTTAGGACATCCTGGGGAGTCAGTTACATGGGGCTGTTCCTTAGAGCTGCTGAGCTGTTGGAAAAAGATGGAGCCTTTAGGATGCGGGATATAAAATCTGCCTCTCTCCTTCCTCCAGGGGGACATATAACTGTATCCCCATACAAATGGAGAGAATGATTCACATCCTGCCTCTGATTGTGGCCATTACGTGTGATTCAGGAGATGGCAAAAAACATGAGACTTCCGGTATAGCTGGAGACAAAAGGAGATCCTTCCTGATCATTGCAAGACATCATCGTATGATCTGATGCATAGGCTTTTCTTAGCATAAAAATGATCATGCTTTGAAAAATCATCCAAGCATGGGAGTGGGAAGCATAGTTTAACATTTAGTTCTGGTCAGGAAACCTTAAAAATGAAACTTTCGAAATGAACTCTGTGAGTTTGAAACTCCACTGCAGTCAAGGGTGCTTACTTAATTCTTTTTTTAAAAAATTGCTTTGTGGAACACTGTCAAAGCTTGAAATTAGAGCTGGTTGAAAAATGAAATTTCTGTCCTATAGGAAATTCTGAGATTTTTGAATTTCAATGAAAAGTTGAAAGTTCAGAATTAAGGTATTCAGAAATATTTTCTTCTTCTTATAATTTATAGTATTAGGAACGGATGTAAGAAATGTATAACATAAAAGTCAGAATGATCAAATGGAAACAAAACATTTTAATGTTATTGAAAAAATGTTTTGATAACTTCTCACGGAAAATGTCAACAAAATTGAGATTTTCTTGTGAAATGTTTCAGTTTAATTGAATCAGCATTTCCCAATGGAAAAATGTTTTTTGGAAAATTTTTGACCAGCTCTAATTGAAAATGAACTGCATCTTCACAGAAGTTCTTCCTGAAACCAAATCAGTACCCCATTGTTTTTGTAGGTTGCTCCCAGGAGCAGGGCAACATACCCTATTTCTTACTTGCAGGGTTGCTCGTGAGTGCCAGGCTGCTGGCTTTGAACTGCAGCTTTTGCTGACAGAAGTGAGGGGGATCCCACTTGGACCTGCAAAAAGACAGAAGAGGAAGAAAGACAGGGCCAACTTAGGGCCCACCAACCTTGAGAACATGACCCGGTAACATTTCCAACGGGGTTTGATAAGTGCTTTACAGTTTCATGTCAAAAAGATGAAAATTGCTGTGACTTTTTCCTCTCGTTTCTGTGTCAGGCTCTGGAAAGTGCACGGCATGAGGCACCCATTTGATGTTTTAATGATTTGCAGAAGAATCCATTGAGGGAGAGAGACTCACAGATTTGACATCCTCTAAATGCTCATTTATGTGTTCCATAACAGAGGGTACAAGTCACATTAGTGGTAATAGCCTCTTTCTTACTTCAGGCTTACCCTGTGACATACTTGAACCATTTAGATGTGCATTCCACAGAAACAGGGAGCTGATTTAATTTACAGTACAGTGAGTGAAGAATCAGACACAATTCCCATTTCTCCAAGCCCACTTGTTGTCCAGAAAATTCATTAGTATTTCGGTGGAGCAATGTCCATCAGCACTTTTATCGTGTGTTCATAGTTTGCAAACTGTTAGCAAATTAGAATAAATGTATACAGGGCCCAGAAGAAATTCGGACAGCGCCCAGAAAGTTGTGAATGCTCCAGCTGCTGTCTTTCTTTTATTTTACTGTTTTAATAGTGACTTTCATTTTGGCCATCGGACAGTAACTATGTAATGTGAAAATGGTTATAAGTGACTCTGCAAAATTAGCTCCTTTTGCTTCCTGTGTGTTTTGAGTCATACTTGCTTTGTTTGCCGTCAAAACCATGTTTCCATTCCCGTTAGAGCTGCAGAGCTAACACCACTTTAGCAGAAAGACAACAGAGTCCTGTGGCACTTTTAAATCTGTTAGTCTTTAAAAGTGCCACAGGACTCTGTTGTCTTTCTACAATAGACAAACACGGCTACCCCTTTGGAATTTCACTTTAGCAGAGTAATTTGGATTCATTCTGGATCGAACTGGCAGCTAAATTCTCAGCCTTGGATCTTTAGGATTGATGATGAAGGGCAGAGAGAACAAGGCTAGATCTTCAGACCCTAGGACAGTGGTTCCCAAGCATTTTCCCTGCATGACCCCATTTTCTGATGTCTTGTTTCCCACTACCCCAGACAGCATGGAAGTTACAGTTTAAAAATGATGTCCTCCCTGTAGTATGACCTTGCACGCACTGTACATGCAAGATAACGCCACAAAGAGGTTGCTATTTTGTTTTACAAAACAGCTCACACATCTATGGTGAACGCGAGATCATGGTGCATGAAAGGCACCTTTTTGTAGAGCAAAACCATATCCTCTGTGCAACGTGACCTTGCCATACAGTCCATGTGAGGTCATGCTGTGTGGAGGAAGCCATTTTGTAAAACGGCATCCTTTGCAAGCGTGGGATTGCCGTGACCCCATCTCCTGAAGAAAGTCATCTTTTAATGTACATTTATTTAACAAATTTAGCTGTAGATTGCCCTAAAGCAGGGGTCGGCAGCCTTTGCCGGCCCCCGTGCCAGCCCCACCCACTGTACCCTCAGCAGGTGCCAGGGGCGGGGCCAGGGACTCCTACTGCCAGCTGGCCCCGCCACTGCATGCAGAGCTTCTGTCCCCTACTGACTGCACTCCCCAGCAGGGGGTGCAGCCAGCAGGGGTCAGGAGCCCTGCGTGCCGCGGCTCCTTTTGCCCACTGGCCGCGCTCCCCAAGGTGCACGAGGGGGTGGCCAGCAGGTGTCAGGAGCTGTGACACGCACAACACTCTTGTGGCCCTAGCCAGGCCTCACTGGGGAGCGAGGCCAGCAGCGGGAGCCTGAGCGGTGCCACTCAGAATAGGCGTGTGTGCCATGTTTGGCACGTGTGCCGGGGGTTGCCAACCCCTGTCCTAGAGTGAGAGAATAAATATAGAGAGGCTAGGGGAAGGCTGATCTGATGATTAAAGCTCGGGACCAGGTGTCATGTGTTGAAGGTTCTATTCCTGGATCTGCCATGGACTTCTTGCATGATGGGGGACAAGTAACCTAATCTCTCTGGGGCTCAGCTTCCTGAAACACTTGGAGGAAAATAGAGTGATCAGGAACAGTCAACATGGATTCACCAAGGGCAAATCGTGCCTGACCAACCTGATTTCCTTCTATGATGAGATGACTGGCTTTGTGGATGCGGGAAGAGCCGTTGACGTGGTATACCTTGACTTTAGCAAGGTTTTTGATACGGTTTCCCACAGCATTCTCGTCGGCAAGTTAAGGAAGTATGGGTTGGACGAGTGGACCGTAAGGTGGATCGAAAACTGGTTAGATCAACGGGCTCAGTGGGTAGGAATCAATGGCTCGATGTCTGGTTGGCAACCGGTAACGAGTGGAGTGCCCCAGGGGTCGGTCCTGGGGCCGGTTCTATTCAACATCTTCATTAATGATCGTGATGATGGAATAGACTGCGTGCTTAGTAAGTTCGCGGATGACACCAAGTTGGGGGGAATGGTAGATACTCTGGAGGGCAGGGACAGGATCCAGGGAGACTTGGACAAATTGGAACACTGGGCCGAAAGAAACCTCATGAGGTTCAACAAAGACAAGTGCAAAGTCCTGCAGGATGGAAAAATCCCACGCACTGCTACAGGCTGGGGACCAATCGGCTAAGTAGCAGCGCTGTAGAAAAGGACCTGGGGGTTATGGTGGATGGGAAGATGAATATGAGCCAACAGTGTGCCCTTATTGCCAAAAAGGCCAATGACATATTAGGCTGCATCAGTAGGAGTATTGCCAGCAGATCGAGGGATGTGATAATTCCCCTCTATTCGACACTGGTCAGGCTGCTTCAGGAATACTGTGTCCAGTTTTGGGCTTCCCACTACAGAAAGGATATGGACAAATTAGAAAGAGTCCAACGGAGGGCAACAAAAATGATTAGGGGGCTGGGGCACATGATTTATGAGGAGAGACTGAAGGAACTAGGCTTATTTAGTCTACAGAAGAGAAGACTGAGGGGAGATTTGATAGCAACCTTCAACTACTTGAAGGGTTGCTCGAAAGAGGAGGGAGCTAGGCTGTTCTCGAGGGTAACAGAGGACAGAACAAGGAGCAATGGTTTCAAATTACAACTGGGGAGGTGAAGGTTGGATATTAGGAAAGTCTTTCTCACTAGGAGGGTGGTGAAGCATTGGAATGGGCTATCTAGGGAGGTGGTAGAATCTCCATCTTTGGAGATTTTTAAGGCTCGGTTAGACAAAACCCTGGCTGGCGTGATTTAGGGGGAGTGGTCCTGCTTTTTAGCAGGGGGTTGGACTAGATGACCTCATGAGGTCCCTTCCAGCCCTATTAGTCTATGATTCTATGATTCCTCTTCTGCATACAAAATGGGAATAATGAGGCATGTTGAGAATTAATTCATTCATATTTGTAAAATGATTTGGGATCCTCAGGTAGAAATTGATAGATAAGTGTGCATCCTGCAATGTGTGATTTTTTTGGAGTTGATATATGTTGTAAGAACTGCACTTTCAGAGAGACAGAGAATTTACTCAATTGGCCATATAAGGCAGGGGACATTTGCAAACTTTTGAATGTCAGAATGCCAGGGCTCAAACAGATTGCATACAATCCTAATCTGGCTCTGTAGTTCTGACCTTTGAAGGAAGCTTCACCTTCAGGCAGGCAAAGAGATCTGTAGATGCTTATTTAAAATAGATTTTTGGGTGGAAGGAGGAGTTCAGCCTCTCTGGCCATCCAGCCAAGGGGCATTCATTCAGTCTCTAGCCCACTCAAGAATGAAGCCCTCTTCACTGGGGCTAGAGTGATGAATGTTATCTAGGACATCCCATGTGCTCTTCTAATGAAACCCATCCCACTCATATTAGTGCTGTACTGTCCAGCGAGGAGAGGAGAGAGATGAATCGTATCCATATTAATTTAACATATGGGCTGTCCTGGACCACAGTTATGTTGTGTAATAGATCACATCTCTTGTAGTAAGTGATAAGAGGACTGAGTGACTGTGTTGCTATAATTACACTGCTTGATTCATTTTTCTGCACCCCACCACACCCTTCCTGATTTTAACCTGGGGGAGGACCCTCCTTGGACAAGGGGGAATTAAATTTCGAGTTTGTTCATTTTGGCTCTTCCTGTTGGAACCTAACCCAGAGTGGACTTTTGGCCCTAGGAAGAGAGAGGGGAATTCATTCTCCATTAAATCTGAGGCTCTCTTAAGTAAAAGTGTTGACTTTGTCATATTGTTCAAATGTGCATTGCTTTTATCAAGACAATAAAGGGTAAATGTGGTGATCTCTGCTCCCCTGGAGTGGTTACATTACACAATCTTCTAGAGCATCTTGCAGCAAATACATGGGTTATATTAAAACTTGCAATCATATCAATTTTTTAAAATAAATTGCTGACCTTATGCTGTGGAATCAGCTTTATTGAATTTCACCAAAAATGCGTTTATAATTCCCCCTCTTGTCCTGCATACACACGATATTCGTGTCCTTGCTGTCCATGTGAAAATGTTCCTTTTTATGGTGATAAACAAAATTAAGTTTGTCTTTGTCTCTGCTGCCCTGCCTCATCTTTAAGATTCCATTGTGGGGGGTGGGTAGAGGCACCAATAAGTAGTCTTACTACAGTGGGAAGGTGGACTGTGTTGCAGCACAGAGAGGTGGAACATTTAACTCCACCAAACAAATCAGATATGTAGATCTTGCCTATTGGCTGAAATCTGTATTGCTATGGAGGCATTTCACATTTTAGGGGTGGAATAAGTACAGCATAGGGCAGGTGTAGGTAGGTGACAGGTATTTTCTAGGAATGCTGGGGAATGAGAATATGTAAAACATTTAATTTTACTTTAAAATGTTTATACTTTGCTCCTAGACCCTTTCTAATTACTATACATTGCAAAAAATAAAGTCTACAAGTCTAGTTATTGCTGTACTTTCATACTATCACAATAATAGTCATCCCGAGAAATAAACTATAATAATCTCTCAGCCCCCTCCATGACTTCCTGAAAGAAGTGATGTTTTGCAATATGCCCAGGAAGTTAACAGATTTATATCGTACGCTTTTAGAGGAATTTGTGTTGAAAGCGCTATACAAATATTTGCTAATTCTCAAAACACCTTGTGTGGAAGCAAAGCATTATCATCCCCTTTTCTACTGTCCTTTCTGATTGTAATTCCTCAGATGGCTAGCCCTTTTTATTTGTATAGCATTTTACAAATGTTAATCCTCAGGATGCTGCTGGTAGGGAGGCAGAAACTATTATCCCATTTTACAGCTGAAGAAACAGAGCTACAGAGGTTAAGCAGGCATCAGTGTACCAGAGCTGGAATTAGAATTGAGGAGTTCCTTGCTCCCAGTTCTGTCCTCAGGCCATCATATTGTGCTAAAGTGCCAATATAAATTAATATGTTACATTGAGGCAGCATAATTTCTCAGACTTTTTTTTTATGTATTTCCTTCTACAGGCCCCAGCTTCGTTTGTAACTAGTTGTATTCACCACAGTCCAAACTGAATCATGTAAGTAGATGAAAGGGCTGGCTGTCTCTGCAGTTCTTGGCATTTGCCCCTTTCTGCTGCATTTCCCCCAATCCCTCTTCTAGAGCTTTTTCAAGGCATGTAAAAAGCCAGTTTCTCATATATTAAGTGAAAAATATCCCTGCTTCTACTCCTAGAGTAACCAGGAGCATGCAACTGTTAAACCCAGAAATATAAAATACATGTTTAAAAGATGACTGTGTGTGTTTAAAAAGAGCGAGCGAGAAAGAAGAGGAGTTCAGGGGAACCAAAAAATAGCAGCTTCCATTACTGTAATTAAATGGCAGCATTTAACCTATCAGGCTGTGCGTGTATGTGAGAGGCGAGCAGGGAGCTGCATTTGAAATGATCACTGTATTCCTTGGGGAAAAGAGCAGTTAAATAATTTGTTTGTGAGGTGTGAGTTCAGTGTCGAGTAAAGCGAGCGTGTGTGTGTTAGGAGCTGGAGGGGAGGTGGTGATGTGTTTACAGAGAATGCCCTGGGGGTTGGTATTTACTAGCACCTGTGTGCTGTCAATAAGAACACAAGCTGCTGTTGCCTGGTGGTTGTTATCAGAGGAGTAGTGGCCTCACCTAGTCCCAGGTATTGCATCATAAAGGCAGAACTTGCTTCATGCCAGGCTGCCTGGAACAGGTGAGAGGGACTATTAAAGAAACCTTGGGAGAAAATGGGGGAAAAGAGAATGGAGTCATTTTGATGAACTTCATATACTGCAGTGACTGTAAAGAGTAAGTTGTTCTGTTTGGTTCTTGGACTTGGCACTCAAGAATTCAGGGCTAGGAATCCCGAGGGAACAAGGCAGAAGCTACTGCATAGAGATCTGCTATTTAATCATCATATCAAACAGCAGCTTCACCTGTGCCTGGCATAGTTCCTGCACTTCAAGGATGTCGTTTCAGCTGGATACAGAGTGACAGGGATCATCAAAGCGTCTCCTTCCTGCCCCTTTACCACTGAACCCAGCTCTGTGCAGAGAATAGGGAAACTGTTTGTGCACCGCCATGTGCAAAGAGATGTCAGTTTGTTGGTGTTTTGGCTCCCTGTTAAGTGAGAGTTTCCTGTTAAGTGCCATCTAGGGTGTCTGCCTGCTCGTTCTAATCCCCCCTATATTTGAAAGATGCTTCATTTGTCTAGAGAATATTTTGAGACACCAGAACTCCAAGACCTGTCCTGGCACAATGTGAAAGGGTACTGGAAACTCTCCAGCGCCTCCTGCTGCCCCACTATCTAGTCTAAAATGTATGCTCAGTAACACACACACAAATGTTTCTGCATAATCATGCCAGTTTTTAAATGAATTCACTTTGACCATGTTGGTGCTCCTCTTGTGTTTGCTTTCTGTGAATGTTACAGCCAATAATTTTGCTGGAAGAAAACAGCCATAGTTCATGGAAAGCAAATCTTGAAGTGACAATTGAGTGTTCAGCCCAGGAGCCTGATTCTAATAGAACTCAAATGCATAAAGGCTTTTAATATACAAATAAGAAAACTCCAGAGATGTCTTTGGCACGGTAATCGGAGCCCTAGAGAACCAGGAGCTGTTAGCAAGTTTTGTGTGTGCCCTGAGAGAACAAATGATGAAACTCCTTTTATACCTTACCACTCCAGTACGTTGTGTGCGTATTTGTGGTCACCATAGTATTTCTACTTCTTCACCCTCATTTATTTTTACTATTGTTAGCATGAGTTGTCTTTTGGGCATTTCCTCCAGACTTCTTTAATTTTCTCCAGAACTATGAAGAGACTGAAAAAAACCACTCTTGTGCCTAACTGGAACATTTTCCATTCAACTTGCATATGCTCTGTGTTTTCTGCCTTTCTTCCCTTTTACTTTATTACTAAGTACATATAGCCCAGATACAAAATTGTTTTTTAAAAGTTCATCTGCTGCTGTTTCTTACCCCCCCACCTGTGTGATGGCATAGATAGTTGTTTTCTAAATGGATGTGAGGTAGCCAACAGAAAAGTGAAAGGCAGGTAGATATAATTTTAAAATACATTTTAAAATTACAAAGCAGGATTACTTCTTAAATAGAATGTATTTCAACACTTCTATTGGCACCATCAGCCTCTAATTTTACAGGTGGCTAGCTTTGTACCAGCATTCAGCAAACATTGTTTTAATGGCATTTTTAAAAAAGCATCAAAACCAAAAAAGATCAGAGAAACCAAGATGAGTTGTAATCTGTAATAAATACTAGCTGCCATGTCTCTTGATATTATATTGGCATGCCTCTCACTTTCAGGAAGATGCAAACCAGAGACACCATAATAATTCCTATCACTTAGATGCGTTTTTCCTTATCAAATTAATCCCCTTGACACCTCGATGAAGTACAGAGGTATACAACATTATCTCCATATTATAAGTGGGAAAATTGAGGGAGAAAGGTGAAGTGACTTGCATGAAGCTAGAGAGGGAATCTGTAACAGAGTAGGGATTAGAACTCTTTAGTTCCTGGCTCCCATCTTGGTGTTCATTTCTTTAGAGCATTCTCACGTGGCCTAGGGTATGGGCAATAGTAGGTGATGGTGCTCACCCTCATGATAGCAATACTTCCTGATGTAAGGATGGCATAAGGCATATGGCAATATTGTGTGTGACATGGCATACATGTGGTACGTCTCAGTGCCTCTCACACACTTTAAAGCAGAGCTTGACAAAATTGGCTCCCAGCTAGGCACCACCTGTTTTATTTTTGTTCACCAGAGGGTGTGCCTCTGCTGCATTTCTACAGTGGAGTTAGGAGCCAGGCTACAAACCCCGGTTGCCATGGTGACCTGGCATCTGGGTTTTGTCGAGCTCTGCTTAAAAAGGTTAACAGCTACATATTTTATATACTGTCTTTTGGCCTGAGCCTAGGCTTATATGTTTGTTTATCTGGTTCCTTTGTAAAGTTTAAAATGTTTGATAGTAACAGAGGCAGCAGGTAGCATCAGGGAAAACACATTCCAATCAACCATAGGCTGTAGAGAGTACTCTTTGATAGACATTGTGTAATGTAAAATATCCCAGGTGCCCTTGCTAGTGCATTAGAAACTATCAGAAATTCTAGAGAAAATAAAGAATCAGGAATGGCAACCAAAGACAAGATTTCTCATTCTTCTATTTAGAGATTCTGCTATATCCCAGGCATCCTAATAAATCCTGTTAAATTCTTCTTTAATCTGCCCTGAGTTTGCTAGCCAGTTCTTTTATAAGATTTGTTACCCCGAAACCTCAGACTTCAAAAACTCTGGATCTGGAATGTCATACTGGTCTCCCAGTCCCACAGATAGACATGAGTTTTCTCGTCTAAATTCATTCCGTCTTTCAAGAGATGCAGAGCCATATGGCATAAGTGGATAAGCCAATACAAAAAATTGGAATTTTTATTAAAGTTTCTTCATGGAAGTTTGGAGGCAATTGTACAGTGAACTCCAGAATCACTTTCCAGCAAAGGAATCCTGCTTCCTGTCCAAAAGAGCTAACCAAATCTGTCAGTTTATAGAATGATGCCCCTCCTCTCCACCAATCAGAATGTTCCCTCTTCAAGTTACATAGGAACTTTGAAGAAAAGTCCATATGTGCCCAACAGTTCTCTTATCTTGGACTGTTGGAGGTCAGTGTCTTCAATTTTCAGTGCTGGGAGCAAGTCACCTTCTAAATAGAAAGGCTTCAGAGTTAGCCACTGAATCAGCTCATATAAGTTGGAAATCTAGTTTAATATTTTAATTCTAAAGATAACTTCAAAAAAAATTCTTCTTTGCATTTTTTGTTTCTCCTGGTTTTGAAAAGAGAACCTCAAGCTTTTTCCTCTGTACCATTCAAATGCTGGCATTTTCTCCTACCCCACTTCTCCCAGAATGTACAACAGCCAAATCTCAGCATTGTTCTATCATTCTCTGCTACTAAATAACTTTGAAAGAGTTATTTAATGATTGACATTTCCTTCACACTAAAGAAATATAGGAACGCTTTCCAACCTTTTTGTTTCTTGTTAAGATTGGCAGCCATGCTGCTTTCTGTAGCTAATTTTTCTAAACTAAGATTTGGTGAGGATTTTCTCCCCTCCCCCCTTGATAATACCACTGGTTAATTTATATGATGTTTGGACCAAAAACTATTCAAATGTTAGAGAAGTGAGCCCATAGCAGGAATAAAATGGTCTTTTCCTCCTGGATCCTTTCGTTTGTGAGTTCTTTGCATGGCCTCCACTTTAGCAAAGAATAGGTTTCACGGGCTACCTTCCAATCTCATTTTCAATCACACAGAATCCCAGTGACAATTATTGCAATTGCTTACCCGGAAGAGTAGGGTTAGGAAATATTGCTGTAATTTAACTGTATCTAATGCAACTAGCCTTTTGTGTTTAAAAAACCCAACCAAACAACTGATCACACTGTGTCTTTATCTGCTCATAATTTCATCTTCCATGAATTGTTATTTATTCTTTGTGTCTGGTGCTGTTCAAACACAGAACAAGAGTCCCTTCACCAAATAATTTACAAACTTAAGTGAAACACAAGAAAAAGCAGATGGATACAACAAACAGATGGAGTCCTTCTCCATGCATGTGCCTCTTTGCTGTTTGGTTTCCGTTTCCCTGCATATAGGTGTATAGGTCTTGGCTCCCAACTCCCTGAACATGCTGCCCTGTTTCTCGGTATCCTTCCCTCTTGTTCCCTTCATCTGCTGTCCAGATACCTGTTCCCCTTCATAATCTGCCCACTGGCTTTCCTTCACCTGCTTCCTGGTTCCCTACTCTTCTCCCACCAGTGTCTCCTAGTGGTGGCTCTGGTCCTGCTGTTGGCTAAGACCATGCCTGCACTAACGGCGGCAAAGTTGAAGTGAAGACGCCGCACTAAAGGGGAGTTAGGAAGTTGACGGGAGTTCGACTGCTGCCGAATATTTCCAGCAGTGTAGACTAGACCTTAGATCCTCAATGATACCTCGTGTTATTTCCCCCTTTTCCTCTTTCTATTATTTTAGTCATGGGCTGTAATGGAGGCAGCTAGCCTGGCTTCCTCTCCTTGTTCCAGCAACTTTTACAGGTACTTAGACCGTTTTAATGCCTGTCGTAGCAGCTTGGAAAAAAGGAGCATCGTGGTCTTGTGGACAGGGCACTGGACTAGGACTCATGGGAAGAACGTTCTGTTCCCAGCTGTGTCACTGACTTGCTATGTAACCTTGGCAACGTCACCTCCCTTCCCTGTGTCTGTTTCCTCCTTCATCCTTGCTCTATCTTTCTTGTCTGTTTATACTATGAGCTCTTTGGAACCGACACTCTCCCCACTATGTGTGTGGACAGCGCCAAGCACAATGGGGCTCTTATCTCTGTTGGGGCCTCTAAGCATTACTGTGATGCAAATAAAGTAATGAGGAGGAAGAGTCAGCAGCATGTGACCTGCCAGCTGTCCATGACCAAGGGCTCACAGACCACAGTATGCAGTATGATCTTTTGGAACGGGAATTAACCACTAGACTAGGCGCATCGTGTCCATTTCTCTGAACACAGAGCCTCATTTCCAAGGAGACCTAGTAGTAGTGGTAGCAAATGTTATATTATAAGAGCATTAGGCTTATTAGGTTAGCATCTAACCTCCTCTATTATCTGGGCTTTCTAGGGGGTGGACTGTACAAGCTGGCCCTCAAGCAAATGTTCCTGCAAAGATCTTGTCTCGATCATCTTCAATTCTTGGTAAATTACTCTACCTCAGAGTTGGCTTCCTGCCATGGACTCCCATAACCCCAGTGTGGAGCTGCATTTAAATTCAGTTCTATTATCTGGAGGCTGTTGGCCCTGTGGGTGGCAGTCTCAGGCCATCTCTGAGTCAGTTAAATAACAGGATGCCGGGTGCTGCCTCCTGGCTCTCTACTGTGACTTTGGCTTCCAGGTTAGCCAGATACTCTCCCGTCCAGGCTAGATGAAGCCTATTTTTGGTGGGCAGAAACCATCTTCTCCCCTTGCTTGCCCCAGAGTCATTGTGTTATCAAATTTCTGATGATAGAAATAAGAGGCCGTAGGCAAGAGATGTAAAAATAGACACAGAGAGGAGGTTTGGAAATTCTTCCTCTCTCTCATATAAGGAATCTGAATAGAGATTACATAGATGGGTAACTCACTTCTGTCTTGTTTGCTGGCTTTACCACTGCCGAGAAAGACTTGGTACATTACTGCCTCCTTAGAAGGAGCCTTGCCGAGAGACTGTCTGGTTTTGCGTTTAGTAGTGACGTAGGAATTTGAGCACACTTAGGGACAAAGCTTTGAGCTCTGTCGCTAAGATCATGAGAACATCTGAGCCTGTCTCTCCTCTCGGTGGGATTATGACCCTAGTTTTGTTTGATCCAGTTCAAAGTCTGCGACTACCAAAATAAGCAGTCTGTTGGCTCAGAGGTGTTCAGTCCAAATCCTGTTAAGGCCATGATACTGCTGCATCTGGCAGCCTCAAGGAGTTTTGTACTGGAGAAGACCTCTTATATTACATCATGTTCCGAAGGGGGAGCCGTGTTAGTCTAGGTCAGCAAAACAAACAAGGAGTCCTGTGGCACTTTTCAAGACTAACAAATTTATTTATCGCGTGAGCTTTCGTGGGAGAAAATCCCACTTCGTCCGACGCTGCATCTGACTGTGTGGGATTTTCTCCCACGAAAGCTCACACAATAAATAAATTTATTAGTCTTGAAAAGTGCCACAGGATTCTTTGTTTGTTTTATTACATCATGTTATCCAACCATTTACTTCCTCCTGCTCCAGGATTGTTCCCTATACTCTGTGTCTAGTGCTTTCTCTATTCTAATTTGTGTCCCTGAAGTGTATAACTTAGTACCGGAAGCCTTTGCTCTGTCTATCCCTCCCTTGTCTATCCCTCCTTTTTTTTCTTGGGTGGAACAGAGGTAGCATACTTCATACAAATGGAGAACTCTCTTTGCATTAGACGAGGAAGACCTGACCTTTCTTATGACAGGCAAAACTGTGTTTCCTCTCCTTTGAACCACCAGTGAAATACATTTTGCACTAGCTTATAATGCTGTGATTTATGCTGTGATATGCTTTGCAATAACCCAGTGTCCTTGTGCCTTTGTGTTGATTTTTCCCCTCCTATATTTAATGTATATTGTGGGTATCACAGTGCATGGGGTATTTACCCAAAATGTAAAGAGAAGATGCTCTAGCCTTTTTCTGCTTCTTAAGGGGAGAGACCTACCATTTTCTCATGTTTCTTTTTTTTTCTTTTGTAAATACCTTTCTTTCTTTCTTTCTTTTTTTTTTTTGCTGCTGCTTTTTTTAAATAACATAAACAAGGGGCATTGTCTAAAACAGAAGATAACTGGAGGAAAACATACACAATATGTACGTGGTGTTGTTCTGTCGTGCACACACAGACACACACCACTGAGTGACCAGTAGCAACTTTTTCATTGTATATTTTGAACTTCTCACATTTAGAAACAAAGAAGAAAAGTTGCAACACTTGTTCCTAGTTTTCCATTTAAAGATGCATTAAACCAGCAGCCCGTCTCTTGTTCAGGATGAGAATACTTTGATCCAGTTTTCTGAAGACAATACTCATTTCATGAGAATATTTAATCAGTAGAAAATAGGGTGGATTTAGTTTGTTTGTTTAGTATTTAACCAAGTGAATAAGGCAGATTAAGAAGGGGGGGGGGACCAGACCCATAAACAAGGTGATATATAATATTTTTTTCATTCTCCTTTTAAATAAATACCGATCAGCTTTATGTTCAGAGACAATAGGAGCCGTTGGCTTAAATTTGCAGTTTACTGTATTTATGGCTGTAATATCAAGGTGCTGCCGTCGTAATTTCATGCCCCAATGAGAAGAGCAAGGTCGAAGCAAATGCTTCCATCGGCATCTGCTAACACACTAACTCATAAACAAGGCCCAGCTGGATCAGGTGGCACGGAATAATACAGGCTAATGAAATACAGCACAGCTTTCCATTACTGTTAGTTTTTACAGTGTCGTCATTACGTGTAATTTATGTTTAAAAAATTCAATTTTATACAAGGCTCGGGGAAATAGGGGTCTGCAGGTCACCCAACGACTTTTAACGGCTCTGAGAGTCCTTATTGCACTCGACTGTTCCAACAAAATGTTAATAATAAATAAAAATTTCCCTCCCTTTTTTCTTCACTTTTTCTTCTTTCCCTGGCCGAGGCTCTCATTCTGCCTTTTTAATTTTCATCACTTTAAGGAGTTAGGTGTTTTGGGGCCGTTGGTGTGTCTGCCCCCCACTCTGTTATTTGGGGAAGCAGAAACTGCCTCTCAGTCTCCCTTTGTCCATATATCAATCACGCTGGGTCCTGTAAGTGGTGTAAACACAGCTCAGGAGAGGGAGATAGTTAACAACCTCTCTCCAAAACCCTCTGACATTGCCCTCCTCTCTTCCATTACACTTCATTTTATTAGAGATGCCGAAAGCCCACGAAGAGAAACTACTTCCAGGGTTTTTTAAATGTGAAAAAAATACAGTTTTTAACCTTTTCATTCCAGACAATCAGCTAAATATTTAGCATTGTGCTGTCAATCAGGCTTTCCCTTCATGCAGGATATCAGAGAGAGGCACTGTTGTCAAGTATGAGTGCTGCTCAGAGGGAACTCTGGCACGTTAAACAAGTGTACAAATTACATTTATTTTTAAAATGTCATAGTTGTGTAATGAAGAGTGCCACAGATTATTCAAGCTGAAATAATTCAGAACACTCTATATTTCTTTGAAAATGGCTTTATCTCTGTTGGATAGTTTAACTAGACTGGCCATTCTCATTTTGTCATTCAAGTTCCCATGTGTTTGTACAAAGCGGGAGTTACAAGTGCAGGTGGGAAATATTCAGATACAAATAAACTGCTTCAGTTAAATGAAGGGAAAAAAATCACAGGGATGTTTCTATTAACCTTAGGTTTGGTAAAACCTTAAGATGAAATTGATCTGATGTTGGCCCTTATTCAAGGGCTTATAGAAGGATCAGGGGACCGTACCTTTGATCCCAGTGAAATGTATGAAACTCTAGGAATGTTTTCAAAGGACAGCATGTTGAAGGAAAAATAGTCCCGTACTGGCCTCCTGATTAAAAAGAACCAGCTAGTGGTGTGTGGGACTGACTCTGAACAGGTGCACTCCTTGATGTGGATCAGATCCCAGCATGTTGTGTGATGATTCTTTTTAAAGTGTGACCATGTTCTTAAGAGAACAGGTGACTCACTGGCTCTCAGGACAGGACTGTAATGTCATTTCAGGGTACTTGCTGATAGATCTTCTTTTCAGTTATGTGATTTGATACAGACCTCATGCAGACAGGTGATTCA
The DNA here is from genome assembly GCA_007922175.1 of Pelusios castaneus. Taxonomy (NCBI): domain Eukaryota; kingdom Metazoa; phylum Chordata; order Testudines; family Pelomedusidae; genus Pelusios; species Pelusios castaneus. The sequence continues at coordinate 1,150,386 of ML685891.1, forward strand.
TTGCCGTTAAACAAAGTCAGCCAGTTTTGTTTTGTTTGCTTATAACAGAACCTGTGAGGGAGTGGGCGGGGGACTGTTTGTCTCTGCAGGTGTGGTGACAGCCCCTGGAGCCAGTCTCTCTGACAAAGTGATAGTAAAGCCAGCTTTAGAAACTTGCAGAAGAGTTTGATTCAACATTTTTCTTCAGCTGAGGGAAGGATAAAGTTTCTCATTCTTTCCTAGTGTGAAGTTTCCTCCCCAAAACCAATTCTTCCTTTAGATAGAGTGAGTACAAATCCTGTGTCTTGAGGCACTAGGCTGGGTGAAGCTTTGGAGAGTTTTAGGGAATGATACCCACACCGGATAAAGAATAAACTGTGTCCTGGCCTAACAGGAGCCTACATTGAAGATTAAAAAGATATATTAGTTCATTTAGAATAGATCGTCACCTGCTTAATGCAGGGTTTTTCCCAACTGTATGTTATCCTAGTGTTTTTATCCAGGAAGTGATCGTTCTGTAGTTTAGGCACTGAGGTAGGACACAGGAGATCAGAGTCACCAGCTCTGCCACAGGGCTTCTCTAGATGCCATCAGATCAAATTTCCCAGTTTGATTGAGGGGTTTGTGAAGATCCCTCATGATCCGTTAACTCCAGCCCCTCAACTGGAGGAGTGTGAGTCAAAGGGAGAGCATTTCCCTTCGACTGGGCACAACTGACCCGCCGGACATTAGGAAGTTGAAGGGAGACACGCAAGTTATTTTATATTTTATCCCTTCGACTGCTGCTGAAAATGGCAGGAAGTGTAGACCAGGGCACAGACTCACTGTGGACTTGTCTTCATCACACAGCTGCTGTAGCACTTTAGTGAAGACACTACGATGCTGATGAGTGAGCTGCTCCCATCAGCACAGGTGATCCACCTCACTGAGGGTTGGTAGCTACATTGGTGGGAAAAGCTGTCTTGTTGACATAACGCTGTCTCTCCGGGAGATTTATCACACCCATCAGCGACATGGTTATACTGACCTAGGTTTGTAGCGTAGCCCTAGCCTGTGTGACCTTGAACAAGTTACTTTAATCTCTCTTTGCATCACTTTCCCAGCTGTAAAATGGGGGAATGGTAATACTTCCCTACCTTACTGAGGTGTTACAAAGATAAAAGTTTCAGTGTATGTGATGCCCTCAGGTGCTACCGTAATGGATGATAGAAAAGAGTCTAGACAGTTTGATTTAAGCTGTGGAGCTTCCAACATGATAGCCCAGGCATAGACATAAAGAGAGGACTGTTACCTCCCTGCTTCATTCTCTGATTTGTTTGGATCCTGTGTTTGACCACAATTTACACAGGATGGGTGATTCCTGAAACCATAAATGGGCACGGTGAAGTTCCTGAAAGAAAGGCAACGAGAGCTCTGAATGCAAAGTGCTGCGTGTCATACAATGCAAATCAACATCCACAACCCTATAAAGAGAATTTTAAGTTTGTATGAAAATTATGACTAATTCTTACAAAAGCCGTGGCTCTGAGGAGGAATGGGCCAGAAATGGGAGGTGGGGGAGGGTTGTATTCTCTAGGGCTGTGAAGACAGTTTCCTCACATCGTTCTCCTCAGCTCAGTCCTTGCTCAGTACCCTCTGTGGTTAGATTATTCCTTGCAGATAGCAATCAACTGGAAGGAAGTGTGTGTCTAATTTGCATGAGATTATTTAAAACAAAAAAAAAAGGCCTGCATTAGTCAGGGTGATGGTAAACAACGCAAAGAGATGCCTTTTATAATATAGCCGTGGCTCAGCTTTCAAAGCCAAATATAATTCACTTACAATTGGCAGTATCCTTTATTGTTCCTTTTAACCTTTTGGATTCTGCATGGGCTTGGTCTTGCTGCAACTCCAGAAGATCTAAAATGTTTGTCTTTCAAACCAGGGGGAGGTGAGGGTTGGGCGTGGACTCTTCTATTATTCTGATGTGATTCTATTGACACAGTGGTCCCCAAAGACAACCCTATTAAGTACAAGGCTTTAGATTTTGTGGCACTGTTGTGCACCCAAGAGAGATCATGTTATATTTGGGTTGCTAAATTCATACTAGATAAGAGCAATGAACAAGACTGTGCTTTTTAGTTGCCACTGTGATGAGGTTTAGTGGGAGTTGTATTGGGAGGGGAGTGGGGGAAGCTGATGAACCCTAGAACTCAAATTGAGGTGTGTTCTCCATGAACCAACACCAACCCAAGAAGAGCCAAGTAATGGAAATATTCTTCTGCCATGATACACTGTGAACACTTCTCTTATTTAAATAGCTATTGGTTTCTCCTGGGCTCTACTGAAGTATTGTCCTTGGGCAGTATTCTTGTTTTAGGCAAACCAGAGGGACATAGATGGAGTGAGCTCAAATTACTTGAATTTGTTTAATAAAGAGCAGGCAAGCTGTCCTGGTAAGGCAAGACAGGACACTGAGCTAGATGGACCCCTGGTCTGATCTGGTACAGACATTCCCATGTCCCTGTATAACTGATATATCTTTTTGCATTCCTGAGCTTGGAAAACAAAGACAACAGAGTCTTGTTGTCTTTCTACAATAGACTAACACGGCTACCCCTTTGGAATTTGGAAAACAAAGTTAAACATACCTGAGTTTGGAAAAATTGCTGCTGGGTGAGTGCATGTGAGGCAAATTTCAGTCCAAAGTGAACGATAAAGGCTAAATTATATACTTCTGAGAAAGGATTTTTACAAATATATTGTAAATTCTTGTTAGCTTTCATGAAAAGTGCCAGATTGAGAATCCTGGGACAGACATCTCTGATCACAGATTACTAGCTGCACTTGCTTAAATGCTAGCCTGTAGGTCTTCTCTGTCTACATAGAGACCAAGATGATAGGGGCTTGGAAATATCAGGTGAATAGAGGAGTATGTTCAGTCTCTGCACTTGTTATAGTCTTGTCCTCTGCTTATTAACAGGGGGACCAATTTAGTAGTGTGTTCTGTGATGCAGACATTTGTCAACTAGCATGAAGACTGTAAAAAAGCTGCTGGATGGTAGCAACTTTCACTCCACTTCTGACTTGTGCTGGATTCAAACCAGCAACCTAGATAAGAATCCTCCATATCTCATTACCATTCACATGAGCTTTTCCTTCCCTGTTAAAACAAGATTTTGCAATGGAAATAGTGACACTCTGTTGTCACTAGTGAGCATGATTGAAATAAGGCAAGAAATGCTATTTGTAAAACTTTCTTTTCCCAAACAGGATGAGAATTGAGGGGGCAGAAGGGGTGGAGAACAATGAACATTATTTCCTGTTCTTTTCATAGCCTGAAGATCTCAAGGTCTAACTATCCTGCATAACTTAATGTATGTTCCTTGGTGTTAAATGTTATCACATATGCTACCTTTGCATGGACTTAGAATAAAATGCCCCTTTTTAGAAAGAGCCGCAGTTGCAGCCAGCAGCTAATATTGGCTTGTGCGTCTGGCTCCAGCCTTATAAAATGCCACAGTTACTAGTGAGCTACAATGCTGGCATCTGCTTATACTCTCTCTTCTATTGGATAATTATGAACTAGTTAAAGCAGCTCCTTTCTTATTAGGACTTTGCTTTCTAACGTGGTTTAGATACCATAAATACCACTACTGGGACTTTAAAATAAATGCCTGAGTTGAGATAGACCATCTCTCTTTGTTTTTCATGTGCCTCTTTCTGAGTCTTTGCTCCGATGAGGCATGCATCCAACACAAGTAGATGAGGGTGTTGTCTGAGCACAGGACTGAGAGCCAGGAACCTCAGATTTATAATCCTGTCTCTGACACTGACAACTCTGTGACTTTAAACAAGTCACTTAACCTTTCTGGGCATCAGTTTTCCCATTGTAAAATTAGGATACTAAGGTGTGATGTAACTCACAGAAGTGTTATGAAGATCAGCTAGAAGTTGTAAAGCCCTTTAAAGATCAGAAGCATCACCAGTGTTGTCCATCAATAGACAGCAATCCAGAGACAGCCTCAAACACCTACTTCGGACAGTGTTGCTTGTGTTGAGATTAGTCTGGGCTATGTGAATGCTCAGTGTGCAGCCAGATTCCAGATCCTAGGCTAACTTTTCCAACCAGAGTAATGCTTCCAGATCCTGTATTACACCTCACTGGGATGGTAAGTGCTGCAGCGATAGAGTTCCAAGCATATTCTGTCAGTAGTACCAGAATAACTATGTGGCAGTACTCTGCTAATCTCATACTGGAGTCAGAGTGCTCCCTTTCTTTTCTCTTTACAGTCTCAGCTTCCTGCCATCTTCTGTGTAGTCCTCTCTGCTTGGAACGGCTTGGACAGAGCCAAGTGGTCTCTGTCTTTTCCTCCAGATTGCAGCCCCTTGAAACTTGTTTCTTTCACAAACTCTGCTACTGTGATCTTCTCACTCCCAATATTTTGGCACTGTTTTTTCCATAAGCACTGTTGTCTTATGTGGTGGTAGTGTTTGAACCAGTTTGTAAGCTCCTCAGGGTAGGGATCTGGCCCTTTACCTGCTTCTGTGCGCAGTATCTGGCATTCCAGAGATGGTGCACAACCTCCAGCATCCCCCATCATGGAGTCCATCCAACCACCACATTCTTTTTCTAGATCACAATTTCTCCTGTTGAAAGAGCCATCCAGCTGTGCTGCTTCCTTCACAGATGCTGGTCATCATGAATCTTTCAGCTGCTTTTCTCTTTCCCCTCATAGGCCAAATTCTCTCCATATGTTGCGGCTGCTTACAGATGAGCACCTTGGCATTTTCCAGTGACAGGATAGACTGCACAACAATGTGTGCAGTGTGGCTAAAGTGAATTGTGAAATAAAAACCAGACTGGCCTAGGGCAATATAATCAGGCAGCAGTAGGCTGGGACAGTACTAATCTGAAAGTTTGAGCTTGGTCTTGTTTTGATCTGTTTTGTTAGTTTTATTTCCTCCTGGCATTCTGTGTCCCATTCTTACTAATCACAGTCAGTCCTGATTTTTTCTTTTTATTTCTGCATTTGTCATAAAATAAAGCAAATTATTCCCATCTTCAGAAACGATCTAGACTAATTAGTCGTCTAACCCAATAATTAGTTTTTTGTTTCCCTGTCTGTTTTCATGCATTATTGTTAGTTTTTTCCCCTCTTTTTTTTTTTACACCATTACAGATTAAAATGAGCCACATTTGCAGTTGATGGTATCTTTTTTTCGGGGGAAGAATGGAGAATTGCAATAGAAAGCTACTTCCAAAGCAGCAATAAACTCGAGGATAAATTAAGGAAATTGAATGAGCCACATTTGGAAGCAGCGTCGAGGCTAATATTCTGTCGCTTAAGGTTAAATTGCAACAGAGAGGAAGGAGGGGAGTGAGTTCAGTGAATCCAAAATTGGGGAGGCGATGCTGCTCAAATCACCACCAAAATCCTTCTGCAGCTTGAAAGGGTTCCGCCAGGCTTGCAGATTTAATTACAAACGCATCAAGTGAGTAAAGATGCTAAATAGATCTTGTTTCCTCTTCTCCCCCAGGACTGACAGATGAAGAAATTGACCTGGCTTTCCAGCAGTCGGGCACTACAACGGATGAGCCACAGTCTCTGGGTCCTTCCACACAGCTGGGGCCAACGCAGCCCCCTCATCTCGTGCCATACAGTATGTTGCCTCTTGGAAGCGCAATGATTTTACTGTCCTATTCCCTACCCGCTGTCTTATCTCCGTGCTCCTTTAATGATACTAGCTTGCAGTGCTGCAGCCGAGGAAATGGTGGCATTTGCAGTGCTTGTTTCTAGCAAATACCCCACTTGTTGTCAGAACCATACCCCTGAACTTACTTGAAATACACTTTTTAATTGTTGATGCAAGAGAGACAAATAAACAGCAGCAGATACAATCACAAGGTGATGTCAAAAAAGCAACTAAAGTGCAAGCTGTAGTAGTCCCCAAACGAATGTGGTAAATGATATTCTGTCTCCTAGACTCACAGACTCTAAGATCAGAAGGGATTAATTTGGTCATCTAGTCCAATGGTTTTCAAACTACGGGTCGGGACCCAGTACTGTGTCACAGGCCCTGAGGTACTGGTCGCAGCATCCCCTGCTTCTGTCGCCACAAGACTGGAATGCATTGCTCAAAGATGTAACTGTTGGGTCGCGGGGAATAAATGATTTTTTCAACTGGGTCCCGAGGAAAAAATTTTGAAAACCGCTGATCTAGTCTGACCTTGTACACAATGCAGGTCACAGAACCTCACCCATCCCACTCCTGCAATAAACTCCTAACCCATGACTAAGTTATTAAAGTTCTCAAATCATGATTTAAAGACTTAAAAGTGCAGAGAATCTACCAGCAATTGAGTCATGCCCCATGCTACAGAGGAAGGTAAAAAACTCCCAGAGCTTCTGCCAGTCTGCCTTGGGAGAAAATTCCTTCCCAACCCCAATATGGAGATCAGTTAAACCCTGAACATGTGGGCAAGACTCATGAGTCAGACACCCGAAAAAGAATTCTCTGTAATAACTCAGAATCCACCTCATCAATCATCCCATTGGCATATCTACCACCAGGAGCCAGAGATCAGTCAGTTGCCAAACTAGGCTGTCCCATTATACCATCCCCTCCATGAATTTATCAAGCTCAGTTTTGAAACGAGCTAGGTTTTGTGCTACACTGCTCCCTTTGGATGGCTATTCCAGAACTTCACTCCTCTGATGGTTAAAAACCTGCATCTGGTTTCAAGTCTAAACTTCCTGATGGCCAGTTTATAGCCATTTATTCTTATGTCCACATTGGGATTGAATTTATATAATTCCTCTCCCTCCCTGATATTTATCCCTCTGATGTATTTATATGGAGCAATCATATCTCCCCTCAGTCTTCTTTTGGTTAGGCTATATAAGCCAAGCTCTTTGAGTCTCCTCTCATAAGGCAGATTTTCCATACCTTGGATCATCCTAGTAGCCCTTCTCTGCACTTGTTCCAGTTTGAATTCATCTTTCTTAAATATGGGGGACCAGAATTGCACACAGTATTCCAGATGAGGTCTCACCAGTGCCTTGTATAATGGTACTAACACCTTCCTACCTCTACTGGAAATACCTCGCCTGATCGATCCAAGGACCGTATTAGCTTTTTTCACAGCCACATCACATTGGCAGTTCATAATCGTCCTGTGATCAACCAATACCCCCAGGTCCTTCTCCTCCTCTGTCACTTCCAAGTGATCCGTCCCCAGCTTATAGGAAAAGTTCTTGTTATTAGTCCCTAAATGCATGACCTTGCACTTTCCACTGTTAAAATTTCATCCTGTTTCTATTATTCCAGTTGACAAGATCATCCAGGTCTTTCTGTATGATATCCCAATCCTTCTCTGTATTGGCAGTACTTACCAACTTGGTGTCACCCACAAACTTTATTAGCACACTTCCACTTTTTGTGCCATGGTCAGTAATAAAAGGTTAAGTAAGATTGGTCCCAGGATTGATCCCTGAGGAATGCCTTTAGTAACCTCCCTCCAGCCTGACCGTATGACCCTGAAATTAGGTCCTTGGATAGAAGGCACTATAAAAGTACAACCTTTATTTATTTAATTATCTGTCTATATATTTATTTAAAACAAACAAGGAGTCTGGTGGCACTTTTAAGATAAATACATTTGTTAGTCTTTAAAAGTGCCACCAGACTCCTTGTTTGTTTTGCTGACCTAGACTAACACGGCTACCCCTTTGGAACTACATTTATTTATTTATTTTACAAACGGATCTGTACAAGAGTTCACCTTTACTAGGCAAACTCCTGCTTTTAGGAACCCATCACAAACTACCCACAAAGGTACGGAGTATAATTCTGCTCCACATTCATTAGAAGACTTACCTCCCACAAGTGACTGATTTTTACAATTTATCCCTTGAGTCATTGCTTAAGACGGGTAAATAAAGAATTTCAGCAAACTAGAGTGTAAGTTCATCAGGCCACAGAGAACTTACATTCTCATTTCTTATGTGTGTGGGCACTATCTGGTTGTAGAACATGTCCCCAGTTGGGACTGGGCCACTGGATGCTATGGCATCACAGATTTTATCTTCAAAAACACTTTCCCTAGTGTTATCCAATTACAATCAATCTTAAAGGACTGCAAAATGTTTCTGTATACTGTGTGTATTTGTATACACAGCTGTGTATATTAAAATAGAGACACATACATTGTTTTTAAAGTCATAATGGAATCTGTGTAAACTTAAAATGTACATATACTTTTTGCTAGGTTTGTTTTAAAATGCAAATGTATCTAAGCTCCATACAATAAAAACCAAAATGCGTACACCATTAAAAAACCATCAGGAGGAACTGTGCAGTTCACAAGTGGCTGGCAGTTTGAAAACCAGTTCTTCCTTCACTTACCTGTTATTGATCCTAAAAGTCAGGAATCCCAAAACACAGTGATGTTGCGATGGTGCTGACGCCCTCTGGCATTGCAGGTTATGTACCCATCACCCTGTGTCTAGCTCCGTCACTGATTTAGCCGCTTGACCTTGGGTGAGTCACTCAACCTCTGTACTTCAGGAATCCTGTCTGTGAAACACAGTTAATGTTACTTACTCTCCTTTGTAAAGTGGTGTCAGATATTTGGATGAAAAGCACCAAATAAGTGCTAAGTGATGCTGTTATTGCTGAATGAGGCATAAAGTGTTTCTATTGTTTGAACTGAACTTGGCTTTTCCTTTAGGCCCCTACGTACCACAGTGTTCAAACACAATAGCGGAATTTGCATGCGAGTCCCTGGCCCACGTGCTGACCTGTACAGGGTGGGAGTGATTAGTTTAGGGCAAAAACAGAGTCCTGTGGCATTTTTAAAGACTAACAAATTTATCGCATGAGCTTTCGTGGGAGAAAATCCCACTTCATCAGACGCTTTGAAGATGGGAAATTTACAGAATGGGAGGAAATTAAATGCAGGGAAGTGTATGACATAGGATCAGGTCAGGCTGTAACAGCAAATCAAAATAGATGTTAAGATTCAAACACTGGGGAACAACACATAGAGGAAGGTGAAATGAAAACACCTGTTGTAATGAGAGAAAAATCCATAGTCCCTGTTTAACCCTAAGGCAACTGAGTCAAATTTACATATAAATTCAAGTTCTGCAGTTTCTCTTTGAAGCTGTGATTTGTTATTCATCTGTTTCAGCACAGCTATTAGCAAGTCGTCAATGGAGTGAACAGAGAGATTGAAGTGTTCTCCTCTTGGTTTTTTAGTGTTGCAATTTCTGGTGTCAGATTTGTGTGCATTTACTCTTTTGTGCCGAGACTGTCCTGTGCCACAGAACTCTGTTTGTTTTTCTGCAACAGACTAACACAACTACCCCTTTGGAAATAGTTTAGGGCAGTGTTTCTCACCCTTTTTGATACCAAGTATGGGCTTGCTGCCTTCCTAAGCTGTGTGTAAGATGTGTCCTGGGGACCTCAGCAACCAGTACTGGTCCTTGAGCCAGTCATTAGAAACACTGGTTTATGGCCCAATATGAGTATCACTAGAAAGACCCTGAACTTTGGTGTGGTAAGAGGAAGGTTTGGAATGAAAACCTGCTCTCTTGTGGTGGACTGCACATGAATCGAGATCACAGTGCCATTTGGGAGAAGGGATTGAAATATTAATTTTGTGTCTTGGTCTAATCTCTAGCTGTCATAGTCCCAGAAAATAACCAACGAACCAGACCCTCTCTGTCTTGTTCAGGGAAGCCTCACATTAGCGACTGCTGTGTCCTCGTGTTGTTTTAGCTAGCTCAGTTCAGGACCCCAGTGTAGGCAGGGCCTTACTTAGGGTCCAGTAAAATCACCAAAGCAATGAAGAGGCACACAATGGAGAGGGTAAACTGAAACACAGGGCCAGCATTGGCAGCCCTCACAACTTTATCACAAACCTAGAGTGATCCAGTCTTTCTGTGAATAGTTAAGAATCTCCACTTTAAAAAAAAAAAAAAAAAAGTAAGTTCTTAATCTTCCTGATTGCAGAGAAAAGCTTGGAAACATGATCCCTATCTGTTCAAAAATCATAAGACAAATGAGGAAAAACTCAGAAGTTTGTTTTGTTTTTAAATCTCACATTTTTTAAGCCAGTCTTGTGATTTTTTGACTTGTACTTTTTGAATATTTGAGCTTGGCAACAGTACGAGAGTCTTCTGATTGTGAACCAGACATCATGTTATCTAGTAAACCCAGAGCACCTGGGATAGAAAAAATGGGGCCAGATAAGGCAGCAACCCAACCCTCTGTCCTTTCCCCCCTTGCTTCTTTGAAGAACCTGCATTTACACTCAGCCTCTGTGGTTGTAGAAAGACTAATAGTGAAATGATCAAGATGCACGCCTAATCTCACTCTTTGGTTGCATTGCATTCACCATTCTCCCTCCCTTGCTGGGTGTTGTCTAGTTAGATACAGGTCTGTCTCCATATCTGCCTGTATAGCACTTTGCATGCTGTTGGAAATACACAAGTAATAATATGAATTGCCTTATGGCTGGTGGGTTAGACTGTGCTGCAGGACAGAGTGTCCCTGTAGACTTGGCCTGATGATCTTTTAAGATAGCTCATTTGCTACAGGCAGCTTCATCTATTGGACGGTGATAGCTTGATGGATATTTCTTCAAATGTGCAAAGCTGCCCCAGGTCAGTTGTTTCCGTGATAGTTTACCAAGCCACTTAATCTTTGGTAGATTCATCAGATGCTGTACTGTATAAGAAAGAGCTCATTCCACTCTCTATCTACTCTGTCTGTGTTCTCGTATGACCCACGTCACCAGAGTGTCTGAGCACCTGTGTAGCCAGGGACAAATTAAGTCACTAAGACAGCTGAGCCTAGATCCTGTGAACCTCATCAGATTCCACCGTGCTTGGCCTCCTGTACTCTTGGTAATTCTGTCTGTTCTGAATGAGAAGGATGCAGGAAGCAAATTATACGATTTAAATACCTCTTGCCGCACAGATTGTGCTGGGAGCAGAGTCAGTAGAGTAAATTCTGATCTTTCATTGGCAATAGCTATTAGCTATATGAGTACTTAAAAAAAAAAAAAAAGAAAAGCCTTGTAAGTCTTAAAAATAGCATAGATCTTGCCAGAGATAAGAGCGATAAGAGCCATCCCTGCTTTGGCTTAGAGCAGCAACAGTTAACTTTTGGGGAGCAGAGAAGAAAATTAAATTCCTCAAGTTTCCAGACATTGTCTTTGAGATTGGTGCCTCTTGTATGATTTCACCCCTCCTCCCTGCTCCAGGGGGGGTAATTCCTTTTCTCCTTTCCTGTACTTTTGCCAAGAGGTGTCAAAACCGCTTTTTTAAAAAAAAAAACAGCTTGATTTTGATTAATATAGAGAAACAAGACTTTGCCTGACTGATAATAAAACTGATAAATGACATTTGAATTACTTGTAGCGGTAATTTATTACATAAAATATCTTTTATTTGACATGCGATTAGTTGCTGGAAGCATCACTCAATCTGACTAGTTTAAACATGCTCTAAAATGAACCCCCAGTAAAAAAAAATAAAAAGCAAAAAAAACCAGGGCTGTGTGCTCCTGGTGCTATGAAATATGCTAAACCAGGAATGAGGACCAAGACCAAAATCTGACTTTAAATATTTAAATGATTAATTGGCTTTATATGGTGTTTTTACCTTTCTAGCCCCTTAATTATAAGTAAACTTAGGGGAGTTTCTAAGCTAGGTGTGCACAGCTGCATACCTATCGCTCAAGCATTGTCTGTGTCCTTCTCCATGATATTTATGGACTCCATTCGTGTAGATTTTATACAGACTTCCTCTGTGACATTGGGCAAGTCACTTAAACTTTCTGTGTCTCGGTTTCCCCATCTCTAAAAAGGGCAACAGACGCTCAGTGCCTCAGAGGCTTGTGAAGATTCATTAACATTTGTGAAGGACTCGGACTCTGTGACAGAAGATGTGATGGAAGTGGCATGTGTTGTTATTTTTCTTCCTTGACTAGTTCAGAATAGAAGCTAGAGCAGCACAACTGTATGTTTAGGTGTAGTCCAGTATTGGCCTACTGGAAGCCTTGAGTGGTGGGGGATGGATGAGCGCATAGTATCTTCAGTGATGATTAGAGGATGTGCCGCTCAACTTCTGATGGAGTAGTGGGATTTGAAATAGTGCTTTTCACCTCCTTCACATTAATCCTCACAGCATGTCGTATTATTCCCATTTTACAGATAGGAAAACCAAGGTATAGAGATTATATCAAAGCATTTGGCAAGTGACAAGAACATAGAAAGAAGTCAGAGTAGAAGAACTTAGGAGTCCCACATCTCAGTCCTGTGCTTAGATCACAATCCGATAGAGAGAGATCCTGAGAGGTGATCTTGCACACAGTTCTGATTCCTTGTTGCCTTCCCTTTGTTATAATGGCATAGTCGTTGGAGAGTCCTCCCTGTGTCCCTCTCCAGTTTAGTTTCTCTCTCTTTCTCTTTTCCACATGACAGAATTGTTTCACACATCTCTAAAACGAGTAAAATGGCATTTCAGCTTCTTGTCTTTATAGACTCTCTGAACTTTAGGAAAGATCATTCTGGTCCCTTTTCATTAATAATGAAAACTAGGGGGCAATAAAATGTTCTTAGCATGAGTGTTGCGGGAACAGAAGGAGAGATGAGAGAGGTGAAAGAGCAAGGCTGACAGGGACCTACAGATGTCTCTTCATTCCTCTGGAGGTCAGAGCAGATGAGAGGTAGGTGGGGACAAGGAGAGGAGGGCTGACAGTCCATGCAGAGGGCAGTTTGGATCGGAGCTCTTCTGGCATTAATTAACCCGTTATGGCTGGGTTCACCATCGATTGAGTTACTTTGTCCTGGAAGGGTGTTTTTAGTCTGGGGTTCAGCGCAGAGAATTGGCAATTCCAAGCAGATCTTGGGTTCAGCTCTCAATTGAGCCACTGACCCCAAGCGTGACACTAGATTTCCTTTTGCTGAGTCCAGCCCTAGCTGTGATAAAATGAGATTTGGGATGAGAAATGGGATTAGAAAATTGGGTCATTAAGTACTGGATGCTGCGTCTTGAGCAGAGATTTGGAGACACTAAAATGGATGAATAAAAGATGGTCACAAATACTAAAGCTGCAGGTGGCGATTGCAGACATGGTTGGTTCTCCACTTGTTTTGCTCTCCACGCTACTAGTCCCAGTGGCACAGGCTTGGTTCTGATTCATTCAGATTTGCACTTGGATGCGGGGAACCATCACCTTAAAGGGAGCAGGTTCCCATGATGCCTCCAGTAAGGACACATTTTCTGTCCATATGGCCTGTGGGCTGGAGTTTCAGAAGAATTCCTGCAATGAGCCATCTACAAGAGCAGCTAGGCAGCAAGAAATCTCCATGGGCAATAAATGAGAAAGATGGAAGAGAGACAGGTTTCCAGTTATCTCCACCAACGAAGCCTCTCTGTCCTGGACGTCCCAGTTGACAGTTTGGAGGGTAGAGTGCATTCCCTAAACACGAGTAGGTTATGTGCAAATTTGGATCTGTCTGGCTAGAGGCTGCCTGCCAGCCTGTGCCTCTTTGGTGTCTGCCCATCTCCTGTCCCTGAACTTCAGGAAAGATCATTCTCCATCCTATTTATTATTGATGAAAACTGGGGGCAGTACAAGATTCTTAGCGAGAGCGTTATGGGAGCCGCAAAGGGAGGTGAAAGGATGAAGCTGTTGGAAAACTGCATGTGTCTTCTGATTCTGCTTGGAGAAGAGGAATAGACAGAATCTTTGCTTTCCTCTGTTGAATCTTTATGCTCCTTTGCAAACCTGTGTGTTAAGCATCCCACACACCCCTTCCCACCCCCTCTAGTTACCTTAGTGCATGTTGAAAGTGGAAACAAGATGGTTGAAAGTCTGTGGGTTAAGTTTAGGGGAGAATGCAACAAGGGGGATGTTGTGGTGGGTGTCTGCTACAGACCGCCAGACCAGAAAGAGGAGGTGGATGAGGCATTCTATGGACAACTAAGAGAAGTTTCCAGATCATCGCAGGCCCTGGTTCTTATGGGGGACTTCAATTATCCTGACATCTGCTGGGAAGATAATACAGCAGTGCACAGGCAATCCAGGAAGTTTTTGGAGAATATTGAGAACAACTTCCTAGTACAAATGCTAGAGGAACCAACTAGGGGCCTTGCACCTCTAGACCTATTGCTCACAAACAGAGAAGAATTGATCGGGGAAGTAGAAGTAAATGGCAACCTGGGCAGCAGCGACCATGAGTTGGTAGAGTTCAGGATCCTGATCAATGGAAGGAAGGAAAGAAGCAGAACACACACCCTGGACTTCAGAAAAGCAGATTTTGGCTCCCTTGGGGAGCTGATGGGCAGGATCCCTTGGGAGGCTGATCTGAAGGGGAAAGGTGTCCAAGACAGCTGACTGTATTTTAAAGAAACCCTGTTAAAGGCACAGGAAGATAACATTCCGATGTGCAGAAAGAACAGCAAATGTGGACGGCGACCAGCGTGGCTTAGCAGGGAACTCTGCAGTGAGCTGAAACATGAAAGGGAAGCTTACAAGAAGTGGAAGCTTGGACAGATGACAAGGGAGGCATATAAAGATATTGCTCGGGACTGCAGGGATAAAATCAGAAAGGCCAAAGGACAATTGGAGTTGCAGCTAGCAAGAGATGTGAAGGGTAACAGAAAGGGGCTCTATAAGTATATCAGCAACAAGAAAAGGATCAGGGGTGGTGTAGGTCCCTTACTGAGTGGGGCAGGCATCCTCGTGGTGGATGATGCGGAAAAGGCTGAAGTACTTAATGCTTTTTTTACTTCAGTCTTCACAGGGAGGGCCAGCTCCCAGGCTACTACACGGGGTAACGCGGAATGGAGAGAAGAGCGGCCCTCGGTGATGGAAAGTCAGGTTAGGGAATACTTAAAGAAATTGGATGTGCACAAGTCCATGGGGCCGGATGAACTGCATCCGAGGGTGCTGAGGGAGTTGGGGGAAGTGATTGCAGAGCCGCTGGCCATTATCTTTGAGAACTCGTGGCAAATGGGGGTGGTCCCGGAGGATTGGAAAAAGGCAAATATAGTACCTATCTTTAAGAAAGGGAAAAAGGAGGATCTGGGGAACTACAGAGCGGTCAGCCTCACCTCAATCCCTGGGAAAATCATGGAGCAGGTCCTCAAAGAATCCATCCTGAAACACTTGGAGGAAAATAGAGTGATCAGGAACAGTCAACATGGATTCACCAAGGGCAAATCGTGCCTGACCAACCTGATTTCCTTCTATGATGAGATGACTGGATTTGAGGATGCGGGAAGAGCCGTTGATGTGGTATACCTTGAGTTTAGCAAGGCTTTTGATACTGTCTCCCACAGCATTCTCGTCGGCAAGTTAAGGAAGTATGGGTTGGACGAGTGGACTGTAAGGTGGATCGAAAACTGGTTAGATCAATGGGCTCAGTGGGTAGGACTCAATGGCTCGATGTCTGGTTGGCAACCGGTAACGAGTGGAGTGCCCCAGGGGTCGGTCCTGGAGCCGGTTCTATTCAACATCTGCATTAATGATCTTGATGATGGAATAGACTGCGTGCTTAGTAAGTTCACGGATGACACCAAGTTGGGGGGAATGGTAGATACTCTGGAGGGCAGGGACAGGATCCAGGGAGACTAGGACAAATTGGAACACTGGGCCGAAAGAAACCTCATGAGGTTCAACAAAGACAAGTGCAAAGTCCTGCACTTAGGACGAAAAAATCCCATGCACTGCTACAGGCTGGGGACTGATTGGCTAAGTAGCAGCGCTGTAGAAAAGGACCTGGGGGTTATGGTGGACGGGAAGATGAATATGAGCCAGCAGTGTGCCCTTGTTGCCAAAAAGGCCAATGGCATATTAGGCTGTATCAGAAGGAGTATTGCCAGCAGATCAAGGGATGTGATAATTCCCCTCTATTCGACACTGGTCAGGCCGCATCTGGAATACTGTGTCCAGTTTTGGGCTCCCCACTACAGAAAGGATGTGACAAATTAGAAAGAGTCCAGCGGAGGGCAACAAAAATGATTAGGGGCTGGGGCACATGACTTATGAGGAGAGACTGAAGGAACTAGGCTTATTTAGTCTACAGAAGAGAAGACTGAGGGGAGATTTGATAGCAACCTTCAACTACTTGAAGGGGTGCTCCAAAGAAGAGGGAGGTAGACTGTTCTAGATGGTAACAGAGGACAGAACAAGGAGCAATGGTTTCAAATTACAGCTGGGGAGGTCAAGGTTGGATATTAGGAAAAACTTTCTCACTAGGAGGGTGGTGAAGCATTGGAATGGGCTATCTAGGGAGGTGGTAGAATCTCCATCTTTGGAGATTTTTAAGGCCCGGTTAGACAAAACCCTGGCTGGGGTGATTTAGTGGGAATGGTCCTGCTTTTTAGCAGGGGGTTGGACTAGATGACCTCGTGAGGTCCCTTCCAACCCTATTGTTCTATGATTCTATGTTCTGGCCTTGCTGCCCCTAGCAACCCTTGGTCCTTGCTCTTAATTCAGGCAAGAAAGCCGTGGAATCCCCATATGTGCCTGTATTCCAAATAAACAATCCATAAAGGTTGACACAGAACACTTCTAGCTCTTCGTTCTTTTTGTAAGCCCACTTAGCTCCCAACATGGAGATCCCTCCCCACTTCCAGAGAACACTGCTCCTTTCTCTAGCCTTCCTTCCCTTCCCGCGATTCCTTCTCCAGCCCCAGTTTTAGAAATAGTGATCTGTGGAAGCAGTCGGTACTTGCTCTGATGTACTAGGCTTAGCTAATGCTAAGTACAAAGGCTTGCCCAGGGTCAACACACCTGGGATTTGAGGGTCCTCTTCAAGAAAAGAGCAGGTGGAGCAGGACTGATGGGACTGTTAATTGCCAGTGTGATTTTGATCCCTCCTTTCTGGCCCTGGAGATACCCTGAAATTCCTGTAAAGCTTTAGGAAACAAGAGTTGGCACCATCCTGTCCACCTTTGCCTGAATTAGGTGTTTGGGTGAGAGCCACACAAATCCGCAAAGGCATCACCATGCACGTTCTGACCATGCATCTCTCTTGCTTTTGGCCACTAGGTCCCCCAGGCTCCAGATGGCGAGACTATGGTGCTTTGGCTGTCATTATGGCAGGGATCGCCTTCGGCTTTCACCAGCTCTACAAGGTAAGTGGTGCCCTCCCTACTCCACTGAGCTGCCTTTAGCTCTGAGACAGCCACGGGTCCGTATCCCGTATGCTGCCCTTGTCCCACGCTAGCTCTTGGTTGCAATACAATCCATGGAGCAGCTGCTCCTATCACTTCTCCTGTGGGTGTATGTGAGGAGCTGTCTGGACAGTCTGATCTGAAAGTGCAGCAAGTGATGAGCACGTGTTTTAGACTAGTAGGAATAATCCTCCCTTGCTCTCATATACCACTTTGCATCGATGAAAGTGCTTTACCAATGAGGCCAGCGTCGTCATTCCCATTTGTAAAAAATGGCAGAGGGAGATGAAGTGACTTGCCCAAGTTCACCCAGCAGGGCAGTGGCAGAGCTAGGAATAGACTCCAGTTGCCCAGAGTCCAGTCTATTGCTCTAACTACTAGATAACACTGCCTCTATAAACTCGAGAGACATCTCCTTTGGCTAGCCAGGAGGTTGAAGGGAAGGCGTTTAACCCCAGCTCTCTCAGTGGGTGTGTGCAGCCAGTGTGTAGACATACACACCCACCGTGTTCATACTCTGCATTCATCAGGTTGGACACGCTCTCGTTCTCTGGCATTGACGGCCTGTTCCCCAGTTCTGTATGGAGTAACGTGGTAGAGGTTGTTGGGAGGGAACCCAATCGTGTTGGCTGGGGAGCAAGGCAGGAGGCCAAGTGATTCCAGAAGAGAGGAGAGTAGCAGCCACTCGCTCTGGTGTTTTATGTTCCTCTTGCAAAGCGTGTGTTTGTTTGGGAGCTGAAGTGATGCGGAAAGTAACAATTGGCTACTTTTTAAATTGGGCTATTTGCTGTGCTTGGTAAAATCCATATTTAAAGCTAAATGTTCTTTTAAATGCCCTTGCTCTTTTTTATATTTCCCTTCCGTTAATCACCTTTGCCTAGAGAAGGTCACATGGGGAGTATGTCCCAGGATTAGACATGGCGGCTCCTTAGTTGGCTGTCCAGATTGTCCCCTTACTGTTGTATGCTGAGCAGTGATGGCACCCTTCTTGGGCCTGTACAGACTTGCAGGGTTGATAAATGCCCAGAGTGAAGCTGAGGGCGTAGCACCTGGTCCTTAGTGGAGTCATAGCTGGCCCAGAGGGCCTTATTGCTATTGTAAAATGACAACTACCACAAAATTGTCTGATGGTGACAACATGCTGCAACCCACTGCCTTTCTTTCTGTGTGCAGATTCCCTTCCCACTTCTCCATCCAGACCCCTTGGTTACCCAGCAGAGGCCCTCGTTCCCTTGTGGGAGCCTAAGATACTTGGGGTCAGCTCCCAAAGTGCAACTGGTGCATACGTTCCTTTGGCAAGCAATGCGATTTTTGTGCTTGTGCCAGTGGTCCGTATCTGAAAAACAGAGAGGCCCTGCCAAGCCATTGGCATGAGTGTTCCAGCAAGTTCAGAACAGAACCTTCTGTTCGTTGCACTTTTTCTGTGGGAGTCATCAAAAGCAGCCTGCTTCTCAGAATGGGGGAAGGAAGAAAGTGGGGTGACTGTGCGTGTGTTGGAGCAATCTAAGGAGACAGCTAGATCTCTATATAACCAACAGCACTTAGTTTACATGGAGGATGTTGCTGTTCCACACCCTTCAAGCCTTTCTCAGAAACATACCTTTGGATATGTCTCTCTGGAAGTGTGTGCATCAACAGTCAGGATACGAGGGAGCTGTTAGCAAACAGTTCTCTTGTAACTGAGGTTGTTTCCGACCCTGGCTAGACCCCTCTGACTGTGCTCTTATTACCCTGCACATTCAGTCAAGAGTGCTATGCCCCAGAAGGGTTCGTGGTAATTAGGGATGGCTACAACATCTTAGATCAAGTCTATCTCCTACAAGGGCAGACTTAGTTTGATTTCATTACTAATGTGTATGCTGTCAGTGAGCTGCTACCACTGCTCTAGTGTCCTGACCTTCTGTCTTGGCTCTCCTTAACCATGCCTTCATGGCTCACTGCCTCCCCTCTACCTCCGCCCCATCTCTTCTGCTCTCTCCTTCCTTTCTCCCCAGATCTCTGCTCTTTACCACCACTGTCCTGCCTCCCAGTCTTTAGTCTCTCTGTCATCCCTTCCCTCTACTCTGATGCCCGCACCCGCCTGGCCTCTCCATTTCCAGCACTCCCCTCTTCTCCTTGCCCTATATCTCCTGCCTTCTGGGTACAGCTGGAATCTCATCAGAGGCAAGTGCAATGGGGCTGAAATCCTTCTGGAAGGGGGTAGAGGAAGGGGCTGTGGGACTGGCAGTTTTCCTGAAAGAGCCAAGGACCATCTCTCAACATCTCAGGAAAAAAGAATACAAAAGTCCTACCATCCTGTTTTCCTTGTGACTTATTTGAATGCTTTCTTCAAGGGAACACCTCTTCTCACACATCTCGGTGATCATGATAGTTTCTAAGAGGGAGGTAGAGATGTCTGGCAGAACAGGCTCAGGGGTGCTTGGAGTGGGTTAGAAGGAACCCCTTCCATATCCCCATCTCCTAACAACATCTCCATGCTCTGTGCAGAAATACCTGCTCCCTCTCATCATGGGAGGCAAAGAAGATAGAAAACAACTTCAGAGGATTGAGGCAAACATTTCCGAGATGAGTGGCAGTGTGACACAGACAGGTAAAGATTAATGACTCCATCAATTCACCCCTCAAAGCCCTTTTCCCTGCATCTTCCATCCTGCCCAGACCCCCCACCCCTCCCCTTCTCCTCCATCTCCACTTTATGTGGTGACTTCATTTATCTGCTCTGAGAATCTGTTCACATTTGCAAATGAAGCCGCCGTCATTTCGGTTTAATTTGAAATTGCTTGTTTACTGTCGGCGCGGCCTCAATTAATTATGTTTTTACGGAAAGGCTCCCAACCTCAGAATATTAATAAGGGGAATAAAATGACAGCCTTTCGGAGGGCTGTAAAGTTCATTTTTAATTTCTGCTTCTCTGAGGTTTTCAGGGGCTTTTTTGGTGGTTTCTCCCCCCGTTGCCTCCAAGAATCCAAAGCAGGGTCAAGAGAGTCTGTAATTACTATGCCTCCACTGACCCCAGCCACCTTCTCTGTTATTGACTCCATAGGGCGCCTGTTCATTACCCAGTGCCCTAATGATGGCCTAGATTAGCTGTTACCTGTCACGCCAATAGAGGGATTTTTTTTTTATCAACTTGTTTACTGGATGGAAGCTTCTGATAAAACACCAAAGCTGTAGGCAATTCGCCTCCATCCAGACACGAGTTCTTGTTCCAGTAGAGGTTTTCCAGTTGGGAGGTTTCCACTGAAATCTGGGAAAGAGTACTAAGTGTATGCCCAGCTGTTGGGAGAGAAGAGAGCATGGCAGTTTGTTACAGCCATAATGGGGCAAAGGAACAGGTAGGTTGATGATGGGAGGATGCTAACTGGAGCTGGTGGTGGAAGTCTCACTACAGCCTGGGTTTAATCCAAGCACCCGTCTGTTTCCAAACTAGAGATAAACCCCAAGTATCGTGTTGTCTTGTGAGGCCCGAGGTAGATAAATGATATAAACATTGTGTAAGTTTAGAGAGATGTGCAAATCATAAACTGATATAATTAGAAGGGAGAGGTTTTGGACGGATATACTGTGGGCTATAGACATCTATACAATGGAAAGATAAACTAGAAATACTGGAGGTTAGATGCAGTGCAGGTAGATTACCCATAGTGCAGATAATTTATATGGATTAGAGTGAGCGGGCGTCTGTAGATAAATTAGATACAGTAGGCATAGAAGCATCTTGTAGCTAGACAGTAGGAAGGATGTGTGTGTGTGTGTGTGTGTGTGTGTGTGTGTGTGTCAGTTCAATAGAAACTCTCCTGCTTTTCCATCCCATAGTGACTCAGTTGCAGACGACTTTAGCCTCTGTCCAGGACCTGCTGATGCAGCAACAGCAGAAAATCCAGGAGCTCACCCAAGAGCTGGCTGCTGCTAAGGTACTGACTTCTTTTTCTTTGCCTGGCCATCCTTCAGAAATTCCCCTGTCCCTTTTTAATATATGTGGCTTCCCTAGCCCATAACATCATCCTATCTGCGTCCAGTCTTGTCTCTCAAGGGTGTCCGTGCTGGCTGGGTCCCTTGGCTACACATATATGGCTTCTGAGAGGACTTTATTCCAAGCTGTCATTTACATCTTTCATGCCCACAGTCTCCTCAATTGCTCTCAGCTGTGCAGCTAGTGTCCCTTTTAGGAGAGCTCATTATATATTTATTTGGAGCGATAGAGAAAAGGTGTGGTCATCCTGCCAATTTACTGACTGAAGTGGGGAAAAAGGTAAAGGTAGATGTTGTGTGTGTATCTTAATCTTCTTTCTGTTTCTGTGTCTCTCAGTCCACATATGTATGCTATGCATATCACCGTGTCATCTCAGTGCAAATCAGTGCGGTTGTTGCAATGTCATCAAACACTAATCTGTTGGATTAGATGAAGCAGGGGAATGGGAATGGGGTGTGGGGGTTTTGCATTTCAGCTGCCTGTTCCACTCCAGGCCAGGTGGATGGCTGTTTGGTGGCCTGTGTGAATGGTTTTGGTCATTTCTAGACAAGTGGTCCTGCCACTCCATTTGACATTCATGACAGGCTTGCTGGTATTCTCAGTTGGAAGACCAAGGACTGCACAGAAAAACCAAAGTACAGCATCAGTGCAAGTTTGCCTAATACCATCAGGCCTCCAATCCTCATCTCGGGACGAGGGGAACCATCTCTTGGGCTGAGAATGGAATTCAGTCTCCAGGGCCAGTGTCTGCGCTGAGATTGTCAACAAAGAGACCCGTTACTGCCAATGGTGGCTGGTGGTTTTGCTGTGTGGATTCTTGTAAGTTTGGGAAGTGGGCTGAGACCCACCAAATTCAGATTGCATTGTGCCCATAAAAGTCCTTTTCATCTCGAAAGCACTTTACTACCATTGTCCTTGGCCTCCAAGCAGTCATCACTGGACTGGACTGGATTTGAAGTGGTGACCTAGAGGTGAAAGCCTTCCTCCTGTTATCAAAGCCTGGGATCATTCTTTGACTTTCTCTTTGACAATCTCTGCAGACTGGGAGCTTTAGTCTTGTCTAGCGGGATGCCTGAAACAATTAGGTGTGTGTAGTGCAGTCCTCCATTGTTACAGCAGTAACAGTCCTTCCTCCCCAGGCTCCAGTCTCTTGTAAACCCTTTGATGGTGTGTAGCTGGTGGCCCACCTCTGGCTGTGCAGCATATATACCTTACAGTAGGAATCCCTTAGAAGCACAACTGTAAACACAGGCATGAAAGCCAATTTATGGTCACATCTCTACACTCCAGTTTTCCTTAGGAACTGTGGCCCATAGATGGCCTGGAGCCAGTCTGGAAATTGGAAAATTGTTTTCAGGTCATAAGTGTTAAGATTAAGACCACATGTTGGGATCCCAGAAGGGAAAAGGGCACAGGAGTCTCGGTGGTTTAGAGAGTCTTTAAAAAGTTCTCCCTCCTTCCCTTCCTCTTCTGTTCTGAAATTGTAACGCATGCTGTTTTGGAATCTCAACCTCATATGTACAAAGACAGACTTGGGCAACCCCTCAAACCAAAGAGTAAAAGCTGTGTTTTCTCAGCTGTAATGTAAGTTTTTATATCTGCTTTTCAAACTCCTACTGGCATGCTGTAAAAAATTAAAAAGCGGGATTTTAAGTAATTAAAAAACCTACATAAAAACTCAAGCCTTGAATTTTCTACAACTGTTTTTAAAGAGACTGACTAAAAAGCCCCAGATGTTAGATTTTCTTTCTAAATCCTAGGCATCTGGCACCATATGTGTTTGGAAATTTGAGTCCTGTGCAGGCCAGTGAGTGGAAATCGCTCCCTTGTTAATGTGCTGATGTAGCTTTCAAAGACTTGGAGAGCCAGAACAATGGCTCCTGGAGTCTCGCTCTGTGTGTGAATCCCAAGGGAACGCATCTGTGTATATCTCAGCTACATAGACCGAGCCTCTTCCAGCTGGAATCACTGTAGGGAATGTGAGCTGTGCAGGTGATCATGTCTCTCCAGCCTTAGCTGAAGTCTGTGTAAGGACTGAGTAGGAGTGCTGGCAGTGTGGGAGTTACAGTCCCAACTTCTCACAGTAGGAATTAGTATGGAGGAGTTTGCAGCTTCTCCAGTCCTGGCTTCTACCACGAGGGAATGGATAATATCACTTCCTGTGTCTCCATCACTCCATTCCCAGTTATTGCCAGCAGAAATCATCGTAGGCCCTAACTCACAGTTACTCCATATGCACCTTCTTCCAGCTGGAATCACTGAACTCTGGCAAATCAAGTGTAAAAGTCAGGCCAAAAGAGAATTTGAAGAGCAACTAGCAAAGATAACAAAGTTTTTTTTAAAGTTCTTCAGAAGCAGGAAGTCTGCCAAAAAAGCAGTGGGGCCACTGGACAATTGAGATGCTGAGGGAGCACTCAAGAAAGACAAGGCCATTGTGGAGAAGCTAAATGAATAGTCTGCATCAGTTCTCACTGCCAAGAATGTAAGGGAGATTCCCACACATAAGCCACTCTTTTTAGATGACCGATCTGAGAAACTATCCCAGATTGAGGTGGTGTTAGAAGAGATTTTGGAAGAAATTGATAAACTGAATAGTAATTTGTCACCAAGCCCAAATGGTATTCATTCACGAGTTCTGAAGGAACTCAAGTAAGCAAAGTAAGCTGTCATTGAATAAGAGGGAGGGTTATTTTATGGATCAGTAACTGATTAAAAAGCAGGAAACAAAGATTAGAAATAAATGGTCAGTTTTCACAGTGGAGATGGATAATAGCGGAGTCTTCCAAGGATGTGTACTGTGACCAGTGCTATTCAGCGTATTCATAAATGATCTGGAAAAAGAGGTAAATAGTGCAGTGGAAAAGTTTGCAAAAGGTACTAATTACTCAAAATAGTTAAGTTCAAAGCTGACTGCAAAAAGTTTCAAAGGGATCCCGAAAAACTGGGTAACTGGGCAATAAAAGGACAGATGAAATTCAGTGTTATGTAAGGGACGTTGGAAAACATACTTCCAACTATACATGCAAAATGATGGGGGCTAAATTAGCTGTTACTACTCAGAAAGAGATCTTGGAGTGATCGTGGATAGTTCTCTGAAAATGTCCGCTCAATGTGCTGCATCAGTCAAAAAAGCTAACAGAATGTTAGGGACCATTAGAAAAGGGATAGATAATAAGAAAGAAAATATAATGCCACTATATAAATCCATGATATGCCCACACTTTGAATGCTGCATGCAGTTCTGGTCACCCCAATATATCAAAAAAGATATATTAAAATTGGAAAAAGTACAGAGAAGGTCAACAAAAATTATTAAGGGCATGGAACAGCTTTTATATGAGGAGAGATTAAAAAGACAAGGACTGATCAGCATAGAAAAGAAACGCCTAAGGGGAGGACATAATAGAGGTCTATAAAATCTTGAATGCTATGGAGCAGGTGAATAAGGAATTGTTATTTACCCTCTTACATAACACAAGAACCATGGTTCAGCCAATGAAATTAATAGGCAGCAGGTTTAAAGGAAATACTTCTTCATACAATGAACAATCAACCTGCGGAACCCATTGCCAGGGGATATAGAAAAGGCCAAAAGTATAACTGGGTTCCAAAAGAGAGTTAGATACATTCATGGAGGAGAGGTCCAGCAGTGGCTGTTCGTCAAGATGGTCAGGAATAGAACCCCATGCTCTGGGTGTCCCTAAACTTCTGATTGCCATAAAATAGGACTAGATGATAGTAGATGGATTGCTTGATAATTGCCTCAGAAGCAGCTAGCTTTAGCCACTGTCAGATGGCAGGATGCTGGGCTAAACAGACCATTGGTCTCACCTAGGATGACCATTCTTTTGGTCAAGATAGACCTTGGAGGAGGACACTGTCAGTGCAGGAGATTATTTCTTTTTGAGTGCTCTTCCCTGAGCCATGTGTGTATGTGGAAGCAAAATGAATGTGATCATGGGCACCAGCGATGATTCTTCTAGTCCTAAGAATGTATAAAACAAAAACTGCCTTATTATTCTTTGCAGCAAATCTTCCCAGAGTAGGGTCTTGCTCCAGTTTCCACCCACTATCTGACAGGCATCACTGTGCCATATCGCCGAGGTGCCAGAGCAGCTGTACCAGGGTTCAGTGAGCTGCTCATCGTCTTTCCCTCGTTGCCTCGGCGTGCCTAGAGAAGAGTATCTAATACAGCTGCTTCATGGAGACAGTTTGGTAGCTAGTCACGGTTCTAATTGTTCTGGTCTAGGGAAAGTCCTTTGGGCTTTTAAACATCTATTGCTTAGTCCACCTAGAAACTGATGGCAGCTCTTTTGGTGATCTAGGAGAAATTGAGTTAGTGCTCTCAGTCCAGTTCTTAGCATATGGGTACTCAGATTATGATCTGCCCCCTGGACTGAAGGCAGTGTCAGAAAAGAGGGAAGGGACTGAATCTGCTTTATAGACAGAGGGTAACAATAACAAAGCACTCAAGTGATTTATGAGTGTAAATCCTACCAACTTTCAATGGACTTGGGATCCTAAATTACCTAAGTGCTGTTGAAATTTTCACCCAAAATCCCATTTCCTCTTCTCTAGAAGTAGTCCTTCCAGCTGAAGGTTGAATATGTTGGTAGGCCCATGTAAGGAAGCTTGCATTGTTTCTCCCACGTGCTGCATTGGTTCTGTGGCTGACTGGCTATCCTAGGTTTTCCTACAGACACTTGGCTGTAGGGATCTCTGTTCAGCACTCAAGCAAATACTAGCTTCCCCTTTTTTTAAAAAACGAGACCAAAAACTCCCTTTGGGGGATGCTTTAGCAAAAACAAGGCTTGGTGCATTGATCTAGTCTGTGCAAAGTGTGTTGGAAGTGGGTTAACCCTTCCCAAGAACTGAAGAGAAATCTTCGACTCCTCCTAGCATCAAAGCAAAGATATTTCCTAGGAGGCTGCCAACAGAACAGTTGACCTGTTTGGTGGGCCGCTTAGGTGCATATCTCCGAGCACTGAGAGGTTTTAAATACCGGAGTCCACGCACAGTGGCCCATTGCTGAAGAGTTTGTGGGTGGAGTGGGAAGGTAGGAGAGAGAAAAGCTCTCGTGTTATCCCCCAATCCACACTCTCACCATTGCCTCTTCCATCTGTGTCCTAGGCCACCACTTCCACCAACTGGATCCTGGAGTCGCAGAATATCAATGACTTGAAATCTGAGATCTACTCGTTAAAAGGGCTCCTCCTAAACCGGTATGGAGGGGTACTGCAGAATAGCAATGTCGGGGGTGGAAAGGGGAAACATTCCTTGGGATTCCCTCAGGAAGGAGGAGGGCATTACCAGGAGGAACTAGACCTGACCCTACCCCTCTGTCAATGCTTTTTAATAATTCCAAAGGGGTAGCCGTGTTAGTCTATTGTAGAAAGACAACAGAGTCCTGTGGCACTTTTAAAGACTAACAGATTTATTTATCGCATGAGCTTTCGTGGGAGAAAATCCCACTTCGTCAGACGCTTCAAAGTCTTTAAAAGTGCCACAGGACTCTGTTGTCTTTTTAATAATGTTACTTTGCAGTTACTGTTGCCTTCCACCTAAGATCTCAAAGCACTTTACAAACATAGTTTAAACCTCATTCACTAACCCTGGGAGATAGGTAACTTTTCTTATCTCCAGGTGGGATAGAGATTGACTAACATATAGCGAATGAGTGACACAGACAGGAATGGGGCTCACCTCTCTGATTTAACCACTCGATCACCCTCTTCCCCCAAAGCATCTCTTATAGTCATTGGCTGTTAGTTCTTCCCACCCGTCCTTGTCCACGTCCCCAAGTGTAACAAAGTCTGCCCCTCACCGTGACTCTATGACATATAGGTAGGGCCAAAGACCCATTTAAAATGAAACCAAACGGCTTGTAAGCAGGTGCATTATATGGGTGCCGAGGCCTGGATTTGGGGTTGGCTTTGATTTTTTTAAGCTGCACCTGAGGGACTGCGTCTCAGGCTATGTACACACGAGAAACTTGTCCCCAGTAAGTTATTGCGGAACAAGGAAAGCGCTATAAATATAGCGCTTTTGTGTGTACATACCTGCTGCTTCTATCGCAAAGGAGCATTCACCCGTGTGATAGAAGAGCAATGCATGGTGGGCACCTGTCCCACCATGCACTGCCCACAGCCAGCCCCCTAGTCCAGCTGCAGGGCTTCCGGTGACGGGGGGGGGGCTGCGTTGCCAGCCCCCACTGTCACCCGAAGCCCCGAG
Organism: Pelusios castaneus; assembly: GCA_007922175.1. Classification (NCBI taxonomy): domain Eukaryota; kingdom Metazoa; phylum Chordata; order Testudines; family Pelomedusidae; genus Pelusios; species Pelusios castaneus. The sequence goes on from ML685891.1 coordinate 1,177,749, forward strand.
GCTGAGCTGGGGGCTGGCCCGAACCGGCGAGGGTTCGAGCCAGTCCCTTAGCTCAGACCAGGGATTCGGGTGGCGGCAGAGGCTCCGGCGCTTAAGCGCCACCACCCGAAGCCCGGGGGCTGAACTAGGGGGATGGCTCGAAGTGTGAGGGTTCGAGCCAGCCCCCGGTCTTCGGGTGGTGGCGGGAGCCTCGGGGCTGAGCTAGGGGCCTGGCTCGAATCAGAGCCAGCCCCCTAGCTCAGTCCAGGGGTTCGGGTGGTGGCAGTGGCTCCGGCGCTTAAGCGCTGCAGCCCCTGCCGCCATCCGAACCCCTAGACTGAGCTAGGGGGCTGGCCCGAACAGCCGGTTCGGGGCAGCCCCCTAGCTCAGTCCAGGGGAGCCGCCAAACCTGGCAGCTCCCATAATATGTCAATTTCACTGCTCAGCCAGAGCAGTGAAATTGACATATTTGACAGCTCCAATGTCCCAGAGTGCCCTTGATTGGCACTCTGGGACATTTCTGGAGGCTGTCTACCACGGAAAAAGCGTACACACGAGCATTACTGCAGAACAGCTGTTCCGCAGTAATGCTACCACTCTCGTTTGAGTGGTTTTACTGTTGTGCGGCAAGATGGTGTTGCCGCGCAACAAGAAAAATGAACATGTGTACACAGTCAGCTTTATTGCGCAATAAGGAGCCTTATCGCACAAGAAAGTGATCGTGTGTACATAGCCTCACTCTGGCAGGAATCACAGTAGAAAACTTGAGGGAATTGGGTCTCTTTGGCAGAAATCACAGATCTGGTCTCCATTCATTTGGGTCACACTGGTGGTATTTTAGGAGCAAGGGCATTGGCTAATGAAACCCCGCCCTGGGGGAGGAGTGTGTCACTCTGGGAGGTTTGGGCAGAGCTCACAGTTGTCTGCCCTTTGGCAGGACTTCCTGTCTCAGGTCAGCTGAACACCACAACACACAGGGCTGCTGATCCTTCGTCTTTCCCATGAGGAGGGCTCCACCCCAGTTCTGCTGACAGGGTGCAGGGAGATAGCGCTCCCTGAGGTGGGTGAGGGGACAGCTGTCATTAAAGGAAATTCATTGTTTTTATGTAGCCCGGGGTTAAGTGCTTTTGAAAAATAAAAAAGCAAATCTCCCTGCAGTGAGCAGGGATGGCAACACTGGAGCCAAGAAAGTCTCCAAATTGAATTTCTTGATAGCATTTATGATCCTGGTGAATAATGCAGGCATTAGCTTGTTTGCACTTGGATGAGATGGAGGCTAGAACAGCAGAGCTCCTCCAAGGCCGCTGGCTGGGGGGAGGGAGGTGAGTGCCGTTGTTTTTAGGTCTGCTGAAGAAAATTAAATCTGTTGCGTTGGCCTCATTTGAACACTTGCTGCAGAAAGGCAGCCAGCCTCCCTGAATCTCTTCTGGAGCCCTCCTTGGCACAAGCCAGCTCACCACACAGTCCTTCCCCACGCTCACCTCCCCTGCTAGGGCCTGATCCCTTAGCCCTGTGCACACTGAATTCCAGCTCATCAGTGGGAGATGTGGCTGTGTGAGGAGTACAGGATTGGGCCCTGTGTCCATCCTTTTCTGGGTAACAGACATGTTTCTGAAGGCACTGGGAGGGGGGAGCAAGTCCCCCCCCACACACCTTTTCTGCCCTCTTCTCCCATGTGATTACTTGGACTGCTACTGGGGACAGATGGGCCAGCTCCTCAGTTGATGTAAATTGTTGTAACACCATTGACATCAGTGGGGTTAAACTTCTTTGTACTGACTGAGGCTGTAACCTGGGTGGGTGCAGTGCACATTGAGCCCAAGAGAGGTGACTTGCACTGCAGTGAGCTCAATGGAGATGGTGGATCAGATACGGGGGGGCAGGGAGGTGAAGCTCCTGACACATCATTCTGAAGGGACCCATCTTCCCAAGGCTGTGATTGCTGTGGAGGAACAAGGAAACCTCCTTTTCTGTCCAGTGGCAGCACACTCTAGGGCAGTGGTTCTCAACCACTGTGTCGAGACACAAAAAGTGTGTCATGGCACTGTGGTTGCACGTGTCATGACACAAAAGTGTGTCGCGGCACAGTGGCTGTGTGTGTCATGACATAAAAGTGTCACGGCAGTGGCTGTGTGTGTTGTGACACAAAAATGTGTCATGGCAGTGGCTGCGTGTGTCGTGACACAAAAGGGTGTCACGGCACAGTGGTCGCATGTGTCATGACACAAAAGTGTGTCGCGTGAAATCAGCTTGCTGCCAACAGCCTGAGGAGAGCTGCAGCAGCAGGCTGATTTTATGCTGCTCACCCTTTAAGAGCTGCAAGAATCAGCTGTTCGCGATGTCAGGGGCTGCCAGTCAAGCCTCCTGCTGCAGAAAAATCCCTTGAGAAGGGGAAGCAGCAGCAGCAGCACTGTGTATCGCTTACAGCTGGGAACCCTCCCATCTGTGTCGCGACAGGGAAGAGGTTGAAAACCCCTGCTCTAGTGGCTACGGTTTGGGTGGGGGACTCAGACTCAGAACCCCTAGGCTCTAGTCCCAGCTCCCTCTGTGAAGATAGCTAACTCATTCTCTTGCCGCTTCAGCTTGCCCTAACAGGGACATGCATGGGCTCAATTCCTGGGTGCTTATAAAGTGCTTTGACATCCTGGCATGAGAGGGGAATGGGGCCTTGTTACTATTTATTTCTTAGAAAGATCCCAGTCCCACCCTGTGTGACTTCTCCCATGTGCACACTACCGGAGCATGTCATGCACTCAGGGGGCTGATAACTTCTCTCTGATGATTCCTCTTCCAGTCCTGGTAATAAAAGTTCCTTTTTCTCCTTTCTCTCACCCCAAGGAGGCAGTTCCCTCCCTCCCCTTCGACCCCCAAGATCCCATCCTGGCAAATCCCTGTGAAGCCTTCCTCTCCCTCCAACCCAGTTACTACCAACCACAACAGCAGCAGTGACATCTCCCCTGTCAGCAACGAGTCCACCTCCTCGTCACCTGTGAAGGAGAACCACAGCCCAGAGGGGGCCAAGGTCAGCTGCCACTTGCTGGGTACAGAGGAGGGGGGTGAGGTGGTGATGGATGTCAAGGGCCAGGTGCGAATGGAGGTGCAGGGCGAGGAGGAGAAGAGGGAGGACAAAGGGAATGAGGAGGAGGACGACGACGACGAGGATGATGATGTCAGCCATGTGGACGAAGAAGAGTGCCTGGACGTCCAGACCGAGGACCGACGAGGAGGGGATGGGCAGATTAATGAGCAGGTGGAGAAGCTACGGAGACCTGAAGGGGCCAGCAATGAGAATGAAATCAATTAGGGTTAATGAGCTGATTCCCATCCCTGCATCTTTCCAGCCTTTCCCCATCCCCTGGTGCCTCTCTCTTCTGGTGGAGAGACTTCTTCCCCAGCCTCGCCCTCCCATGGTTTGCCCATGATTCACCTCGAGTAGCGTCATGATCATCCAGTGAGCAAAGCGGGTCCTGTTTCATACTGCCCCACCGTCCCAGCAGGAATCTGAACTGCAGTGACTGCCTGGGCTAGGAGAGCCCTCAACTTATCATGCACCACAGCTAGAGAAACAAATCCCCTTGCATCCACTGTCCTCCTTCAGCCAGCCAGCCCCTTAGCTCCTTCCTGCATCCTAGAGATCTTCCATCCCATCTCAGAAACCAACCTGTCCCAGCTCAATCTCATCCCCAATCCTTTAACTGTGTCTCAGTCTAAAATCTCTTCTGTGCAGTCCCTGAAATGTCTCACCAGGCTTTAGTACTGAAACCAGATGGTATGTCACCTCCAAACCGGCCATTCCATGGCTGTTTCCATCTCCATCACATCTGCCTTGCAGTCCAGCCACCCTTCTCCCCAAACCTCAGGCCAGGCCTGATTCCTGAAATCCTCCAGCCTTTGAGAGGTTCTTGTGGGGTCCAAAGAACAGAACTCCTGCCCCATGCTCTCCCCTCCACCTCCTGGTGCTGGAGAGCAGGCTGATGCCTCATGTGAGCAGGTACCCTCGTTGCTAATTACCCCTCGGGTGAAGCGCCTTCCCCTGTTGGCATGATTCTCACCTGACATGCCCACTCCAATCCATCGCTGCGTGGGAGAGTTCATTCGTTTCTGACGTCTTCCATTCTAGTTACAGCCCAGCCTGAATGGATCAGATGTCCTGGCTGCTGAATAGTTGGTTAGTTCTGAATCTCCACAACAGTTCTTAGTCTATCTTCCTCCCGACATGAGGAGAAAGCCCACCAGAGCCCGTCGAGACTTGTCAGTGTGAAGGGCACCTACCCCCCTCAGCAACACGCTGCTTTCAGTATGGAGAGCGTTTCCAGAGCAGAGATGCACTGCTCCCCCACCCCGCTTACCCAGGCTCTGCCCTCTTTGCTCTTCAGGGGGCTAAAAACAAAAACAAACCACACGTTTTGAAACCTCGTGTTTGCAGAGTTGTGTTCTCAGCTGGCAAAATGGTGGTGTCTGATTCTCGTTCACTGCATAAGAGCAGAGCAAGCCCTGTAACATCTGAGTCTCACTGTCTTCACCAAGCAAACGTGCTCGTCCATGTGATCATGTATAGATTTCAAATATAAAATGATTGTATATAATTGTAATAAATATGAGTTACCACTATTTAACACCAGGCTGCCAGGGCTGCTGCTGCTGTTCTTGTTTTCTTATAGGGGGGAGGCGAGGGGAATAAAAGGGAGGGAGGGAAAACTCCAGAAATGGAGCCCTTGTAAAAATATTTTTGGAACATAATTGGAAGAATTGTTCATGTTCAACTGCTGCAGCACTCGGTTCTCTTAGCAAGAGGCACCTCAGTGTACGAGGGATGTGCTCTGGGATTCCAGTCCCCTTCTCCCCCAAAAGGAGCTACTGCAGGAAACAGTATAAGTAGCTCTGGCTGTGCCATAGCTTGAAACTACCCCATTCTCGACCCCTTAGCAGGACGCCCTGTGGACTAGAGCATGGTGTAGGTGCAGTGCTCTGGAGTAACAGCTACTGCAGTCCCCCTGTGTTCCAGCAGGAGGCACTGCAACAGATGGTGTTCGCAACTTATCTGTTAGGGAACCCTCTCCGCTCAGCTGAAGCATTTGGCCTTCCTCTTAAAAACGAGGGATTTACTTGATTACTGGGTGTGTGTGTCTGGTACATGGCGACATTTTCCTACTCAGAGGGAGAGAAAGGGTCCTTCATATTACTGTATTTAGACCTGCTGTTGAACGTGATGATTTCTCATTCCTTAAATGGACGAATATCTTCCCCCAGGAGTCTGTCTCTCTCCCTCCCTCTCTCTCTCTCCTTTAACGTTCACAAAGAACATTGCATTTAGCTAAAACAGGGCAAATTAGAGTGTGTTTGAAAGCGGAGGCTTTCCTTGGGAGATGGCACTCTTTTCTTCCCCAAGCCAAGAATCTTTGTGAAATGGAAACACAGGGCGAACGTGGGGATGTAATGAAAAAGTATTGCCTTGCCCGTGTACATTTTATATACATAGAAGGGTTTGAAAATAGAAAGTGCCTGGACAAGAGCAGTCAGTGAAATGTGGAAAATATGTTGCTGAGGTATGCGTCTTGCGGAGTGACTTACGAGGTTTACAGCACAGGCGGCCTGAAGCTTTTTTCCTCTTCCCTCCATGCTCCCAGTCGATGGCTGATTGATTAACAAGATGTGTTTGCGATAAGTTTATCAAACCTTGCTTCACTTCCTCGTGCAGCAGTACAAAGTGGTTCTCCTCCTGCTCTCAAATTTTCCAGGCCTTGCAACCCTTACGACCTCTCTAACTCACAGCCTGCCTGTTCTCTACTGAGCATACATCCCAGCCAGGAGGATCAGCACTCCTGTTGGTCACAAAACTTAACCCGGGGCATCTTGCTGCTGCTGCTACTGTTTATTGACTCCCAAGTGCTGGCTGAGGGGACCCAGCACATCCACACGGGATTCTGGGAGAGCCAGGCCTATGTATCAACAGGTGTTCCTATGTCTATCACTTTCTCTGTGCTTTGCAGCATATCCATGTAACGAAAGTATTGACAAGCTGACCAAGGGTGAAGCAGCTCTTGTCAGGGGCCTCTCCTGATTGCCCTGGCTTGATGCTTAGGCCCGTAATTTGTTCCTGCCAAATATGGAGCTTGACCTGCAGTGCATAATGTCTCCGCCTTTCTACCCACACCTCTTCAGGGACTTGGCTTCATAAATCGGTTGCTCTGGGAATTGACGGCTCCGACAGGGGCCAGTGTGCATTGGGAACACCTTAACATTAGCTAGCAGATCCCTGGGAAGGGACTCCTTTCTCTGCAGGATGAGAGATGACAGCAGCCTCTGTCTATCAGGTGAAGTTTGCCTCACCAAGAGCCCCCTATAGCACTAGGCTACTGCTTAGTGTAATCTGCCCCTGCTTTGGTACGAGGAGTGGGGAGGAGAAGAGAGGTAACATTGCCTCCTTGTTCATCTCAGCCAGGTGTGTTGAATCAGGTCATGGCCTGCATGTGTTTACAGGGGCTCTCAGTTGTACAGGAAGAGGAGAGCTGTGCTAGGTGATTGACACAGCTTGGATGGAGGAAGGAGTTGTGGATGGGGATGGTAACTGGTATTCCTGGAAGAGGCAGGTTCCATAATGTTGAAGGGAGGGCGCTTTGCATAAGTGTCTGGGGAGGCTGTTCCAGGCATAAAAGAGAAAATGGAGGAAGGTACAAAGTCAGGAGTAGGCAAAGGAGGGAGGCTGGTGCAGAATGAAGAGGGGAGCAGGTAGAAGATGAGGCTGGCAGAGAAGGATCATTGCTCCAGCTCTTCTACCCACTGAACAGCTGAATATCCCTAAGTGGATGCACACAGCCGGTGTCAGACAATGTGGACATGAGCAAATGCTCCAGTGTCCAGAAGCAGTACAAATGCCAGGACATCTCCAAAGTGTGCCACATGGGCAGGGATTAGAAGAGGGACTTCACCAAGTAATCTTTGTCTGACTACGCCTTGGATGACCAGTGAGCCAGGATCTGCTCTCCAGACATAACATGAAGCCAGGCTGAGTTGAGCAAGATTGTCCAGGTGAGTTTAGATGTCAGGAGTGAGACTGGCTGGAGCCAGGCACTGTGCAAATGCCTTACTGCCCAGGCACCTTAATCCTGGACTTCCCAAATGCTGTCCTGCTAGTACATTTCAGTTCTGACCTGCAGCCTCTTACTCCCACTTGTGTGAGAATGTGAGAAAGAGAGTGACTGTAACTTTAGATTTCCTTGTACCTTCCCCCTCCCCCCCCCCCCCCCAACATTGCCATCTTCTTAAAACTGCATCATTTCATAGAATCATAGGGTTGGAAGGGACCTCGTAAGGTCATCTAGTTCAACCCCCTGCTAAGAGAAGGACCACTCCCACTAAATCATCCCAGCCAGCGTTTTGTCTAACCGGGCCTTAAATATCTCCGAAGTTGGAGATTCCACCACCTCTCTAGGTAGCCCATTCCAATGCTTCACCACCCTCCAAGTGAGAAAGTTTTTCCTAATATCCAACCTCGACCTCCCCAGCAACTTGAAGCCGCTGCTCCTTGTTCTGTCCTCTGTTACTACTGAGAACAGCCTAACTCCTTCCTCTTTGAAGCATCCCTTCAAGTAGTTGAAGGTTGCTATCAAATCCCCCCTCAGTCTTCTCTTCTGTAGACTAAATAAGCCTAGTTCCTTCAGTCTCTCCTCGTAAGTCATGTGCCCCACCCCCCTAATCATTTTTGCTGCCCTCCGCTGGACTCTTTCTAATTTGTCCACATCCTTTCTGTAGTGGGGAGCCCAAAACTGGACACAGTATTCCAGATGCGGCCTGGCCAGTGTCGAATAGAGGGGAATTATCACATCCCTTGATCTGCTGGCAATACTCCTACTGATGCAGCCTAATATGCCATTGGCCTTTTTGGCAACAAGAGCACACTGTTGGCTCATATCCATCTTCCCGTCCACCATAACTCCCAGGTCCTTTTCTACAGCGCTGCTACTTAGCCGATCGGTCCCCAGCCTGTAGCATTGCATGGGAATTTTTCCATCCTAAGTGCAGGATGAGGAATTCTTCCTCATTGCCCTGTGACCATGTCCCTTTCCTTGCTTGTCCTGTCTCCACAAGCCCTGCAGCATGCTGTGCCCAGTTATTGGGGTGCCTTGCTCAGCTCAAGCCAATGTCTATTGTCTCTGACCCCTGACCTAAAGCTAATTGCAGACGGCTTTGCCAGGAGTGGGGCGGTCATTCTGGCGTCAGAGTACTCCTGTGTACATTGTGCTCTGAGTGCCACCCTCATGGTCTGTTGGAGACAGGAGAGTCCTTGAGCTCATGTGGGGAACAACCTGCACTCTGCTGAGAGTGTAAGCCTGGCAGTTTGGAATGGAAGGCAAGGGGACTGGGAGCTGGGCTGGTCTTTGCAGGCTGTTCCAGGCATAAGGGAAAGTGCGCATGCACTGTGTGACCTTGGCTGAATCACTCCACAGCGCAATGCCTCAGTTTCCCCATCTTGAAGAGCAGCAAAGCAAATGTATTGATGGCACTTCTACGACCTCCATCGGCACACTTTCTGTAATGTATTTATCACACCCCGCTCAGAGAGGGCAGGGCTATTAGCCCTATTATAGAGATGGGCACAGAGAGACTGAGTGACTTGCCCCTGGGGGGGGGGGGCTGTAGGTAGCCTATGGCAGAATAGCCTTGAACCTGCATCTTTTGAGTCCTAAGCTAACATCCTCCCCACTGCACCATCTGTCCTCCCCTTGAGCAAGGTCCAGATTTCTGTCTCAAGCCATGCAGCTCACAAAAACATAGCTTCCAGAGTAAGGCTGAGAATATGCCATGTGCAGAAGAGTCTGCCTTTTTCCTTCTGAGTTGCTCATTCATGGAAACATTTCCCTCCCCCAATATGCCTTTCTGAAACCAACCTTTTATGTGTGCTGAGCCAGGCAACTGTAGCTCTGAGCCTGCCATGTTGGCCCTGGCTACCTCACCCGTTCCCAGGTAGGAGGTTTCCCTGAACTCCAGCCATGTTTTTGCTCCCTTATTGCTGGGGGATGGTGCCTTCTCTTGGGGCAATCTCATCTGTGCTTGGGGACCTGCCGTGATCCCAGGAGGCCACGAACCATGGTGCAGTTCGTCTGGGAGTGTGAGGGATGAGCAGCAGTGCATTGAGGGAATGCCAGCTTCAGCCCTGGCATGAGGAAAGGTGAAAAAGACCCTTCTCTATCCTTCATAGGCTGAGGGTGATCAGAGTCCAGAAACGAGGCATCCTATTTTTCCTCTGCAGGCTCGGTGAAGGGCTGTGGCCTGTTGAAAGCAAAGGCACCATAGCAAGCCTAGCGTCCCCTCTTGCTGTGAGCTTTGGGCCTATCTGGCTGAATAGGGCCCTAAACCCAGGGCCCTCTGTGCTGGCGGCCCACAGTGGCCCTCAATGCTCGCCCTGTTTGCTAGGCTGTGGTTCAGCTCAGTTTGCTGAACTGACCTTTGCAAAAGGAGAGAGAAGGGCTGGTCCCTACTGCGTTCTTCTGCTTTGTATCCTGCAAAGCCCAACACTGATCCTGCCTCACACGGGTATCAGGAGGGTGCCTAAAGCCAGCAGTTGAGAGGGTGCTGGACTATGTGCAAACAGCTGGCGAGAGATGGAACTTGCCTCAGAGGTCACAGTCCAACGAGCTTAGCCAGCACAAGTGGGGGGGTGGGGAGGACAGACACACACACAGCAGGGAAGTAGCTTGCCACTGGTTGCACAGCAGAGCTGGGAATAGAACCTGGGGTCCTTGGACTCTGTGCAGTACCCCACCCACTGAACCACACTGCAGTTTCCCGAGGAAGTCCTCTAGTTTAGATGTTTGTATGTGCCGCTAAGGACTTCTCCATCTGCTCCTCCATGGAGACCCAGCCCTGCCGACTACCTGTGCTGCCCTAAGACAGTAAACAGGGTGGAGATGCGTCGGGGAGAATGAGCAGGGCCCCGGGAAAGCCAGTCCAATTCCCTGTCCAGCAGGAGTGCTGAGTTGTGCATTTCTGGATTGAGGGGCTGGCATGGTCTCTTGCAGCTCAGGGAAAATAACAATCCATCCCCAAAAGGGAGCAAGCACTAACCTAATAAAGGCACCAGCTGGACAGAGGGGAAAACCAGCCCTTTGGAGGAAAAAAAAAGCCTTTAATTAGAAAAATAATATATTTCATCCAAATAAGGTAAAAATATTTGAAATGGGGCAGAAGTGAGCAGCAGGCAGCATCTGTCAGGCCCTCTTTGGAAAGGGGAAGATTATTAAACTCAATTACAATTTATTTTTGCAGTGCGTCTTTCAGACTAGAAATCTCCCCCAGGGCCCGCACCCTCTCTTCTGTGTTTGCTGTAGGGCTTAACCCTTCAGGATCTTCCAACCCCCTGGACTCCAGAGAATGGGGAATCGGGTGCGACCCTGGCATAGCATGCACACATGGGGGGGGGGGGTGCAACAAGATGGGATTTATATTTTCTTGACTTTTAGAGAAAAGTCCCTACTTTTCACTAGGATCGTCTCCCCTGACTGGGGCGGGCCGGGGGGTGTTGTCTGCAGAACAGGCATTCTTGCTCTATGTTGCTCTGCGTGTACCTGTCTATCAATCACTTTGCCAGCCTAGCTCTCTCTCGCTCTCGGTCACACTCCCTGTCTCATACAACATCGCTCAGTTGGTCAAGCAATCCATCTGTCTCGTTCTCTTTCTTCTCTCTGTCTGTCTGTCCAGCATTCAGAAATGTAACACTTTATTCTATGGTGTCCTAAATTAGTTTCCAAGATCATGACTACAAGAGAAAATATCACTAGTATAACTTAAATTGGGTTTTAAGCTAATGTTTTTAAATTGGTGCAAACCCCCCTGTGTGGACACATTTTCTTCAGTTTAACCCAGGCTTATTTTGGTTGCTTAAAATGGTTTAAGCTTAACTAAGTGTGATCACACATATATGGTGAGGTTCACTGGTGCAGCTGTGGCCTAGAGACAAGCCCTGACTGAGGGCCTGATGTTAGTGTTGTGCTCTCACCCCCCAACCAGACCATCACCAGTAGGTATCCCCCCAACCTGCTCACACGCTTACTCCTGTATTCTACTTTCCTTTCCCCAGGCCAGAAGTGAACATGGTACATGGGGGTCTTTCTGCCATTGCTTCCCACCCACCCGAGGTGTGAACAGAGCAGCTTGAGGTTCCCTAACACCTTTTAGTCCCATCTGTTTCTCGGGGTGGTGCAGTATGGTGGGTCAAGTAGGAGTGCGCGCGGGGAGGGGGGGCCCTCAGTTGCATAAACAAATTCCTTTGCATCAGTTTCCCCAGCTGTAAACCGGTGGGGGGGGGGGGGGCGGAGGCTGAGCTCATTAGTGTCGCTAAAACCCTAGGATTTATGCCAGAGTCTGTCTTCTCCTTTGCTGCCTTCACAGCAGAGCTACAGCACAGGGGACTGCAGGGAAGTGTCTTTCATTGCGCC
>ML685891.1:1197931-1210787 GCA_007922175.1 Pelusios castaneus
CCTGAGCACCCATCCTAGAGTGTCCCACCAAGCATTTTTCAGAATGGCCACTGTCCCCCTGCTGGGATATGCCCCACTACTGCTAGGTCAGGCCAGGAGAGAGAGAGAGAGCGAGGAAAAGCTGGGGCTTCCTGCCACAAAACTGGGTTGCAGGCACACTACCGAGACTCACAACCACCCTTACATTCTTTCGTATTATGTGCACATGCACAGGCAGCCTTACCCGCCCCCCCCCCCCTTATTTACACAAGCCTGAACTGTGTTACATTCACACCTGCATCCCCTTATGCACTGCCGGGGTGCTAACCGGCCTGTTCCAAAATTGGCATGCACACAAACACACAAATGAACACTCATCCTTTTTTAGGGTTGACCTGCAAGTTGCATCTTTAGTTGGACAAAAAGATGGTTGTTTTTTTTTAATGTAACACTAATCACATCCCTGTAGCTTGGGTGCCTTTCATTGGGGCACGGACAGGTGCCTCACTGATGCTTGGCTACAGCTTTGAAGTTTATGTTCTCATACGAGAAGAAATGAGAGTTGTTTTTTTTAGCAAGCCCCTGCCTGAAGTTTCCTCTGATCCTGGGGAGCGGGGAGAAGGAGGGGGGGGGGGGGGCGCTTAGGCTGACTTTGCTTACAAGGTGCATGGCTATTATTACACATCACACTAAGAGCTTTGTTTCAAAGGTGCCTCCCTGGCGTTTTCAAAATGGTACCTGCAGGCCAGGTCCATGGGCTTTTGTGTGTGAGTGTGCCAGGGTTTGAGACTCAGGTGTAGATGGCAGAAAACAAGCAGCTTGTGTCAGGTGTAAAACTCTTTTAGCTGGGGAATACCAATGAAAAATGTGCAGGGGAAGTTGAGCAGCTGGTTGTACCATTGCGCCTAATGTGTCTGTTTGACCTTAACCTCTGCCACTTCGTTGCTTGCCAGCGCTCTCTGACACTCACATAAGCGCGTGTCTCTGGGGTATTTTGCATTATTCCCACCTCTAACCCCCAAACTAAGGTCCTGCAATAATTGTGCCCAGTGACAAGCATCCTGCCAGGAGAGTCCACAGTGTGGCGTGGGTAGGCAGGGTCCAGAGAGGGCAGCTGCCGCTAGCCCAGGATTGAGAGGTAGGGGCAGCGCCAGAGCATGGATGGTGCTGGCTGAGGTCAGGTCTCTTTTTTCCCTTGTATGTCTGCCCCGTTTCTGGTGCCCAGCTCACCCAGGGAAAGGGCAACAAGTCCCTTGCCACAGGTGCAAGGCGGCAGCCATCCTAGAATAGTGCATCAGTGGCTTTCAAGGGACCAAACTCGTCCTAGCCCTGCCTGTCTGAGCAAGCTGTGCTAGTCTGGGGCCAGAATTGGGGGGGGGGGGGGCCTGGAAAGCTGTGGTGGCTCTTGCTCAGTGCTTCGCCCCCTCACTTAGCTAGTTGCCTCCTAGGCTTTGTGTAGCTCATAACTGGACTAATTCAGGTTTGGGTCCCTAGCCAGATGAGGGGCTGGCTTATTTGGGTGATGGCAATTTGCCTGGCACATCACCGGGCAGCCCTGATGTGCTCCATACATTAGGAAACCCCCCCATGGGGGCTTCTGTGTGTTTGTTTGTTTTTGTCCCCCTGCCAGGCTGGGGCAGGGATCCTGTGGTCAGCATCAAGGCCAGAGCGCTGTTCTCCTGCTGCCCAAGATGTTACACAAGTCCTAAATTTGCCTCCCTTTGGGTGGAGCTGCTAATTACGTCCCAGACGAAAACATGTTTTATTGCATTTCTCTGTGCAGCAGAACATGCTGGGAGGAGCGGCTCCGAGGGCCCTGGCCATGGCACTGCACACCTAGGGTGTGGCTAAGCACTGCCTCCTGCAGCACACTGACTGTTTTTCCAGCTGGACAGCGCCCTCGCTGCGGCTTTGGCTGGCTAGTGATGGTTGACCTGAGCGAACATTCAGACCAATGCCTGTAGCCCACACAGCGGCATCCCCACCCCCAGTAGGGCTGGGCGTATCCGGACAGGCCCACCTCAACGCACCATTTTCTTAACACACGTTATACTTGCCCCAGTGAGGCTGCGGCTGGCCTGTAGCGTGAGGCCGTGGTGGTGGGTTTTTTGCCGCCGCACTGGCCGTACCCCAGTTCAGGCCAACACAGCTGCCCGGCCTGTCGGTTCGCTCGTGGTGGCCCGTATGGCAAAGGGAAACCAGTGTTCGACTTTAAAAGTGCCACTGGCCCTCTTATTTAGGGTGCTGACCTGGCCGCACACGGCGAGATGGTCCAAAGGGGGAGCCATGTGCCCCTGACAGTCTGCCTGCCCGTACGCTGTGTGCTCCTTGGGCACTGGGGCAGGCGTCTAGCCCCCGCCAGCAGCAACGGGCAGTGAACGTGCGTGGCAGTGCCAGGTTTGTTGGGCCTGTTCCCACACAATGTACAGTGTGGGCTGAACTGCACCGAGGGCTGTAGGGGGTCAGGCCCCAGAGGCTTGTTTGTATGGGGGGGGGGGGGGGGGGATGGACACACACACGTATAGTGTGCATGCACATGACAGCACACTACCCAGCCACTCATGCTGCTGCAGCAAGTCTGATCTGGCCCCGTCTGCGTGCCAAGGCTGTTCCCCTCCTACGCCATGGCTCACACGCTGCGGGCCCCAGACCCCTGCTGCAGAGGGCTTGGTGTGAGTCGAGCCGCAAGGGCTTCACTTTGTTGAACTCGCTTTGGCTCCCATAAATGACTCATGCGTTTAGTTACATGCAGGGAGAACCCTACAAAGCATGGGCCAGGCTCAGTGCGTGCCCCCGAGCCGCCTGTGTGTGTCTCTGCCTGTTGGAAATGCCCCACGTGCTGTGGGCCGCGCTCCAGTGGGAACAGACCTCTGAGGCCGGCTTAGGCGCGTGTTCGGCTACTGACAGCTGAACCAGGAGGGCTGGGAGCAGCAGCGGTGCAGGCAGGGGGCTTTGGCAGCGAGAGGCGTCTAATCCCCTCTACTAACAAGGAGACGGCTGCTGCCAAGGCACTAGTTTGGCACGCGCTGTGCTGCTGCTTCTGGGCTTCCTCTGCTGGCGGGCAGAGCGGGCAATGCGGCCCCCTGCCCCAGGCGGCTGCGGGGAGGGGCAAGGCAGGGGAGCGGCCACGTCTTTCTCTTTGCAGCTTATGGGCTGCTTGGCCACGGGGGCTGGAAAATAGCCCAGCTGGGGTGCAGGCCTGCCGGCAGCGGCTGGTTACCACCCACTGGCTTTGGAGGCGGCCAAGCAGGGGTCTGGGCCGGGCCCAGGCTGAGACGCGAGGCGATGAATGCACGGAGCGGCACGTGCCGTCAGCGGCGCTTTGCGGCCGCTCACACCAGCCTGGTTAGGAAGGCCGCTGGGTGTGTGCTGGGCCCGGAATGTGTGTGGTGGGGCCGGACGTGTCTCGGTGTGAGCTGTGAAGGACGCTGCAGCCCTCGTCAGCGCGCAGCCTGGCATGATTCTTTGGGCCCAGCTGTGGGGCGAGGGCGCGCTGGCCTACACGGCCCCAGGGGAACTGAGCTGCTCTCCTTCGCTGGCCAGCACTCATCGCTGCAGGAGCTGCAGCTCTGGCCTGGAGCTTTCTCCTGCATGTTTGGTGCTCGCCTTGCCTGGCAGGAGTGGGTTTTTTTACTAGCCCAACCACAGCAGCCTAGCATGCATGGCCTTCCAGCAATGGCACCTCCCTTTCCCCAAACCCCACACCGCACCCATTGCTCCAGGGGGCCATTCGCACAGGCCTGCGCGTGGGTGTCTGCTGTACACAGGTGCCCTAGCGCCTCCTGCACGGTCAGTCAGGAGCCCGTATGTTCGGAGACACAAGGGGCCCTATCTCAGCAGGGCTCAGCTCCCCTTCAACTCTTCCGAGCCCAGAGGACAATATTAGGCAGGTGCTAATCCTCTAATTGGGGCTGATTAAGGGAAAGGCTTTTCCCTGAGACCGGGGGGCAGAAGTAGGCTGGAAGGTGAGGGGGGCGGATGGAGGGAGGATGCGGGGGAGGGGCGTAAGAAACCACAACCAATCAGAAACTATTGGGCTCCTTAAAACAAACAAGTCACCAGTGCCATAACCCAAAGAATGAGACAACTTGGCATTTGCTGCTTTGTTTTTTTCCAGTTTTTATTGAGTGAAAATGTCAAACCTTGCATCAGTCATGCAAAAAAAAAAAAAATCAAATAAATAAAACACATATATTAAATTTCTAATAGCACTAAATTCAAGTGGAAAAATATTCAGTTCTTAATAATGCAGGTGCTGAAGAGACCAGATTCAAGTAAATCAGAGCACACCGTCCTGTTTAGGGTGGTTTTTTTTTTTTTTTTCACGTTCTGCATTTTTTTTGTCTCAAAAAACCCTATATATATATATCTATATATCTATATATATATGTATATACATATAGATATATACACACACACACATATATATGTGCATACATATTATTTTTATATTTATATATATATACACATACATATTTATAAAACATTAAAAAGAGCATTGGTGGTTCAAGCATCAATTCCCGCCTCCCCCCATGGAAATAAAAGTAAAAATAAAACACCAACAAAACAAAAATTACACATTTAAAATTCAGAATGAGCTAGCAATGGCTTATAGTCCTAGTGTGCAATATGGATCTTACAAAAGGCTAAACGTCTCCTTTTATTCTTTTAAATCATGGGGGGCGGGGGGTTGTGTGTTTGTTTTTTTGCTACATTGAAAAAAGTAGTTTATTTTTCAACCTTATTTATTTGTTTTCTTACATAATTCCTTCCACACAGACATTAATCCAGTTGAGTTTGGGGCTAGAACGGCCTAGTTGATTTTTTAATTTTTCTTTTTTCTCTTCAGCGGTGAATGGTTGCAGAATTGGGAGGGTTTGTCTCAAGGGCTATTGGTTTGTATTTTGTTTTGAAGAGACTAATTCAGTCTTGCATCTCGCCCGCTCCTAAATCAGGCAGTTGAATCCCTGGTCCTCAGGTCAGCAGGCTACTTTAAGCACATGCCTAAATTTCAGCATCGGAGCCACGCCTCTTCCTCCCCCCCCCCCCCCCCCCCCGGCCAACATCAATGCTTCAAGTCAGCTCCACCTTGCTGAACTGGGGTCCTTTGCTGAACATTGCCTCAGTTCAGGAATGCACTTAAAACCGGCCTTGTCTTTAAGGCCGCGTTTCACCACACGCCCATGCGCACATCTCATTAAAAACCACGCAATTTAAGGGTGTGTGTAAAGGCTTTGCTGATTCAGGGGCTTTATGTGGCAAAATAAAATAAAATAAAAAGACGTGGCCAGGTTTGTTGATTTTCTGAGTTGTAAAGAAAGAAGGAACAGAGACGGTTTAAGGTGGTCATGGCCAAAACCCACTGAGGAGGGGTTTTGGAGGGGGCTATGGGGCAGCCCGTGGCCCCGCTGGAGGTGTGGGCACTCTCAGACAGTGCTGAGGGGGTTCAGCTCTTTGTGAGTCTGGTCCCAGGCTGGCCTTTCCCAACACCAGTGCCTGAGTAGGAGCTGATGGAGGGTTGAGTGTTTGATGTGTGGGTCAGAGACGAGGGGTGGCAGGGATGAGTTCTGTCATGAAGGCAGCTCCTGCTGAGGCACTGTGGGGGATGGCAGGTGACAGAAGAGTTCTTGTCCCTCCCTTCCCCTCCGAGCTGCTTCCTCCTGCCACCAGTGAAGGTTGGTGAGATCTGAACGGGGAGGCAACATGGAAGGTGCAGGCTCCTAGCTGATGGACAGCAGCAAACAGACTGGCCCGTGGTGCAGCTTCCCAACAGGGCTTGGCCATGTCTGTCCTGCAGAGCAACTACTGACCGAAGGGAGACGTCCCTCTCCAGTAGCTTACCCTTGGCCATGGGGAAAACCTGACCCCCCCGCGGAGCTTTAAGCTGGTGAGTAGGTCCATTGAAGCCAATGGCAAAACTCTCACCGACTTCAGTGGAGCAAATGAAGCACTGCTGCGTGTAGCTGCAGGCGTGGGGCCATGTAGGACTAGACGGTTTTGTGTAGCACCCATCATGCTGGGAGATAAGTGCTTAGACATGCTATAAAACCTGCAGCAAGTAGTACAGCCAATGACACAAGTCCCTCTGTACCCACTGGTGGAGCTAGCTCCTTATATGGCCTGGGGAGGGCTATGCTAGAAAACTAGAAACTTGGGGGGGGGGATAACAAACAAATAAAAATATTAAAGCCACACAAAGAGCTGCTAGCAACCTGCTCCCCCCAGTACTACATTAACTACAACCTCTCCTCACAAGTTTCATCCCTACACAATTCAAGTTACAATTCGGACTCGTGCAGCTTCCGTCAGTGCTAGGGGTATGAAGTCAGCCTCAAACCATGTGGTTAAGGCTCTCCCCTGCTGTCCCCCCACCACTAAATGCTAAAAAAACCCCAAACCCTGAAAGAGAAAAAAAATTGCACACAAGTAACCGAATGGAGGCTCTGCGGGCTATCCAGAAGGCCGGCCCATGTCCCTCCGGCAGGCGTTCTTTCTCTTTGTTCTCTATAGAATAACCTTTAAAGAAAAAAATACTGTACAATCTTCTTTTTTTTGTTACTTTTTTCCCTCTTTTTTTTTGTCTTTCCTTTTTAAGCATTATCTGAACATCTTGTCCCCACGTTTAAACAGCTGTGTCTATAGTTCGGACCCAGATCTGTGCTGGTTCCTTAGGGAAATAATAAGAAAACAGCCCAAACTGCTTGAGGCTCTCTTTGTAGGGTAGAAATGAGTGACAGGGATTCCTTGGGCTTAGGGGATTTGTTATTAGAAAAAATAATTAAAACAGAACAAAATAAACAAGGGGCCAAGTCTCAGACACAAGGGAGCAAAATGCCCAGCTGGTCGACAAACACACTGGCACCAAAATCACCGCATCACATTTAATTCACACCTTCAGTCCTTCTGGGGCCAGTGCATGTGCGGAGACATGTCTCTGTGTCGGGACTTGGGGGTCAAACAGCAACCATCTCATCTCTGAGAAAGCTGCCCAGTCTCCTGTAGTGTGTGTGTGTAAACTCTTTACTGGAGGGTCTGGGGAAAGAAAACAGCGGGAGAATTGTGTAGGTCTGTCCAGCTCCCATGGTGCTGACTGCAGGCCCTGCCCCCTCAATATGCTGCTCAGGCATGGACCATGCCTGCTGCAGGCCATGGTGGGATTGGCGCAAATGATGCAGGCTTGGTGCCCTCAGGTTCCACTGGTCTTCAGGCCACAAGAATGGGCAAGAGCATTTGGGCCCAGGACCCAGAAACAGAGCAATCAATAGCTCTCCATCCAGCAGCTGAGGAGACAGCCAAGAAATCTCAATGTGGGCCCAGTGTCTACCTTCATCTCCTCACCCCTTCCGTGTGGGTGGTGTCTTCACCCTCTCTCTCCTTCAGAAAAGCATCAGGGAAATTCATAGCCTTTGCACAGAATCTACTTGCCCACCCTCTCCACGAGGAGGAAAACATTGAGGATACTTCGCTTCCTTAGCATAAAAAACAAAAAAAATCAGTTGTCCTGGGTCAAGGAGCATTTAGCAAGGGATTGTGGGGTGGCATTGCTCTTCTAAAACAGGAGTGCTTCCCCTCCAACTGAGCCAAGTCAAAGGACACTAGTCTCATCTCCTGTGCCTGCCTCCATTCACAGTCTGCCTGAGACGGGGAGCGGTCTCTGAAGCACCAAAAAGAGCCTAAATCTTGACAAAAGAGGGACAGCACCTGAGGATGGGAGAGGGGGTAAACCTCAGACCTCCAGTGTGAGTGACAGACCCTTAAACCATCATATGGCGACCTTCCCAACCAGCACTGCAGCTAAGTGCTACCACGGAGTCAGCAGGGGCAGGGGGAGGTTCCGACAGCTCTCGACAGAGGGAAGCTTTACAATATAAATAGCATTTAAAAAATTAACATTATTATTAAGAATAAAGAGGATCTGGAAGAACAGAGAAGTGTCCCATTCCCAGCCCCACTGATTCATTAATGCTTCCTCATTTGCAAGACAATAAATACCCCCCGCCCCCCCCGTCTTATGCCCCAGTCTCTCCCACTCATTTAATGCTGGAGAAAAGAAAGAGATCCCCCTTCCCATTGCCAAAGGCTTAGCTAGTTGCCTTTGTGCCACCAGTTCTTTAGACACACTTAAAAACCCTTAAATTCTAACATTCATCTCCACCCCTTCCTGTTGAGGGGTGGGGATTATTATTAGTATCGTACAACTAAAAACATGGAAAAATAAAATCCAGAAACAACAGATTGGGGGGAAGCCCACTCCAAAGAAGGGGTCTCGAGACTGGGCACACGCCCCACAGTGCAGGGAGCAAGAGAGAGCAGACGGTCACCCTCGGAGTTAGTGTCCATCTAGAAGGGTTTCGCATCCCGCCCTATCGTCTGCCGTCTGCAGAACGAAGTGACGGCGTGCTGGCCCCCTGCGACCGTGTCTGTCCCGTGGGGCTGCGTGCATGTGGCGTGGAGTTCTTTTCTCGCTCACTGTCCCAGGGCTTTGTTCTCGCCTCAGAAGGGGTCCTTTTAGTAATTCCATTTAAGAGCAAAAACAAACCTGCTGCTGTTTTTAAGGTTAAGGAGAAGCTGCCGGTGCGAGGGTGTGGGTTAGGGTCAGAGCCAGGGCAGGGTCCAGAGCAGGGGTGGGGACTGGCGTGGGGGCTGAGGTCAGCTCGCCCAGCGGTCTGGAAGCATTGTCATGGTCTATGGAAGTAGAGGTCTCCCCTGGTTCCCCATCCTCTTTAGTGGGCAGGCCCTCAGGGTCGGGGAGTGACTCTTCGGAGTCTGTGTTCAGGTCTTCCTCCTCATCTTCATCGTCATCGTCATCATCATCATCGTCGTCCTCTTCATCATCATCCTCTTCCTCATTTATCTCCTCTTCCTCATCCTCATCTTGGGAGGAGTCATCATCATCCTCCATGTCGCCTGAGTTGGATACCATCGCCCCGCTCTCCTGCGCGGTTGTTCCCACTCTGCTGGGTGAGGGGCCGGCAGCAGCCTCTGGTAGCTTCTTGCTGAGGTCCAGGGAGTCGTTGAGGCCCAGGCCAGCTGCATTCTGCAGGAAGAAGAGGGAGCTGTTGGCATCAGTGCTGAGGTTGAGGGAGCTGTCCAGGTTGATGGAAGAGTTCTGGACCTCATACTCCAGGGTGGAGTGAGGGAGGCCCTCAGGGCCGGGAGAGATGGCTGGCAGCTCCCCCCGCTCCTGTTTCTCGTGCTTGCGCTTGTGCGAGTCCATCTGCGACATGCCCACCACGGTGTGTTTGCAGCCAGGGTAGGTGCAGTGGAAGTGGGAGCACTTCAGTTTGTACTTGCAGTCGGGCACCTCGCAGTCCACGCTGGAGCTGAACTGGCAGAAGCCGGCGGCGCTGATGACATCCTGCTTGCCGTGGTGCTTGCGGTGGGCCGTCACCTTGGTGCTGTCGGTGCAGCGGAAGCCACAGCGCAGGCAGTGGAAGTGCGTGCTGTTGCCAGAGAACTGGCAGTCGGGGAAGTTGCAGCTCAGGGAGGACTTGAAGCGCTTGAAGTCATCCAGCACCAGGTTGTCGACGCGGTCGTGGTGCTGCGCATGCTTGTACATGTGGGTGCGGCCGCAGAACTTGTAGCCGCAGTTCTCCCGCGTGCAATGGTAGTGGGTGACCTTGAGGGAGAACTGGCAGGTGGAGTCTTTGCAGTCCTCGTAGAGATCGTAGCGCCGGAAACCCTCCAGCATCATCCCCTCATCCAGCATCTTGCGCGAGGAGGCTGTCTTGCGGCGCTTGCCGAACGGAGACATGTCCTCGATGATCCAGAAACGCTTTTTGGCCCCCGAGGCCGTCGGCATGGTGATGGTGTTTCCTGGGGACAGGAAGAGGAGAGTGGTGTTACCCACAGAGGGGCAGGAAACACTCCCATCACCTGGCCAGGCCGTGCCAGGCTGGATCATACCCTGCGTTCCACCCACCACCCTGGCCAATGCTGCCATGGAACTGCTTCCTCCCCCCAAGTCACCTGACCAGCTGTTCAGCCTGCACAGGTCTGAGGACTGTGTGCCCATTAGTGCTCAGTCGGTACCCCGATTTCCCTGACGCACTCCCCCCTCACAGCTCATGTTGCCTGGCAGCAGGAAACCCTTCTAGCTGTCGTTCTTGTAGGCGTGATACTCTCAAGGCACCACTTCTTGCTTCCTGTCAGGTTCTCAAATCTCCCAGCCTCTCCTTTCACTTTATTTTTAGTCCTCCTTCCCTAGGGGTAAACTCATTTCTGCCCACAGAAGGTGGCACTTTCATTGATTCCCTGATTGCACATTTCATCCCCAAAACAATCCCCAAGTGCTTTATAAACTACACACATGAACCAAGGTTCCTCTCCCCTGACCATACACAGAGCAGCACATTCCAGCGCTTTAGGACAGGAAGTGGACAAGCGCTCCACATCTAATTAAAGAATGCAAGGGAGGCTTTTTAGAAGTGGGATGCACTTTAGGGTAACAAACTTCATTGTAATCAACGTAAATATCACAGTGATGAATTCACGAAATCAGATGCTTGAGTCCCAGAGGACTGAAACTGACAAGAATTTGACCATCTATTAACTGCTTTTTCTTCCTGCTGGTCATTCCTCAGATCAAATCACTACCTCCAGATCTGGTGTTCTCACAGCAGAGTTTTGGGGGCAAGAAGAATTGCTCACTAGGTGCAAAATTACCATTTACCAGAAATTACCATTTACAACTAAAACAGACATTCCTGAGCTGTGTGCTGGACTGCCATCCTGTTGAAAAGAGGCATGATCTGACATGCAAAGTGTCTGGGGTCTCAGTGCCAATATTCTGCTCTCAGTGGCTGAAGGGGCACTCAATCATTTCTTTGAATACTGCCAAGTTCTTTTGCTGACTAGGAAGCATGTACTGAAGGTGGTGGATGCTGGTTTCACCACTTCAGCCACTGGCGCCCATTAATGATGTCCCTTTAAGACAGGCTGATATTTATCACAGGGACTCTCCAAAATGGTGAAGCTGCACTGAATGCCGAGGAACACACCCAACAGAAAACCTTGGATAGAAATGTTCAGTCTGTCCACCGACCAGGGATGGTATGGACAGCAGCAGGCCAAGCTCCCCCCTCATGCCTAGGAATGAGTGGAGAGGACAGAAATCTCAATGGGCCATTCAGTGTGCCCGGTGTCTCTGTTGAGGCTGCCAACAAAGGGGGCGTTTCACTGCAATCACAATGATGACTGTCTTAGTGATGTGCACGAGGAACGGGACTACGCCCCCTCGCACTAATTGAATCTGCACCTTTAAGCAGCTGCCGGAGAGACAATAACTTTCCATTACGATTAAGCTCACCCAGAGTCAAACCAGTGACCTCAAGGTTACAAAATTCCTATTACTGGCCAGATTCCCCGAGCACACTGTATTGTCAGACACAAATCAGGGCTTGTGAGTGGCAAGGTTCACAAACATTTTGCAGGCTGCACTCAGGTCCCTGGACAGGAGACTGCTGCGAGAGTCTAGACATAGGGCCTGACTCTGGATCTCATTTACACTGGGCCAAACCAGGAGTAATTCCACAGTTAAGGAAGAAGATTTTGGGGTAACGCACTGGCTGGCAACTTGGGAGACCTGGATTCAATTCCTGGCTCTGTCAGATTCCCTGGGCAAACCATGTAATCTCTCTCTGTCTCAGTTCTCAAATATTCTGCTGGTGTCTCTTTCTCTCATCCTCTTTCTCTCTTTTGATTATAAATTCTTTGGGCAGGGTCTGTCTCCCACTGGGTGCATACAGCACCTAGGGCAGTGCGACCGCACTCTCCTTTGAGGTCTCTAGAAGCTGCTGTAAAACAAACAATAAATTATAACAGCAACATCCAAGTCCTGGAGTTACACTGGCGTAAAATCAGTTTAAGAGACTGGTCCCTGGGTCTATAATGCAAAGAAGTGGGAACCACTGATGCTTTTTAAAGAGGTGTGTCCATTACCAAATAACATCTGACACAAGGATAACATTGTATATTTTCATAGCACAGAACAGAGAATAACTAATTACGCCTGCCATTGTCTCTCTCTCTCCCTGGGGTCCCATAACAGTGATGAGAGAAGTTAAAGGAGTTCCAAGGGTGCTGATACCCTGTCCTCTCACAAAGTTTAGTTAAAGTGGTGCAGTGCCTCCCAGGTGGGTCACTCAGACTTCGATGTGAGAGCAGCTTATTTTGGGTTAGTTTAAGCCAATTTTGGATCAGCTAAACTGAGCTGAAATAGACCCGATTTAAACCTAAATAAGCGTCCACCCAGCCATTTGCATCAGTTTAACTCAAGCTATTTAAAAGTCACATCTTTGATTACATTAGTTCAACTTTCTTGTACAGGGTGTGTAAAGATGGAAGAGTTCAGCGGTCCTGAGACTCTGTTCTGCTTTAACCACTAGTCAATGCTCACTCCCTAATAACTAATTAGAGGCTGATTTGCCTCAGCAAATTTAGTCTGAAGGTCTCAACTGTGAGTAGCTTATAGTCGGCCTGTCCTATCAGCTGGGGGTGATGACCGCATGTAGTGCTTTTCTCCTACGGGTCTCAGAATACTTTAAAAAGTCTCGTGTCTCTCATTTTAGAGATGAGGAAACTGAGCTAGAGAGGGGATGTGAGCTGCCCGAGTCAGAAGAGCTCAGTTTCCCGACAGCCTGTTAGAGTGAAATTCATCCGCCTGCAGAGGGCTACTGTAAGTGTGTGCATCACTTAAATCCCACTTCTGCAATCAAAGGCTGCGTCTACACTGGCCAATTAAGTCGACTTAAGCTTGGCTTAAGTCGACTTAATTGGCCCTGCGTCTTCATTACACTTTGCCTAACTCGACTTAAGCAGCTTGCTTAAGTCGACTTAGGCAAAATAAAGTCGACTTCCTAACACCTCCTCCCTAATC
>ML685891.1:1211187-1275832 GCA_007922175.1 Pelusios castaneus
AGGGCCCCTTTAAGTCGACTTCAGAGTCCAGTGTGGACTCTCTAAGTCGACTTAATAAGGTCGACTTAAAGTCGACTTATTAAAGTCGACCTTCTTAAAGTCGACCTTAATTCCCTAGTGTAGACATAGCCAAAATGCCCATGAAGCTCTGGGCAGGGCAGAGACCAGCGTTGGGGAGTTTCACATCACTGCATGCTTACATTGCCCCTGGACAGGAGAGGAAGGGGCATCTCAGCTATCTGAGCTGTCAGGCTCTTTTTAAAGACAAGAGTTGCCAGCACAAATACACCCCCAATTAACCAAGAAGGAGCTTGGCAGGGAAAAGAGGGAAGAACTGGGCAGGCCCTGAAAACCCATTCCCAGCTGGTATTTAACTCCCCAGTCTGTGATGTCTCTGAGCTCTGTGTCATGTAAGAAACTCTGAGGGCCTGGCTGCTGTGCTGGAAAACTGCTCTTGTGTTCTGCATCTGTAATTGGTGAATGCAAATAAGTATGGGTGCAATAGACGTCACTGAGACGGCTGAGAGTCCATCAATGCCTCATCGCAGTGGCACGGACTGTGCCCCCGAGACATGGGATGGTGCACATGGGAATGGCCTGTAGTGATGTGTAGCAAAAGTTGGGAGTGACTAGACTGGATGGCCAAAGAGGTCTAAACCAGTCTCCAAAGTCTGTTAGGTGAAAGAGCCAATATGTTGCATTTTAGCCACCCAGACGCTAGTGGGAGGCCCAAAAATGGCAGCTTTATTTACAGATGTTGCTGTTGGATTTGGGTGGGGGCTGATGAGAAATTGCTCCTGGCCATGTGAATTTACAGCGATTTATTGTGCTTTTCAGTTACCTTCCCTCAGGCATGTTGACAGCCTGAAGTTCCTCTCCTAGTAATGGAGGGGAGGATATTTGTATGAATGGGAGAGTCCTTGGACAGAGTTAAACAAGATGGAGAGTGCTGGATGTGATCCAGCAGAGCTCCGGGCTGGGAAGAAAATATGGGTGGGGGAGCAAGGAGGAGATGGGGGAGCTGTCACTCAGAGATAAAGCACATAACAATTACCTGCTGCGTCCTGAACTAGGGGAACGTCACTTTTTAGTGGAGTTGGAGTGGCAATGATGGGCGAGAAACCAGGCGTGCTGGCGGCAGGCATGACAATGCTCCTGCTGGATCCTAGAGTGGCACTGAGCAGGGAGTATGAGAGACAAGATGGAGAGAAGAGGTAGGGAAGGGAGGGAAGGGGAGACCTGAGCAAGGCTTGAGAGAAAGATGGAGGCAGAGGTGGCAGTGGAGGTTGTGGTGCATTGTGGGTAGCGTCATCGGCAGCAGCAGCAGCAGTAGGAGGAGGAGGAACCAGGCAGCCTGGAGAATGTGGAGAGAAAAAAATAGCAGAAAAAAACAAAAGGAAACCAAAAGGAAAAACAAAAACAAAAGAACCGAAATGAGAACCCAAAAGCGGAAGCAATACAATGAAAATGGAAAATACATTCACACTTGTATGAAACAGAACTGTAACAGAGAGAAGATGGAAAATGCGTGATTGACAGCAGCAGCAGGAATGGGTGTCGCCGTAGAAAACAAGGAGTGGCCTTAATGGCGGGGGCAGAGAAATTCCTGCCCTGTTGAGTCTATATCTGTTCATCCACATGGCACCAACGTGCACCAGGCTGCTGCTGAGAGGATTCTCGGATTCACTCATAATGTGGTTGTTAGCCACTGGCTGTTCTCCGGGAGCTGTGACTGATGGCTCTGGTGGTTAGTTAATGGAGAATCCAGGGAACTGCTGCCCCTCCAAACCCTTTGGAGGCGCGTTAGTACTATGTACGGCTGTGGCTATTATCATGGAACGGTTCTGTCAGCATAGCGTGTAGAGGTGTGTTAGTTCCCCGTATTAAATGTCAAGTGAGGACATCTTTGTTAGTCTTGCCCCCGCCTGGTGTCATTGGGAATAATTTATTACTCTTATTTCCTACTGCTGTTCAAAAGTAAAAGAGATGAATGAACACCCATCCCACAGCCCTGAGCTCTGAGCTGAGCCCCCTGTGCAGGGAAATGCTGGGCTCCAGTTGTCACCAAATCTTTCATTTAATCGGTGTTGGAAGGGAAGGCAGGACAAAAATTGTCTGAAACTAAGGTCCTAAGAGACAGTATATTGTGTAAAGAGACTCTGAGAAGCTCACAGAAGGCTTTCCTGGAGTACTACCAGGCAGCCAGAAGTAAGGATGGTTAAGGGACCCTTGCCCAGTGTGACAGGGTATTAGAGATGAGTTCTGTATCTGCCCGCTGAAAAGAAAATCCCGTAATCTCTGGAAGATAGGCATGGTCAAATCTCACTCCTTAAAACAGGCAGTGATGTTAGAGGTTGCTTTATGCATCCCTTCCTCAAAGAGGACGTGACCCCAGGGATCTCCTCTTTTAAGGAGGTGACATTAGAGCTTTTCTTTTCTGCCTCACAGTGTATAAGGGGAGAGGAACTTAGTGGGCTGCTTTTATGCGTCACTTCCTGAAAAGTGGTTCTCATTTATTTACACATCACTTCCTGAGAGGGGAGTGAGGCCAGAGGGGCTGCATCGTCCAGTCCTTTGAGCATCAGCAGCGCAGGGAACCCTCTGACACCTAGATGTGGCACAGAGTAACACAAAAGATACGGGGAGAAGACAGGAGACAGAACAGCCAAGGAAATTAACTCTAGGGCTCTAGTGACTCAGCGACTCTGGTACAGATATCGAGCAGCTCAAATACAGGTTCAGCTCTGAAAGGTAGGACAAAAACCTCTTCACGAGAGGGAAACGGCGAGTTAAGGGACAGCCCTGAGCTATGCGGAGAATGATGTAGGGGAACTCGGCTAGTGTAAGAAGGCAAGATTCTGCTGAGCCAGGGCTGACTGGTGTATCAGAAGGTGCAGTTTCCCCATGGCCTCTGGTTGTGTATTTAGGACCCTTGGCAGCCCAAATTCCCCCTGCAGACCCTTACCTGCTGATGTGCTTTCATTGCCCACTGGTGTGCTGGAGCAGCTGCGGTCCATATTGGAGGATTCGGAGGAGATTCCCCCAGGGCTACAGCCAGTGTAATCCATGTACTCATCTGTTTCAGTGTCCATCATGCTTTGGGGTCCCTGAAAGGAAGCTGGGGTTCCTGATGAAGCTGGGCTGGGTGCCATGCTGCCAACATGGGGGAGATTTTCATTTCTGGAAGTGTGGCCAATAACCTGCAGCAAGAAATTAAGACAGGGACTTTTCACACCAAAAGCGAGATGTCAAGACCAAAACCATCTGTTTTCACATTCTGTTTTCTCTGACACTGTTCTTCAGGGATAGCTGGAACATGTTGGCACTGAGGCACCGAGCCTGGGAGCATGAATCTACCTCTGTCGGAGACTGGGAGTGTCAATCTTGGCACCAGGACCCTGGTGTGTGGATTGTGATGTACTCAGAGGCTGGGCGTGTTAATCTTGGCACCAGTTTCCTGGTGTGTGGATTGTGATGCAGTCAGATGGGAGTGTGTACATTGGCACTGGTGCCCTGATCCTACTGTACTCAGAGTTTGGGGTCTGATGCTTAGCACTCTTGCCCTGGTTATGTGGAGTGTGGTGCATTCAGAGATTACGTGTGTGAGCCAGAGCACTAATGGTGCAGAGAGGGTACCCAGCAGCCAGTGCTGCTTGACAGTGAGTGATCAAACGTACATTGCTACATACATATATGCTGCTTAAATAAACAGGGGAGTCACCTGAGTGGGAACTCGGTCAAAGTTTTTCCCCAGCATCCTCCTCATGTGCTTCCTGGCATGGGATGTCATTTGGTGCTTAAGCAGGAAGGAAAATTGGCAGCCCTCTCGAATGCAGTGGAAATGGCTGTTCACTTGGTTGTACTTGCAACCTGCAGATACCAAACACATGAGACAAATGTGGTACGTTAAAATATCGAGAGCAGGGAAGGGTTGGATCAGGACATCCAGGAGGTCGTGCCACACTGGTGCCATATTGAATCTTGATGACCTGGAGTGCCCTGGAATGGTTGTGAATTCTTCACTGGCAGCCCCAAACCAAAACTTAAATCCTTCCCAAAGTGTGTCATGGGGAGAAAGGATGTGATTGATTTAGACACAGGAAACATGCCTGAGCCACAGAGTACCACCCCATCCCTCTTGGGACACAGGAAACGGGGGAAATAGATTAGCAATCTTGATTACTTGCATCGTGTCAGCACCTCGAGACCTCCAACCTACACCAGGACGGCCTTGTGTTTGGTGCTGTACAAACACAGAACAAAAAGACAGGTCCTGCCCCAAGGAGCTTAGAGCTGAAGCGGAAGCTAAGACTAATATCAGGGATTGTTTCGTGTTGGAAACAGCCTGCTCTTTTTGACCTAACTATATGCTCTGGAAGCAGAATGGTAGTCTCTTTTAACACCCTGGACTGTGAGGTTTCTCTGTCCATCCCCAGCCTTCCAGATCTGGCCACTGCATGGTCCCAGGCCAACTGTGGAGAAGCTGGGAAGTGTTTATTGCTACTTGGTTTGGTGCCCTAGGGGTTGATACCAGGCTCAGGGTAATGGAAAGAGCTTACAAGGACTCTGGTATGCTGGACATGTCTCCAGACGTCCATTACTTTCCAAACAGCCCCACTAATGTTGTCTATATGGGAGAATGCTGGAACCTGCCCTGCACACAGGCTGCGTTATGCAGATCCCAAGGGATATATGTGGCTGACTACCAGACAATAGCAGACCACTTCCTTTAGCTGAAGTAGTTTGCTGCAATAATGCCATTGGTCTGTCTATGCTCCAACAGGGACCTACAGCCGCACACCTCATATAACCACACTCACAAACCTTAACACAGGCATACAGAGGCACTGCTAAACACAACCCCAACACTGACACAGACATACAGAACAAAAGACACACATGCACTCACATATTTGCATAGCTCTCTAAATCCAAACAACATGAAGGCATACAGATGTGTGATCACATCTACAGATACATGCCTGTATGCAGACCCACACCATGGAAAGCCAAACGCACATGTACTCACACACATGGTAGACAAATAGCTCCTGAATCATTCACCTGGTCTTTAAGGAGGAGATGGGGCTTTCTGTGTATGCCAAGTTTGTGTTTGTTTGGATATTCTGTCCCCCGCCCCCAACAACCCTACCTCATCTGCCCTCCCATCATGTTGTGCTGTTCTTTGGGATGAAGAACAAACAGTGCTGGTGAGACTGAAACACTATCAGCGAAGGGCAGGTGAAGACTTGCCCGTTGCTAGGGCACTGGGGCAGACTGAGTGTCATATATCATCGCCCCGCTTTGTCTAGCCCTGGCTATCACCTGAAACACCAAAAGTTGAGTAAATAACAGCAACTGCTCAATCTCCTGACATTTGTAAACCGAGACCAGGTAAGGGCCAGCCTCAGCATGTTGATCCCTGTTGCCCCGGTTACCATGGACAATTTATCACTCAGGCATAAATTCTTTATGAATTAAAAGCTGAAGGGAAGAGTTTTTGTTCTGGCTGTCATGGATTTGTATATTTTGGCCACTGATTCCCCCTCCCCTGCTTCTCAACAGGGTAAGCTGTGTCCAGGGACGAGTAGGCAGGGACAAAGAGGCTAAGCTTCCCTGCAGGGCCTGTGGTGGTCAATCCTCCAACCAGGGCTGATGGCGAAGGCTAGCTCCATGAAGCCAAAACTGAGTAATGGGCGCTCAAGTCCCATGCAGTGGGGTGGAGGCTCTGCGTCATTTCCCCGGGCTGGACTTCTGGGATGCTGTCTGTGAGGGACTTACTCTGCTCTCTCTTTGAGGAAGTTGTTTTACCCATGTTTGCTGGCGGCTTTTCGGCTCTGACATTTCGGAACCTCTTTCATGCTACAACCTGATGTATCTGGCTAGTGAGCAAGCCAGTGCAAGAAACAGCCTCCCACAATCAGAATAGGGGAAGTTGCTTCTCCAGATGCCTGCTCACTTCCATCTGGAAGAAAGAGCTAAGTATTTTCCACACGGGTTACAGGCTGCCTCTGTTGAGCAGCAATGAAAAGGGCTTCCAGCCTCCTCCCACCAGCGTGGAGATGGCCACAGCATCTCAGCTCAGAGGACCGTGGCCCCTTATTAGAACACTGGGTATAGATGCTGGAGACTATCCAGCCAGGGCAGAAATGGATCTCACATTCTCCAGTATTTAAGCATGAAAGGGAAGCTCAGAGAAGATAGGGCCGTGCCCCACTATCGATACAGTTTGAGGCTGATGTTCTGCCCTTTAATTCTTTGTTTCTTTGGCTCCTGTCAGTTTGTGCGTCAGCTTTAGTGGGTGTATACACACTCAAAAAGGAAGCAGTGCAGTCTACTGTTTAGATAAGGACTGGGTGCCATGACTGATGTTCCTGGCTCCTGGTGGTGGTCTATACTGGTTAGAACAGGGGCCTGGGAGACAGGAGTGCTGCTTCTCTTCCAGGTTTTGCAATTAAAATTACAAAATAATTGTGAAAAAACTAAGGTCTGTGTACCTGTAAAATGGGGCTGATAATTTTGTGTGTCTTGTTTCATCAGTCTCTGGCAAGTGCTTTGAGGGCCATATATATAAGGGACTAATATAAATGAACAATTATTACAAACAAACTCATAAACTCACAGCACTGAAAAGACTACAAGTAGCCAATTGGGGACAGAAGCCCAGGTGGGTCATTTTTATATCTATTTTAGCTTCTTCACCCTCAGCTGGCCAAGACAGGGTCATGTGACCTGGAACAGCTCATTGACAGTGGATGTAGAAGCATTATGACTAAATGTAGAGAGCAAATTTCACTTCTGTTCTTCGGAGATGAGATAGGGTCAAATGATCCCGTAAGCTAAACTACTGGTGCCTCTGCCCACCAATGTATGACTGATGGACGCAACCGGTGTACAAGGAGAACGGCTGTGCCCTTAGGTTGCGAAAGTGAACCAGAGTGAGCACACTGTCAGCCTGAGCTGTCAGGCAGTGTGGCTCACTCACAAGATGAATGAGGTGGGTTTACCTAGCCTGCCGCACTCTTCCCGTTTGGTGAAGTACTTGAAGCCATTGGCTGCTCTTCGCTCTGCCTTCTCGTGTTTCTTCACATGCCAGGGCAATTTGGTGGTGATGTTGGTCACGAAGTAGCAGCCAGGGCGGAGACAGTGGTAATGTCCCCGCATCCTGAATTCACAGTGCTGGAGAGGAACCAAGACAGGTTATTTTAGACTTATCCATTAACCGTGCTCTCATTTGCCAGCTGTCGCTTGCCTTCTTCCTGAAGGTCACAGAGGTCAAAGGTGGGAAAGGCCTCCAGTTCCACGTCACACACTGTCTATTCTTCAAGGGGCAGAGTGCACTTGCTCTTCTTCTGACCAATCTAATTTCAAATGTCCCAAATCATAGGACTTCCGCCACTTCTGTGGGGATACTATTCCACTGTTTAACGGTCTGCCCTCACTGATACTCGACCTCCATTTACCTTCATTTCATATCATCTCTTTCCCAGACAATTTCCTTGCCTTACCCGGCATTTACACTAGAAATCGGTCCCAAATCACATTTTCCCACACCTCTGCTCTGAAAAAATACAAACTGCCTATATTTTGATCTGGATCCGATTTCCCAAGGTCAAGTCCACACTTGTTAATACCCTTCAAACATATCTGTGTAGGAGAGACCAGATTCATTCAATGGTTCAGCCGTCATAGTAGGGATGAATTGGCTCCAGGTTGTTTTACTGGCTTTTCCAGGCTCTTTCCTTTTCCTTTTCTCCTGCATCCTTTCTCTCTCCCCCACAGCCCCAATTTCTGGGCACTCTTAGAGTACTCTTACCTGGTTTGGACAGAGACACTGCAGGGAGTAGTAGGCAAACTGGTCTCGCACGTTCACCAGGTTGTTGTTGGGGTTGATGTGGTCCAGGCAGTGGGACTCCGCTTTGCCAGAGGTTTTGCACACGTACTTGCAGTTCCCGAAGAGACAGTGGAAGTGGAACTTGTTGGCATACTTGCAGTCCGTCGCCAGACAGGGGTCACTGGAACACAGCCAAAACCCAGACATCATCCTCATTTCTTCCCTCATACCTTGGCTTCTTTCCCAACAGTCACTCATTTAATTGAGGCGTAGGTCAAGTGCAGCCCATGGGCCCCATGCAGCCCACAGAACTCCCTCGTTAACATGGAGCTGCAGCCTGCAGGCCCAAGCAGGCAGTGCTTGCTCTTGAGTGAAGATGGAGCATTGCATGCTGGGACTGGTTGCCTCTGTGGACCCTTTCACATCACAAGGGGACCTGCTGACACCACATTCTGCACCTTCCTGTCAAGAGCTGAAGAGAGCTGCGACTGGCTCCATTTTTTGATAGATTAGGTGAAACTCTCAGACTGAACACTGCAAATTGCCAGGACAGCCCTTGGCTAAGCAGGATGTGTGCACCTTTGATTTATTTGGTGACCTAAATGGCCTTGGGGCCTCTCACGTTCCAGGGATTTAAGGCTGCAGTTTAGGACTCCTCAGGACACTGTGCCCCAGTTCGGCTACCGGGTGTATGTGCAGCGCACAGTAGCTGCACTGTAACTCCCCCGTGTGGATGGTGCGGGTGCAAACGAAAAGATACCTGTTTAAAGAGGACGACATTACTGCGATCGAAGTACCGTTTACATTGCGCCTGCGTGTCCACATGGGGGAGTTACAGCGCAGCACGTGTTTTTGTGCCGTAATTCGTACCCCCACAGTCCAGTCTGTGAGGTCTGTAGATACAGCCTCAGGGGAATTTCTAGGGTTTAGTATCTGGGGCAGCCAAACACTTGTCTCATGCATTCAAGTCACAGTCCCCAATGCTACCAGCCCTGGGACAGGAACTTCCCGTAATAAGCATGTTTGAAAGAAGACATAAGTGGGTCAATTTCTGGCCCAGAGAGATGTGGCCCAGCAGCCTAAGCAATGGTGGAGAGTCAGGAACTCCCGAGAGATCATCTCAGATGTGACCCAGACTCTTTCATTGGCCCTGGACAAGTCACTTAACTTCTCTGCCTCTTTTTCCCCATCTGTAAAATGGTGGTAACACTTGTCTGCTTCCTAGGAGCCATCATGAAGCTTCAGGAATGTTTGCAAAAGGCTCTGAAGCAGAAAGCTCTGAAGAGGTGCTAAGTGTTGTTACTATTTTACAGCTGCACTTTGGCAAATGCGTAGTCCTGGAACTACCTTGTAAATAAGAGCAAATAACACTGCAAATGGGAGCAAAGCACTACCCTTGCACAGCAGCCCACTGGGATGCCAACGCTCTTCCGAGGCAGGAAGTGATGGATCCCTGCTCTGCTCCCCTTCCCCCATTCTTGGTTTGATCAGAGAGTCTGAGCACTTTCTTTTTTTTCCAGTTTATCATTTTTATTGAGAAAAGGAAGATGTGCTGCACAGAGCAAGATACAGATTTGACGTTCTAACAAAGGCAGCAGGAGCTACTGTGGGCAACACCAAGTGCAACCCAGTATGTTTCCTTCCTGGGGTCTGTACAATCTCTTTTCTACTTAGCTTTGCAGACATCGGGTTTTGGCTCTGAGAGAAACATAGCTGGGGAGATGCCAAGACTGACCTGCTTTCAGGCCACAAATCACTCACTAATCTTAGTTTTTACCACATATTGGCCTAATTTTACCCAGACTCAGCCCAAACCTGGCCCAGCTTGGCCTGAAACCCAGATCAATTTTGCCAAACTTTGCAAACACAACCTGAGTGTAGGTTTGTCATAAAGCCTGGAACCAGGCCACCAGGCTTTCTTTCGGAAGGATTTTCAGTGCTCTGGCCCATACTCTCTGGCCTCAGTGACAATTCAGGCCAGTACAAGGCACCTGGAGATACAGCAAAACTGAGACAACACATCAGCAGGTTTGCATCCCGTTATCTAAAAGGTTCCCAAAGCGTTCCGACATCGTTGTTAGACTCTGGGAGAGCTGCTCTCCTGGAAGATAAGGGAGGTGCAGAGAACACCCAGGGGAGTGGGATAAATCACCTCTCAGAGAATGTGTGTCTCACCCAGCCTCAAGATGAAAGCTCAGGTGGACACAGTAGCTGATCATGCACTGAACAGAGGTGAAGTAGGGAGGGGAAGCCTCTGTCTATTCTCTTGGGGCTGCAGAAGGCACACAGAGGCTCCTGGGGCAGGTGAGACAATCGTCTCCTCGTTGCCAGAGGAACTCACTTCTCCTGGAACTGGAGGAATCCGGGTTTGACCTGAGGCTTGGCGTTCTCTAGGGAAGTCGTTGCTAAGGGTGATGTAGCCAGGTTAGGCACCAGTGCTGGGATCTGAGGCATCTGGGGTATGGTGGAAGCCAGCTGCTTCCAAGCTAGCAGTGTGGGGACCGAGGGCACAGTCGCTGGGCTTGGAGTGGGTACGTCCAGGGTGGGAGCGCTTGCCATAGAGATGGAAGTAGTGGATGGTGATGAAGGGGACAAGGTAGTCTTGGTCTCAGCAGCAGTTGGGAAGGGAGACTCAGGGTTTACTTTCACAGCTCCACCCTCCGTTCGGAAGTGAAAACTGCAATGAGAAGAGACAGTTCCCATTAGAGAGCAAGCGCACGCCACCAAGTCTTTGACTGAATAAAGAGGCAATTACGGAGAGGCTGGTAACGGACTCAAAATACGTGGAAGATGTAAACCATGGCCCAAATTTCGACATGTGCAGGACACCCACTGAGCACGCCCAGCTCCCACTGACTTTAGGTCCCCAGCAGTATCTGGCCACATTTATGGAGAGGACGAGCCAGAGGGGGCAGCTAGGAGCAATGGCTGAAGTGGAGGAGAGACATGTAGGTCTAAAATCCTCCTGCCAGGGAGAACCACCAGCCTGTGAAGGCATGGGAGCCCCACCACGTGGGACACGGAAATGCAGGCTGAAGAAAGCACTGGTAAATGCACCAGGAAATAATCCTGCCCTAGATAGACTAGATGCCCTACCAGGTCTTTCCACCTCTGTTTGCTGTAAGTATTTCTCCATTTAAAACTATCCTGACGGCCACAGTCATATGGCCCAACCCTGAAGTCCTGGCTCAGTCCTTACGTGAGTAAATCTCGACTGTGGCTGAGTAGGGACTGCAGGATGTGGGTGTGAACTTGGGATGGACAAAACCCGCTTGACTTTCTAATCTCTCTGCCGCCAGATAGTGCAGATGGAACTTGGGTCTGATCCTTCCTTCCCTGCTTTCCTTGTAATGACGAGGCCAAATCCCGTCGACCTCCTTCTTTATTCAGGACTTACACTGGAGTTGTGGGTGCAGTGTAGCCTTCAGGATCTGTCCTACATGTATGGACTTTTGGGGTGCCTGAGTCTTGCCTATCCACTGCTCTTCAAAGCACTATGAAGGTGTCAAGAAGGACCGTCGGCTGTGTTGTCCATGCTGAGAGGGATGTTAGGGCCAGGCTGGCTGAATCCTCAGCACCCAACCCCATTGCAACACGCAGGGAAGATCTTTAAAGCAAACAGAGCCATGGAAATAGGAGCAGGGCAGCAGCTTCTTTCCTATGTTGGGTAATCAGGGAAGGTGCTTGTGGAAAAGGATTTGCAGAGACAAGGGCGAGACAAATACAGTGGGCACCATTAAAAATGCAATGTTTGCCACTCTGCAGCTCTGCCAATGCTACTCCGAGGAAAGGGCGCGTGCAGTGAATGGTGGGTTTTAATGGTGCCCCGTCTGCCCTTTCCACACAGGTAACTCAGACAGCACATTTCTACGTTTCTGGGCAGCTTCATTCCTGGGGCAGGCAGTCTCCTGGGCAGCTTAGGGGAAAACAGGATTGGCCAGTTCTCAGCCCTGCTGACAGTGCAAAGCAGACAAGACACACACGTGCCAAAGGTTGAGCACAACCCCAGCGCACACTTATTGTGAGTCACTGAAAATGAAAAGAGCACGCCCAGCTATTCTGCAGGAGATTCAGCTGGATACATTTAAAGCAAGACTGTGCCTGCTGCCCCCTCAGACCACATGCAAATCACAGCCCACCTCATAAAGGCGATTACAGAATGAACCCCCCACTAGCCCTGACCCCGGCCTGTCCACGGTGTGTGTGATCTTTAAAGTTTCCCTGGAGTGTCTCTCTCTTGAGTCTT
The DNA here is from genome assembly GCA_007922175.1 of Pelusios castaneus. Taxonomy (NCBI): domain Eukaryota; kingdom Metazoa; phylum Chordata; order Testudines; family Pelomedusidae; genus Pelusios; species Pelusios castaneus. The sequence continues at coordinate 1,223,268 of ML685891.1, forward strand.
GGTCCTCTACTTACTTGGCATGTTTGATGGCCCCATCCAAGGTGCTGAAGAGGGCACCACATTCCTCCACCACACAGTGGAAATGCACCTTATGGAGGAAGTCACAGTGAGCATCACAGAAATCCTTGGTACCAAACCTGGCCAGAGGAGACAAGCACACAGCTTACAAAGAGCCCCATAGTGGCAGCATCGTTTGAAGGGAGTTGTGGCGAAACAAACACTGACACATTAGTGCTATTATTGTAACAGCTAAACTTTTTCTTTTTGAACTTCCCGAATCTCAGAAGCTGGACAGCACACAGCTCTGATGTCGCAGTGTGTGCAGCCATGCGTGTCAGCATTTCTGGCACTTTTGCTCAATCACAGGAACCTGGCATGTACCCCAACACACAAAACGGGAGCCGGCACTCTCTCCTGTTTAAATCAATGGCAAAGGGAGCATTCATTTTAATAGGAGCAGGATGTGGAGCTTCACTGAAACAGAAGATGAAGAGTAGTAATGACCGTAGCATCTGTGCACAAAAACAGTGGGCCTAGGGAACAAGACAGAAGCAAATGGAAGGGTATTCTGACCTGGGAGCACCACTCAAACCTAGTGGTATGGTTCTCACAGCTAGAATGGCACTGGGAGTTTCAAAAAAAGAATAATGGAGAGGGCGGAGCCAGAGGTCAGCGTTAGAACGCAAGTATTAAAGAAAAACTAGCAGGACAGAGAGAAGGAGTAACTCCTTGGCCAACTCCAGTGGTACCTGAAACTCAAGGTGGGTCCAAAGCCACACCCTCTGACTTGGAAGACATGGGAGGGCAGGAGAAGGTTTTGAAATCTAGAGCCCAATGCCCTGACGTTTCCAGATCTCTATTTGAAACCACAGTGTACTACATCCAAGGGAGATTATAACTACTCAACTGTCTGTTGTGTAACAAACGCAGCCCAACAGGCATAATCAGAAAGTCCCTAATTACATAGAAAACAACTTTCTTATGCAGAAGGGAGGCTCCAATCAGAGGAGAAGCCATCCAGGAGTTGCCTCTTCTCATCAGGCTGGAACTAATCCAGAAAACAAGAAGAATAGGGAAGTCTGGTAGCTGTGACTACAAGCTGTTTGGATTCACCATAGTGAGGAATGTTGAATAAGGGTATATGATTTCAAGAAAGCCAATTCCAAAATTCTAGGAACTTAAGAAATCTAGTGAGTAAGATGCAATAGCATGAAGTTTTAAAACCCCTCTGGGTGTGGAAGGACTTGGGAATCTGCATAATTAAGGTGTGACAAACTACAATTCCTCTGAAGAGCAGGAAAGCAAAAACAAGCTGCAGCCTGTGTGGTCCCAGGTGGGACCTTAAAAATTTGAGGGTAAAAAAAGCAAAAGAAAGCTGGCAAAGGAAAAGGGCAGGAGATCCAGAATACATGGGGTCAGTTAAGGCTTGCAGGGAGAGATAAGAGAGAGTGAGGCCCTGATAAGAGGAGCAATGACAGCACAAGTTAATGTAAACTAAAGGAGTTATTTTATCAGGGAGAGGAGGTACCACACTTAGATAGAAAATAGGGTCATTAAAACATGGGGTAATGTCTTAAAAATGGATGAGCTACTCAACTGCTTTTTAAAATTGCCCCGAACATGAAAAATAAAGACAAGACAGATAGTTAGGATGAAATGAAGGCCATACAGAAGAGCAGATAAGGGAATGCTTAGAAAATGTAAATATGCACAAATCCAGCTAGTCTGGATGATTCGCATCTGAGAGAATGCTGGGAATTAACTCAGAAAGTTGCTGAACTACTGATTGTCATACAGAACTATGGAGGTACTAGAAGACTAGCAAAAATCAATATGATATGTATTCTTTAAGGAAAAAAAAAAGAGTGATCCTGGCAATTATTGTACATCGGGTATTAATATCTCTTCCCAGTAAAGTAATGGAACAAATATTAAGAGGGGGAAGAAAGTCATTAAATATCTAGATGATAAAGAAACTATGAACAATAAGCAGCATCAGAATCATAAAGAATAAATCTTGCCAAACAAATTTAATTGCTTTTTTGATAGAATTATAAAATTAACAGATGAAAGGCTGAGATGTATTTGGACTTTAGCAAAGCATTTTGATACAAAATCTCACATATGCTTAAAATTAATTCAAATTGGGTTGGATGTGAATGCTGCCGCATGGACTGAAAACTGGCTGAAGGACCATAAACAAAGGGTAATGACGAATGGCAAGGTATTGTGCTGGGAGGAGGTATCTCCTGCGTTCTACAAGGATGAGTCTTGTTAGAGCTGAGCTTATTTAACATCTTCATTAGTAATCTAGCAGAAGGATAAACAGTACGTTAATGAATTCACAGATGATACTAAACTGGGAGGAGCTGGAAGCACCAGTGTAAGGGGAGAGAAATAATGCAAAGGAAATGAGGGGGAAAAAAATCACAAATTGAGATTCGTATTTGGAAAAATGCAGCTAATACATCAAGGGCATATTTAATAGGAGAGGAACGTAGAACGCAATATGAGAATGAGAGTCCAGGGAAATGGTGGACAGCAAACATGATACAAGTGTCCAAAGTGAGATGGATGAAAAAAAGGCAGTGCTGTCTTGGGCTGCATACACAGAGCAGGGAATTTACAGTCCCTTTGGTTTGATGTCACCTGAATAAGTGCATCCAGTTCTGGGCTCCTCAGAGTTCAGAGAGGATCCCAAAAACTTAACACCAAACCGAACCAAACCAAAGAACCAAGCAGGGGGCTGGAGGGACTGATTTACAAAGTGAGATTAGAAGAATTAACTGATAAAGATTAAAGGAATTAACTATTATGGTTCAAGGGGTTTAATTAGGAGAACTGCAACAAAATTAAGAAAAGGAAAATTCAGGCAGCATATCAGAGAATAAACATGGTGACAGTTAAATGTATTAGGTGATAAAATAATCCTCTAAGAGGGGTGGAGGCAGCTACATTGCTTGGCATAGTTAAAACTAGACTGACAAAACAGTAGCAAACAGACTGCAGAAGTTGATCTTGCAGTGGCAGGGGCAGATGAACTACACAAAGTCATAGATCTTTCCCATCGTTGTCCTTTGCAATTCTATTCAAGGCTCACTGGAGTACAAACCCATGCATGCCTAGCTGGGCGTATCCATGTGTGCTCAAATCATATGTCTGTCTGGGCACGTATGTGCCTGTGTCTCTGGTGGGGGAGTTCTAGGCCTGTTCCATTTTCCCTGTAAGCCTCCTTGGCTACAAGAGAAAGTCCCTCGAAGCAAGAACCAGTCATCTGCACAGTGCTGCCTGGCCTGCCGTCTTTGTATCTCTAGCCCGCTCACAGACTCAGACAAGAGGCGCTAATTCCACAGCAAGTACTCTCAGGGCTACTGTGATCTTCATGTATTAACTGCGCATGGTCTAACACTGGTTTGCTGCTGAAACACACAGCTACAGGCTAACCTTAGGATTCACCGCCTAGTATACAGAGGAGGGCTTCAGGGTGAATGTGCATATCATTCAAGCCACAGGAGAGTCTGTGATGTTACCTACCACCCAAAGGACACTTGTGGCCCAATCCTGCAAGGTGCTGAGCACCTCCTGCAAGACAGTAAATACCTAAATCTCCCCCACTGCAATCAAAGGAAATTGAGAGGGCTCAGTGCATTGGAGGGGGTGCTCAGCAGCTCACTGACTAAGGACCTCAAATTCAAATGACTGAATTGAATCCAGGTGGGACTGTAAGTGATCTTAGAACTTTCTACAAGAGCTGGCCCCCTTGGGCAGGCAATAATTTCCCTTTCCCCTCTGCCCAGTTCCACACTCCCCTTACCTGCGCAGGTACATCTTCCAGGGCTCAGAGAGTTTCTCCTGAACAAGCGCCTTCACTGCTTTGCCCAGGTATTGCATTGGCTCACCAGCTCCTGCTTGGTTGCCATCTCCTTCTGTCTTCAAGCTTGACAGGTTGCCGAGGCTGGCGTTGGACTGGTTCATCTGTCACAAGAATATGGAGACTGCATTAGACACAGGTCACCAGTCAACCTGGCACCAGTCATGAAATGCTATTTTTTCAGCATTAGAAGGAAAGATAAGGTAAGAGGCTTGCACAGGGTGCACATTGCTCCAGAATGCCAAGAACTCATCTCAAAGCATTTAGCACTCATCAAATCCTCACAGCCCCTGCATCAGGTGTGGAAGCATTATCCCCATTTTACAGAGAGGACTCAGACACAGGAAGAAATAGGCCCTGATCCTGCACTGAGAACCAGGTGGATGGACCCCTGAGCGTAAAGGAAAACTCTGGCTCCATGTTTCCAGTACAGGATTGGGGCCCAGGTGACTAGAGGCCCACGGGGCAGTCAATAGCAGAAACACAAATTCTGGTTTCTAACCCTGCTACTCTAACTAGAGAATGGCACTATCCCTCCTATCAAATGACGGTATGAGACAGTCAGTTAAAGGAGCCATAAAATCCCAGCTCCATTGACGTCTTGGGGAAAAGACCCAATGATCTCAGTGTAATCATCATTTCACCCTCTGTGTTTAATGTATAGACAGGGGCAGGCCTGTGCTGAGAGAGAGACTAACTCTGACTGATCCCAGCTGGTGGTATCAGGCACAGGCTGTACAAAAAAAGGACAGACAAACTGAAAACCTGCAGTTACGTAATAGTGCGTAGCCAGGAAACTATCCCTTGATAAGACACAACAAATACCACCCCAGGGTCCAATCCTGCTCACCTACTCACATGAATAGCCGCAGTAAAGTTGGTGGAATTCCAGGCACAAATAAAGTACAGTATTGGGCCCAAGTTGTGCATTTAGAAATCACCTCCAATCTGCATATCTCAAACCCCTCTAAAAACATTCATTAACTAAGCCCGACAGCCCCCTGGAATAAACTGCTTAAAAACCACTGCCATACACAACAGGGTCTCTCACTAGCCTGAAACTCTGTGAACACCTGCAGAAGGTGAATCCACTGCTGCTAGAATACATCTCTCGACTGGAGACTGCACCTCTCACTATATGTTGACACTCCTGTTAGGGGGAGTGAGCCCCCCAGCTAAGCAGACAGACTCGTGTTAGTGTGGATGTCACAGCTTTGACAGCAGCTCAGGTTCTCCAGGTGGTTAGCTTGAGTCTGCACTGGAGCTGCCACGGCCATCCTGCTATTTTTAGCGCACTAGCCCAAGGGCTGGCCGAAAGGCTCACTCCCAGCTGCAGGGTAGATATACCCTTAGAGGCTGGGAGTTGGAGTTCAGTTTGTCTTATTTCTTTGGAGACTTCGGCACTCTCAGTTCAATTTCCTGAAAGGGCATTTTTAAAATTGAAATTCACACAAAGAAAGACTTCCTCAATAATGAGAAAGACATTACAGAGCAGACAAAGGGAGAGAGACAAACACACACATGGTCACATCAAGCCCAACCCTGTAACCCTTGCTCTTGTGAGCAGTCCCACTGAAGTCAATGGGCTGGATTCTCCTTTGCTTTGCACTTTCTGCCACCGTGTAACCCTCTGTATATTGTTAAAAGATATCGATCTGATTTACTAGTTTTTTATACCCATGCTGCATTTATTTTGCACAGGAATAAGACACCTCATTTGGGAAAGCATGTAAGTGCTTCTTAATTTTGAACATGTGCTTAAATCATGTTGACTTTCATGGGATTTAAATTTCCAGAGAGGTAGTCGAGTTAGTCTGTGTACAGAAAAAAACAACGAGAGTCCTTTGGCACCTTAAAGACTAACAAATTTCTTTGGGCATAAGCTTTTGTGAGCTTCAACACACTTCGTCGGATGCAGCTGATGAAGTGGGTTGGAGCCCAGGAAAGCTTATGCCCAAAGAAATTTGCTAGTCTTTAAGGTGCCACAGGACATGGAGTTTAAAGTTCAACTTTCCTCTCTCAGGGCCTTGTGGATGAGTCAAGATACCGAGCAATGGAGATTTAGACCCAGTGGGACTACTCAAAGAAGTAAGAGCTGTAGATTCAGGACCACAGACAAGGGGAAGGAAGGTATAAAGAGAAAGAGAGAGAGAGTTTGTGGGTGAAGAAATGAAAGTGCAAGAAACCAAAGGGATGATTTGTTTAAATGAAAAACTAAGTGATAGAGGAATCACTAAAAACCAAAGGAAGAAAAAAGCACAATGGAGCAGAAAAGCGACATAACAATGAAAATGAAAAAATAGAGCGTAAAAGGCCGATGGAAGAAAATGAGGAGGAGGAGGGAGAGCAGTAGACAAAGTCACTTTGCCCTTTCTTGAGGGTTAGATGGCCTTATTGGATATAATGCCCAGAGCCAAGGGGATGGCACCAGTTATGCCTCTAAAGCCTATCACGTAGGATATTAAAGTGCGGCTCAAAGGCTGCCCTGATTGCTAACACAGTCGTACACAGTAGAAAAATTAATCTTGCTATAGTAAAATGTATCATGTGGAAGGGAAAAATATATTTGAAATGATGTATAATTTAAGGAAGATAAAAAAAACGAAAGAAAAAGAAACCGTGCATTATTTAAAATAAATATTCCAGTGCGTGGCAGAGCGGGCTCAGTTGGACATCATTACTCACGCTGGAAAGGCGGAAATTGATGATTTTTGCTTAAAACTTGTAATTTCTTCTTCTTCTGGCCTCTTTTACAAAAACAAATGACTCACCCGCCCCCATGAAAAAAAATGTTTTAAAGTAAATAAATAAAAAGGGTAACTGTGAAGAAAGAGAGAGAGAACTTGCCAGGTTCTGGAAATCAAATTTTAAAAAAATTCTTTCAAGCCCTCCTCCATCTAAAAGGGATAAAAAAAGGTGTCAGAGGCTGCGATATATTTCTTCAGCCAGTTCATTAAATTAATTCGTAAGCAGGGGCTCTGAAATTATACCCGGTGACAAATGGTCTCAAAATTTAAATGGTACAAACTCATCTTATTAGAGGTAAAAAATAAAAAAACAAACGCATCTCCCCCCCACCATCGCGGCTTTAATTTCTCTTGGTGGGGGGAATGAAAGGCATTTGATGGATGGCTCTTACCTTATTCATAAGCGAGGATAAAAGAGATGAATTTGCTGAGACTGTGTGGCCATTTGATTCATTACTGGAACACACAAACCAATAGGGTTTAGTTAAGACGTGCACAGGGACTGTGAGCACTGAGATTAATTCTTCTCCCTTCAAATTGTGTCCTCTCCCTCCCCACACATGCACTCCCCACCTGCTGCATCTGAAAGAAGAAATGATGACCATCCTCCTTTGGGCAGGTCAAGCTCTGTGTTGTAGGTAGGATACAGGGGAAGAGGATCTTAAGCGTCCAGAGCTAAGATGATCTCTTGGCCATTCAGCATTCCAATTCACACCTCTATTGTCCAGCCCAGCTCCCTCCTCATCACGTGACACCTAGCTCATTCCTCATTTTCTCTGCTCTAATCTTCGATCTGCCTCAGGCCAGGCAGGACTTTTAAAACACACATGCCACAGAATACCCAAGACTCCCATAAAAAAGCCTCAAGGTGCCAGTGTGAACTGAGAGAGGCCCTCTCTAAAGCAGATGAAAAGGCAATGTAAAAAACTCTAGGGCATTTGCATGCAATGTCTTACATGGACACACAAAAGCAATCCAGGTATTTTACAAGTATTAGCATTAGCAGACTCATTAGAACAACTGGGGCAAAGTATTTAGCATGTAGCTAAATCTCAGTGTGGAGAGTAAATCACAAGTGTTGCAGGCTGCCCTGGTTTGGCCAGTCCCTCAAAGGCCATTCATTGCACAATGCGGTCCTTCTTGGAAAATGACTCAGAAGCTCTTGCTCTCAGAAAAAGTACTCAGCACTGTTGGACAGGTGCTTCATGAGTTTCAGAACGATGCACCAACATGGCCATCAAAACCTGCAAGGCTCTAAAGATGTGCTAAACATCTGGCTGAGTGAGACAACCAGCCATTTCATGCAGCCAATGTTTCTCCAACTGTTTCCTCACTCAGGCCATGATCCAATACCCACAGAAGACAATGGAATTACTCTCATGGGTGTCAGCTGACATTGGATCAGGACCTTAGTCTTCACTCAGATATGTGGTGGTGGTAGACAGATTATGCTGGGGGAAGAAGCTTGGCTAAAGGCCTGCTGGAATTCTAATTTAGGGGAGGATGAGTTCTAAATTACTGGAGCTTTCAATCCACATACAGGCCCTAGTGAACTCAATGGAAGTTTAACAAACAAGGAGTCCTGTGGCACTTTTATGGTGCGTCTACACTGGCATCTTAGGTCGACTTAAGGAGGCTTAAGTCAACCTAAACAAAATCACGTCCACACTGGGCTTTTATTAAGTTAACTTAAGCAGTTCCTTAAGCAGATGACCTCCTTTTAGGTCAACTTAAGCCTTAAATTGACTCCTTAAACTGATTTAAAGTCAGTGTGGACAGGGATTAGCGCCCAAGTCAACCTTATTAAGTTGACTTAAAGCATTAAGTTGACTTAATAAAGTCGACAAGGGGCTATGTCTACACTAGAAAAGTTAAGTCGACTTTGTTAAGTTGACTTAACTTTTCTAGTGTAGACATAGCCTTAAAGACTAACACATTCACTAACTCCCACGTCAGATCCGAAGTGGGATTTTCTCCCACGAAAGCTCATGGGATAAATAAATTCGTTAGTCTTTAAAAGTGCCACAGGACTCTTTGTTGTTTGGCTTATCTATACGAAGATGGCTACCCCTTTGGAACTTGTCAATGGAAGATTGTGAGTGCAATGTATGCCTTTAGAGGACAGACATCTTATAATGGCATGGGTGGTTGAAGGAGCTGTCCAGGGCACACTAAAGGTCTTCACTATTCCATGTACAGATTTTTCTGACTCAACCCTAGTTAGCGCAAGAAGTAAAACTAGTTAAATCAAACTGCTCTCCCTTTTGTTACTGGATGTGAGAATAGCTTTGAGTGCTTCAGTGGATGGAGCCAAGTCTCCCAGCCTCTCCTTCTCACCTGTGATCTTTCACACTCAGGTCCAGGCTGTGCTCCTGCAAGGAATCCTGGGTCGCTGTGGATGACGACACCACACTCTCCACCAGCTCCTGTTTCACTTGAACTGGATTGAATCGGCCAGGAGTCATCAGTTGTCCGTTCCCTGTGGGAGACAGAGAACAAAGAGAAACATGAAAAATACATGAATAAGCCAGCAGAAAGAGGCAATGGAGACAAATAAATGAATTAAACCCCCAACCACAAATAATGGGAAAAAAGAAAAAATCCAGGTGGGGGAAGGGACGCACCCGGGTTGCTGGTCAGCATTTATGGCTGGGCTGACTTGATGGGTTCTGACGTCCACTCCAGCATGGAAATTCTTCAAGTGATAATTATTGCAAAATTATGTCAAAGTTGTCCACGCTACGGGCCCTTTAAAGGAGAAGGGCGGAAGGCGCATGGGGGAGACCTGATTCTCTGCACAAACTGTCATAACTAATTTGCGGGGCTGCCTCTTAAGCGTTTATTAAAGATGCTGTTAATGCTGAGGCAATGTGGCAGTTTTCGACTGCTAGTCAAGCCCCCTTTCCATTCCCCAATCTTACTGTTGCCTTAGCGACCGCTCTGGCCTTCCACTGAGCATGCCCAGAAGGAACATCTGCTGTGTCAGGTCTATTGAAGCTGACAGCCAATCAGATTGGTTCAAACTGCGTGACCTCTCTCCCATCAAGTTGTCCCAATGAAAAGGATATATATTTTTTTTCAATGAGAAAAAAGTATGAAATATATAATTTTTTTTAAATGAAGGGAGTGAAAAGGAGGATGGAAGAAATAAAAATGGTGGGAAAGAAGAGAGAAAGAAGAAGAAGATGGAAAAAAGAAAGGGGGGAAAAGTTGCTGACAGGAACATGTCCGCTGAGCTTTTTTCCATAATCCCCAAGTGACTAAAATATTAATTTACCCTCAGGCGCTACAGCTGACGGTGAGTTCTTTCATAGACAGCAAGTGGCATTTTATTAAAAAATAAAGGAAAATAGTTCCCTCAATGACCTCTACGTGTTTTAAGAAAGACTTTTTTCAATAATAAGGAAAAGAAAGTATTTGAAAGTTTTCCCCACCCCCTTTTGAAGCAGATCATGTCACACTCATCTCTTTTTTATACAGAGAGGACTCTCGTTTGAGAGTGGGGGCCACAGGTGACACACCCCGACCCAACCAGCTTGTTGCAGGCCCCAGACGACGAGGGAAAGGTTTTCAATGCCTTGAAGGGAAAGAGGAAATGTGGGGGCAGAGTCTGATATTGCTGGGGACTACAGGCCAGCTCCTAGTCTTGATCACATCAGGGTAAAACCATAGGCACTTGATTGTTTTCAGCTGGGTTACTCTGGATTTACAGCTGTGTCACTTAGAACAGTCTGGCCCTATTCTTTGGAAGGGGCCTGAAATGTTCTGGAGAAAAAGGATAGGACAAATTAACTGTCTACTTCTAGAGGGCAGCCAAGAAAGGTTTCATTAGTTCAAATGGGGGGAGCCATTCTGCCATGGTTTCAGGCTGCTCCTCGCAGACTGCCAAGATATTACAGGCAGTGGGATGGGAGGGAAGGAAAGCCACCTGCCTGCCAGACCCAGGAAGGTAAAATGTTCCATCTGGGAGCCAACAGAGAGGTTCCTAAGAGGATCAATCAGATATTTCAGTGGGAGAAACTCATCCACTCCAGTTAATTTGTCCCTTCCCTTTTATCCAGAACATTTCAGGCCTCTTCCCAAAGAGAGAAAAAGGGAGAAGAGGGAGTTAGAATTAAAAGAGAGTGTTGGGTGGACTGGATGCTCTCAGGAGCACATCTCCTGCAACAGACCAAGAGCTAATGCCGTTGCTTGTCCTGTAATTACTGTAGCAGAGGTGCAAGGTGAGGGAGAAACAGTCATCTGGTGAAGCTCAGCTCATCAGAGAAAATCTGCAGCTCTCATGAGTGTCTGAAAAGCTGCTAGATACAGAACTCTCCGACTTCCTTTCCCCTCTGCCTTTCACTGGCTTCACAGTCCTGCCTTCCCTTCCCTGGAGCACAGCCTTTTTTCTTATGCAGAACGGCTGCTATTCATGGCCCCCTTGACCCTTAACGGATCTACAGCAACAGAGCAAGCAGTGAAAGGTCCTTGTGCTGTCTTTTCTCGGGGCCAGTTCCAGTTTCTCCCTTAATATTTCTCAGACCTGCTCTGTTTTCCTGAGGAGCAGGAGTTCAACCTCACTGGATGTGCCTTATCAACTGAAGAAAGTTCTGATCAGAGTGTGGTCAGCAAGGTCTCTGCGGGCATGGCTGGTGCTTGGGACACAATTGAAATGGTGCTTGGCATTCACCCACCTCAGTGGTCCAGCAGAAGCAGCTGGAGGGGGGATGGGGAAAGAAAGGCAAGTGAGTCTCAGGGCAAAGAGGGTGATGAGCAGTAGGAACTGCACTGGTGATATATACAGGAAACTGACTAACAGAGGTGAGCAGGGAGGGAGCTCCATGTTGGGCTGTGAGAGGGAGGACAAGGCTGCTGTCAGGACCCACTGCTTGGATCCTCAAGATAGACCATGGGAAGCAAGACTCAGGGATGCTCTATAACCCTGGGACTCCAGAGATTTCTTCATCCATTTCCATGCTGAATAAGATGTCCCTCGCTTTCCAGCCTAAGGTTAGATGGGGAGGGAGACACCACACAGGAGAACGCTCCTCCTCCAGGGCTGAGAGAAGCCTTCCCTATAAGTGGGCAGATGTCTCCCTCCTAGCTATGTGGAGACTGCCAGGTTCCACAGAAAGCACCCAAGACAACGCTGCACCTTGGCACCCAACTGAACCCATTCCCCAAACCCTACTGCCAGAGGGTGGTCCATTGAAGAGGCCTGTTCTTTTCAAATCAGACCTCTCCACTCTCCCACCTTTTTACCCAGTGTGATGGAGTTGGAGGGGGCGGGACTCACCTGCTTCGAGAGCCATGGATGGCTTGAGGGCTGCTGCCGCTAGCCTGGCCATCATGGGTGAGATCAAACCTTTGCTGGCGGAGATCCTCTCCATAATGGATGCTGCTGGACCTGGGGAAGAAGTGGCTGTTGGCTCACTGGACCCTGAGATGGCTTGAGAGGGGGAATTGGCAGCAATAGAGGATGTTGGATTGGTGCTGGAGGAACCACCAGTCATTAGATTGGCTGAGCTGGCTGGATGTGGCGTGGAGACCCGGCTGGAGATGATGGGGAAGTAAGAGCCCGCCGTTCCAGGAAGTACTGAGTTGGAGAGAGCCAAGGCCAAAGGTATATTGCTGGGGAGGGCCTGGGAGAGCAGGCTGGGGATCTTGGTGGCCGGTGGCATGCTGTTGGAGGGCTTGCTGGCCTGAGAGGAGGCAAGCTCGGCAGCGGAAGAGGGCGCAGCCGGGATGATGAGGGAGACGGAAGACTGCTGACTGGTAGGGGAGGCACTCAGGCTGGAGTTCTTAGAGCTCATGGCGGAGAAGTCAATGAGGTCATCGTTGCTTGACTCCTCCTGCTCGTTATCCTTGGCTCCCAGGAGGGAGGTGGGGAGGCCCAGCACCCCTGAGCTGCGGATGTGCCGGCGCTCATGCTTGCGCTTGTGGGAGGTCATCTGGCTGGTAGAGGTAAAGGTGAAGCCACAGCCTGTCCGAATACAGTGAAAGTGGTTGGTGGCCTTGCTGTAGACACAGCCTTCGTACTTGCACTCCTCATACTTGTAAAACTTCTTGAAACCATCCTTGGCGTAGGCATCATCTTTGATGTGGTAGCTCTTGTGCTTCTCGATGTCACACTTGTTCTTGAAAGTGAACGTACATCCGGGTCGCCTACAAGGGCACAGAAGATGGTGGGTGATGGTTTGAGTTGGGAGCACCACCATTCGCATTCCCTCCAGGATGAGGATTGAGACCAGTACAATACAAGGCAGTGACCCCTTCTGGCCCCTCTTAAGGTTGACTTGGGATGCTAAAGGGATCTTTACAGACAAGGGAAACAAGGATGCTGCCAAGTATGAGAGCTGGAATAATGCCCCATTATGAAGAATGGCCAACACAATAGAGGCAAGAATCCAGCCATTCAAAACAGAACACCAGGCCTAGGCAGACTGAGAGTCATTCCTAGACACAAACATAAGCCCTAACTCTGCCTTGATTTTCTCTCCGGTAGATGGGGGGTAGGAGACTCTGGAAGGGCACTCACATAACTGAAAGCAAAGTCTGGCCCAAGTTAGGAGAGCTGGATGGCTGGTGCCTAGAGAAAACTCTGAAGTGCAAGTGTTATTTATACTAAATAACAGTACCTCTCAATGATGACCTTTCAAGCAAAGCTAACATGGTCTCTTTCCCGAGAGATTTCTATCATAGATTTCCCAATGGGCATTCTTGCCTTAATTCATCAGGGAAAGATTAGAGTGTCCCCTACCATGAGAACACTCACCAAATTATACCCACACTGGAATTTATGTCTTTCAGGAGGAGGCCAAGGAAGTTCACATCCAGTGAGGCCTTCCTGGTGGGTTGCCCCACCATGTATAATCCTCCGGTTACAACTTTTCAGAAGAAGGCCAGAAGATGAGTGATTCTAATGCAGAATTATTGCCCTCCCCGCATCTCACCTGCAGTGGAAGTGAGTGGTTTTCTGTCCATAGAACTGACAGTCCACAGTGCCACAGTCTTCTGTTGCTCGGAATCGCTGGAACCCATCATTGATCAGCTGCGTGTTCTTCTTGTGGAAGTTCTCATGGGTCATCACATCAGAGGTGCTGGTATAAACCTTGTTACAGCCCACCTGCCCGGGACCAAGGGAAAGAGCCATCAAACCATCTCAGGAGCGGCCTATTGCTGTATCATTAATACCAGCACTAATAAACATACCAGCAACACAGAGATATTTTAATTGTATTTGTGCATTTCCCTCAGTATTGAGTCATTGCTTGGGTCGCTGACCTAAGGGCTGATACTGCAAAGGTCTTATAAAAGCCTGAGTCTCTAGGGATGAAACAATTAGAACAGGAGCAGGCCAAGGAATGGGGGAGATGTGGAGAGATTAAGACCAATACTCAGGGTCAGAACAGATCAGGGCCTGGACCTGAGGAGAGATGGACAGACTGCCAAATACTGGCAGGACGTAGTCATCTTGGGACAATTCAGAGAGACTTAGGGCTTCTACTCCAGCTTTTCACTGACTTGTGGAGCACTGGAGATACTGGCAGTTCCTCATCTAGTCATCTCCCTGCTCTGGGAGATGGGGTGGTTTAGAGCAAGATGGACACAGCTTTAGAGTCTCTTCTACTCTAGTTAGTTAGCCACAGACTAGAACAGAAATCATAGGCAGCTGGTCATAGGAACTAGTGTCTCCTCCTCTTTATTCCCCAACATCATCGATTCGATAATTTTAACCTTGTGCAGTGGGTGGGAATAGTGTGATGAGAACAGAATGCTGAAAACCTGCCTGCCTCTGGGCAAAGCAGGCAACTTTGCCATATTGAGTAAAAAACCATCGGAATCTGAAAATGCCATCGCCCCTGCTGAGATGCTGAGAGCGGGTTTTATTTTTTCCCTTTCTTCTTTTGCACAATGTGTGCCAATGTCTGCACCATCTCAGAACTGAAGAGAACAAAAACACCACCTCTTGGTTCAGCCCAGGTTGATTCAAATAGGCAATAACAAATACCCGGGGGTGGGGGGATGGGAGGGAGGAAGGATCTCCAGCTATTTCCAATATAAAAGAGCCTCTCTCTCTCTGCGCTGACACCTTGAAAAAAAACAGACCCTGTGCGGCATTAAAAAAAAGAATTAAACAAAAACCTCCTTAGGAATAATTTGCAATGTAGCTCTTGGTGTTAAAGCCTAAAAAATGTCAGTTTATATAAACAACTAACTGAATTTTATCCACACCAATTATGGACATAGAGAAAAAAAACCCCATGAGGCGGATGGCACAAATCCTGCCATTTAAGCAATATTCACTTTAATTGCAAGTTTCTCTTCTGATACCTTTCCTGTAAGGCGCTGCTTACATGGTCATTGACTTTCTCTAAGGGAGTGGCCACAGGGCTAAATCACCCTTACACAGGGGCCTGGATAAGGGTCTTTACTGAACCTCAGAATGGCTGCCGACTGAGAAATCTTGATTGCACTTTAAAAATTAAAGGAAACTGACCCAGGAAAACAGAGGAGAAGCAGCAGGGAAATGTCACTAACCGAGACCCCAAATGAGGCACCAATTTCAGCAAAGCCTAAGCCCATGCTTAAATCCATCCCTATTCAGGACAATATTTGAGTGCCTGCCTAACATCAAGCTTGTGCTTAAGTCCCATTGGTTTTTAAGAAGTTGACTTGATTTAAACATGTGCTTAAGTCCAATCCTGTTCAACAAAGCATTTAGGCATGTGTTCAAGACCCACTGACTTTCCTGGAACTTAAACACACGCTTAAATGCTTTGCTGGAAGGGGGTCTTATGACTGTAGAATAGTCTAGGAAGTGGAACCTGGGATTGTAGAGTAGTAAAAACTTGATTGATTATTTTCTGTGGGTATAAGTTCTGCTGCACATTGATGTAGCTGTGTTTTAGGCGCTGATTCAGTATGCAGTGTATCCCCATCCTCACCCTGCTTCAGAACTCGTCCCACTTTAAGAGATGGATAAAGTAATCAGGGATTCGACTGCCTTGGGCTAAAAAGTGACAAAGAGCTCAAAGTTCCATCTATGTGGGAATCCTGTTACAACATGCTCAAAACACCATTTGCTCTTGAAACGTAACCACATTCCCAACCTGTGTTGCTGCCGTAATGTCCAGTAACTCTCAGAATTTATCCTCTAGCAATGTCAGTGACGAAGACAGAGCTGAGGTTTGCTTCAAACTGAGTACCATTAATATCTGATTGGCCTGGCAGCTAGCTACAATGGAACGAAACCCAGTGCTAAAGGACAGATGTTGCATGGAGCGAGGTCTTATATCAAGGGAAGTTGTGGCAGGTTGGGGAACCTCTTTGGGCAAAGGCAGTGGCATTCTAGAGAGACTTCACTGCTTCTTCCTCTGTCAGTCCCACAGAGAGGGAGCCTCTGTGTGGATAAGTCATGCCCAGAACAGAGGAGAAACCCTCAACCGACCCTCAACCCTAAAACAGAACGCTGCCCTTCATATTACAGGTCAGGATGGTGTTTGGCAAGGCGAAGCCTATGCAAACTGGGTATAGTTTCTTCTTAGAAGTGACTGTCCCAGATGGGACCAGGAGAGGCCACACTGAAGCTAGCTGGAAGTTCTCCCTTAAAACAGTTTGCTGCAGGGGAGGCTCCTGTCCCCCCACAAAGAAAGTGCTGGCCTGCCAGAACTTCAGGATCCTTTAGGTCTGCAGCAGAAAAGGAATGGGTCAAGCCAACTGGCTTTGGGTTCTTCATTCTCCCTACAATCCTGTCATCTGTTCCCGAGTCATGTTGCTACCTTCTCCCCAGTCCAGCTGCTTACCTGCATGCAGTGGTAGTGTGTGCTTTTCCCATTCAGGTGACAGCCGTGGTAGTACACGCTGCAGTCATCCAAGGGGCTGAAGCGCATGAAGCCATGCTGGAGGGAATTATCACGTTTCTTGTGCATGTTGTAATGCCGGATCACATCCTGTTTACTAGTGAATCTCTGGGGGGACAGAGAGACACACATATGAAAGGGGTGGTGAGGCGAGTGTTCCAGAAACTTAAACCCCTCACAGTGTGGATTGACACTTCCGCCATACAATGCGTTTGCCACTCCAGGAGGGTAGGATTAAAGGAGAAGTCCGTGGGTTTTGTTAAAGGGACAATCTCTGCAACCAAAACCAGTTTCAGAAACTACATGCCAGGAGTGCAAGATACACTGTCCAAGTCTTGGATGTGATTCTTCTAATACAAGTTTAGCTGCTGCTCTGTGAGTCTTTAAAAGTGCCACAAGACTCTGTTTTTCTGCAACAGACTAACACGGCTACCCCTTTGGAACTCTCTGAAGAATGGCTGAAGCTAGAAAGAAAACCAGTGAACTAGCCCTGTTGTAAATCAGTAATCCCAGATTCCAAATCACTCATGCTGGGGTCTGCAAGACACTGGCTGCTAAATCCATGTGAAAGGAAGAAGGGAAAAGATACTTAGATCTCCTACCGTTCTTTCCATCTACAGCTCTTCAAGTGCTCTAGAAACATCACTGAATTTTAGCCTCACAGGCTCCCTGGGAAATAAGTTGGTTTTATTAGGAAAACCAGCTTTATGGGGAAACTGGAGGCATTGCGAAGGAAAGTGACTTGCCCATGGTCATGCAGAAAGTCAATGGCAGAGCTGAGAACTGACTCTAATTCTCTCTGTTCCATGTCCAAACTGCCAGACCATACACTTCATCCTCTGCCTGCTTGAACTAAGGAACTGGTGTCCCATTATTAGGGCTGACAAAGTGCCTTTAAGATGAAGCTTTTCCTTTTTACTTCCCATGTATACTGATATTCAGCAGTGAAGGTGTGAAAGGAAATCTGATTTTAAAAAATCAATAGCCATTTATTGTGAGGAGTGATTGAAAACCCCTGTATTCCAATGTTTAGCAACTTTTCCAACCTCCCTTTACAAGAGACAAATGATTATCGCTTCCACTGTGTACTCCTTTACTATCAATCCCGATCAATTCCATCAGGATTGGCAAGGGGATATATGGCTGTGCATTTCAGTAGGAAGCCCGTGGAGGTTACCGGTACTATTTCCCACGGAGCATATACAGGATTCCCTTGGCCAATCACCGTTAATTTGTGCCCACTTATCCCAGAATGTTACTTATTATAAACTATATCTCAGCCATAAAATAATCAGCATTTTAAAAAGCAGCCTATACCCGTATTCCCCCATGAGACCAGCCACGCGCCTTTGCAAGCAGCTCCTGGAACCCTCGGGAAATAATCACGAGGACAACCAAAATAAAAGGGTTTTCTGTCTCTGTGTCCTTCCTACTCCTGTGTACATAGACACCCGTGCCACGGTGAGAGTGCTACGTCTGATCCCCACCCCGCTCTGGGACACTAGCAACATCAAAAGCAAAGCCCCCGTTTGATCAATTGAAAGTGCAAGTTGAGCAGAATGGAACCAAATCAGTTCCCCTTGCTGTGGTCAGACTTGTTCCTCCAAGACCAAAGTGCCTCCCGGGCTGAAGGGATGCAGAGTAGACGCAAAGGCTGGGATTTCCCCCAACATACGCCCACGCCCACTCTGACCACAGAGGTGTCAGAGTCGTGCTCACAGACCTGGAAAGAGGGGAAACAAACACAGCACCTGACTCAGAGTTGGCTTGAAATTGCCACCCTGGCAATTCTCCCTGCAATTACAACACTGCACATGCCCAGTCCCTCATCCTCTGCCCACAACAACCACAGACCCAGGGCTGCTGCAGGTCTTACTTGGTGTTTTGTTACTGCTTCTGCTCTAATGTCACAGGGACAGCCACAGAGAAAGACAGACAGCATTCCTGTAACATGGCCACATTTATCCCCTTGGCTACACTAGTGTAAAGCTAAACTAACTTCTTTGACTTCGGCTGGGCCAGATTCTGCTCTTGGTTACTCTGAGGTAAATCAGGAGTAACTCCATTCATCTAAAGCAAGCCAAATTTTGATCTTGATTACACTACTGTAAATCCAAAGTAAACCCACTGACCTAAATTAAAGCAGATTCTGCTCTCAGTTATAGCAGTGTACATCTGAAATAACCTCACTGAGTTCAACAGTGTTAGGTTGTTGTACATGGGAACAGAATTTTACTCTGATAGTTTCAAATTGTATCTCCCCCTCTTCCCAGGATGGGAAGAAAGCAGGTGGTCTGTTTCATGTGGAGCTGTGTGCGTGCATCCTTTTACACTGAGGACAGGCAATGGGTTCAGGCAGCCATGCTGGATTCTTCCTTTTACCTGATAGTTGCACTCTGGATCGAGGCAGTGATAATGTTCCCGGTACTGGTATGCACAGTGTACGTGTCCGCAATGCTGACTGCCAGAAAACCTGGAAACAAGGGGACAGAAAGAATGAAACTGATGTTCTCCTGCTGAGGATGGTGACTGTGAATTAAGGCACAAGTGAAACAAGTTGGGCATTCCCCTTGTCCGCCTGCGACACCACCTACACCTAACCGTCATCTCAGAGTGCACGAGGGAGACATGGGACTCCTTGGAGACAAGGATGCACTGTTGATTCTCCCCCACTTCCTTTTTTCACCTGCCCCCAAGGAAAATTCAATTCTTCAGTGCTACTGAGCTGAAGGAAAGAGGGTCCTCTTCCAGTCAGAAGCCCCATTTCTAACGAGGTTTTATATAGTTACATCCCAAGCTGATACCATTGCTCAGCTCTCTGAAATTGACTTTATTCTCTCCCCACCCCACTGGATCACTTCTGGTTTTGGTGTGTTGCCAACTGTCAGTAAATTTACAGATCATCATTTAAAAAAAAAAAAAAAAGTACAATTTCAACTGTCAGTAAATCCGTAAATAAATGAAAATAACTGTACAATTGGATAGGAATAAAACATACTTTATTTTGACATTGTCATCATTCAGAATCGCTTTTGTATCATAAAAGCACATCAGTCATAATTTTATCATTTCTATTATTGCACATGCCCAAAGAACCCAATTGATCAGTTAATTGCAGCTAAAACAATTGTGTAATTCCAAACTCCTGTGTACGAATATTGTAAGTGAGTACACACTTTTGTGACATTATTATACTGCTTATGCGATTTTTAGTGATGTCAGAAAAAGTTTAACGTGGCAGTAAAAAAAATCAACTTCAGATCTTCATGTCAATATAAACTAAAATGCATACTCCCAGGGAAGGGGAGACCTCAGAGCAAAGTCTTGACACATCACCTTCTAAGAAATCACAGCAGGGATGGGACATAAAGTCTATGGAGCCAGATCAATCTTTCCCCTCCACCTGTTGCTGAACATCCTTCCCCCACTGTCCCATTCCTGTCCATCCTATTGGGAGTCCATGACCAGAATCGAGGCTATCAGATCAAGGGAGCTGCAGTTCGAGCTGTGAAGAAAGCAGTACCATTCTCAACTAAAAGCCCACACCAGCGTAAGGTGCAGGGAAGCAGAGAGAAGGCCTGAGAGCTTCAGAGGGATTGCAGAGGAGTGCGTGACTCTTGGCTCCCTTGGAGCAGAAAGATTAAAAGAGTCTTTCTCTGCCCAAGGAACAGCCACACATGGCCGGTCCCCCCACCACTGAAAATATCCTTGGCTGACCAGCGGCACTTTTGGCAGCGCTTTAAAAGGAATGGTCCCAACTGCCGAAAAAAAGCTGCCACTGACGGTGCTTTCGGTGGTGCTTCACGAAAGAGCCCCCACCACCGCAAAAGGTCAGTCTTTCAGCAGTGGCAGTAAGATCACCCCCCACAGAAGTGACTCACCTGGCCCCAGGAAGAGACTCCTCACCACCAGAAGACCCACCCACCTGGAGGGCAGGCGTTCTTTCGGTGGTGGGGTGAGTGTCAGCCGTACACTCAGCAGCTGTGGTGTGACACTCTCTGGAGCCGTGACATAAGGACTGAGAACTGCTGCTCTACATTACAGAAGTGGGGCAAGTTCCCACCCTGCACTGTGCTCTATTCAGGTACCCTGGAAGGGGCCTCTCCAGGGATAAGAGAGGTGTATCCATTGTCCTGTCGGTCCTTAGCTCTCTGCTGAGACTGCCCACACAAAGGGGGGGCGGAGGCTGCGGGTGTGCAACTGAGGTGTAGGTTTTGTGACACTCGCCCAATGTAATGAGGCCCACCAAATCATATCACAGGAGCCACAGAAGTCATCCCATAATAACGGGTTCCAGTCAAAACCTAGGCAGGATTTGAACCCGTGACTAGCACAGCCTACTACCAGTCCTGAGTCACACACCCCACACTCCCACCTCCTGTGACTCAAACAAGACTGTTCCTCTCTTCAAGTGACAGGCTTCTCTGAAGTGTCCATTTGGGTGTGAAAGAAGAGATGGTCCTAGCTGCAGCTCTAAAGTCACAATGCCTGGCTAGTCTACTGAAGTCTTAGAATCTGAAGTCTTAGAATCTCACAAACATAGGGCTGGAAGGGACTTGGAGAAATTATCAAGTCCAGCTACCTTTGCTGAGTCAGGACCAAGTAAACCTAGACCATCCCTGACAGATGTTTGTCCAACCCTCTTAGAAATCTCCAATGACGGGGACTCCACAACCATCCTTGGAAGGCTTTTCCGGAGTTAACCACCCCCTTACAGTTAGAAAGCCTTTCCTAATACCTAACCTATATCTCCCTTGCTGCAAATTAAACCCATTACTGCACACAGATCAATTGATCACCATCCTCTTTATAAAAGCCCTTACCAAGCTTGAGGATTATCCTCAAGTCCCTTCTCAGTCGTCTTTTCTCAGTGGTAGACACATCTTGTTTATTTTTAATCTTTCTGCATAGGTCAAGTTTTCTGAACTTTTTATCATTTTGGTTGCTCTCTCCTGGACTCTCTCCAGTTTATCCACATCTTTCCTGAAGAGTGGCACCCAGCATTGGACACAGTACTCCAGCTGGGAACTCACTGGTCCCAAGGAGAGTGGAACAATTACCTCCAGTGTTTTACATCTGACACCCCTGTTAATGCACCGCAAGAATATTAGCCTTTTTCACAACTGTACCACGTTGTTTGCTCATATTCAGTTGGTGATCCACTACAACACCCAGATCTTTTCCAGCAGTATATCACCAAGATGGTTATTCCCAACTCTCTAGTTGTCCATTTGATTTTTCCTTCCTAAGTACAGTGCACTTATCTTTACTGAATTTCAAAGGACTCTCCCAGTCAGGGCGCCCTGGGCAATGGCCCCAAGAGGGAAAATTGCCACATGATGTGATATCTGAAGGAACAGAAGTCTAATGCCAGAGTGGCAAGTGCATCAACTTGCTCCAGGAGAGGAGAGAGAACATCACAGCCATATTGTCAGAAAGAGAAGCTGAGGATGGGCTTGTACATGGGGGGAGGGAACTATCAAAGAGCCAAGGGAAAGCAAGGGTGAAAAACTGACCCACGGGAAGGGAAGAAGAAAACAGAGATGGTGAGAGATGCTGGCAGGAGGTGAGAGGTCGGGGAAGAAGTGACTTGATATGGAAAAAATTGGATACACAATCATGAGCTTAAGGTGCCTTTTGGGTGCCAGAACAGGAAACCTCGAGTCAGAATATTAATGGGGTGTTGGGTCCAGGGGGCACCTTCTCTAGGATGTATAGGCTACACCAGAAGGGAAGGGAGTAAATGGCTGAGCGATGCACAGAGTTGTGGACCTTTCTGTCCTCACAACTCCTGTGTTGCCATTTTAAACTGCTGTCCTGTTGGAATGAAAGGGGCCCGAGGTGCATCAGTGGTGCTGGACAGCACAGGAGGCTGTGGCTTTCATGCACAGAGTACTGGACAAAGGGGCCAAAGCTGTCAGCAGGTAAACTTAGCTAGCAGAAGGAAAGGGGCAAGGTATCTAAGGAAGGGAAAGAACCGCTCCCAAAGCTAGAATAATAGAAGGAAGGTGCAGTCTGAGTATATGGCAAAGTCAGGAGAGAGGAGTGTAATCTACAGAATGAAACAGGGAATGCAGAAATCTAAAGGGAAGAGAAGAGGAAACATCTAGGGAGGTTTCCCCTCCTCACTCCACAGGGCAACACGGCCTTGCAGGACTGGGAACATTTCTGAGATGACCCAGGCTGCAAGTGCAACGAGACTGGGAAGTAAGTGAAGGAGAGGGAGTGTTCTCTCCCAAGGGACTCTGGCACCAGGGATTGGCTGAGCCATGGCACTTCAGAGACAGATAAACAATGAGGGAAGGAGGAGGTAAATCCAAGGGACTTTAGAGGAGGCCCAGAGATGGAGAAGGGAGGCGTGAGGGCGGGGAGAACGAAACTGGAAATGATGAATGGCGTCCAGGTGGGGATGTTTGTTCTGGCTCTGGTTGCTGCTTGCTACAAGTGCACTATGAAGCACTGAATATGGTGGGGCAATGAGATGCGGCAACAGCCCAGAAATTAGACGGCGAATGGGCAATCGCCCTTAGTTGGGGGCTGATGTGGAAGGAGCAGTGCCTCAGAGAGTGGGGGTGAGGGCTGGGGGATAGTTATGTCATGAATGATATTTTCATGTAAGGCTCTCCCGATAATGGCTGAAGAACAGCTGGGTGGGCATCATAGACAGAGAATGGAAACAAGAAAGAAGGAGAGAGATTAAAACAAGAATGTCCCATTAGGTAAAATTCCTCCATCTAGGAAGGGTAAAAGAGTATGGTTCTTTGAGGAAAAATTAATGTGATTCCTAATATTTTAATTATGTATTTGGAACCTAGATATTACAGTGATGAGAGCTTAAGAAATGTCCTATGATAGACAGATGGATTGATTGACCAATCACAGGCTTTCAATCAGGCAGTCATGACCTCCCACCCGCAGGGGTCTCAATCAGATCCCGGGAGTCACAAACACCCTCTTTTTAAGTATGGCTAGGTTGGACGGGGTCACATGCTGGAAAAGGTTAGGAGTCACTGGCTTAGACAGATACCAGTAAAGAGAACGAATGCCACAGATATCTTAGCCAGCTGGACAGATTGATGGATAGAAATAGATACAAGGGATAGATGAGTAGAAAAAAATACCCAAACCCTGAGATAAATCAGATAAGATACTTGCAGACAAACCTGTAGAGCTGTACAGAAGATATCTGTAATTCTATAGGTAAATTACACAGACAGCTGAGACTGTCTTGTGGACATTTCTCCTCTCAGTCACAATAGTATGGATCACTGCCTACCATTAGCAATCTCAATACATCCATGTGGCAGCTACAGCAATTGCTTCCAAAGAAAAGTAGCATTAGGTGGGTACACATATACTTTGGGCAGTCTTTTAGTGCCAGTTAGCAGTGGGAAATATGTAGGAACAGCCAGCACCAGGTGATAAAGCCAGCCCTTTTCAGATCACCAGCAGGTGCACCAGAAACGAAACGAAAGAAAGAAAGAAAGAAAGAAAGAAAGAAAGAAAGAAAGAAAGAAAGAAAGAAAGAAATTTGTAATTGGCAATAAGAAAAGAGCTGGAAAAGGGATAATCAGGACAACGTATTTTACAGAGCATATTGTGGAGGAACTAGAAAAAGCTGGAGAGCTTGAAAGGGATAAAGCAGTGGAGGGATGGGGACTCAGAAAGGAAACATTCAAAGATAAATTACCATCTGCTCAAGGGTTCCACATGTCACGTAGCACTAAAAGCATGGAACTGCACATGAGAGAGAAACAAGAAAGGCATCAAGGGTAAATCAAAGAGGGAGGTGGGATGGTGGGAGGGGTACAGGAGGGAATGCAGGAGGGACAAGACAGGAGGAGAGATTAAAGAGCCCAAACTTTTGGAGTGCCAGACCATACAGCAAAGCAGGGGTGGAGGATGAAAGGGAGCTGGGGTGAAGAGTGGCATTAAATAAGGCATTTGTGAAGCACATAAGGAAGAGGAGGTCAACTGTGTAGACAGCAGGGCCTTCAGGAGATGGAAAGGGGACTTAATTGACAGAGGAGATAGACACTGCTAAAAAATGAAATGACTTTTTTGCCTCAGCGTTCACAAAGGGAGATGAGGACAGATGCCAGAAGCAGACGTGTCTTTCCCAGGGGATGGACGGAGAAGAAATGCTGCAGGAAATCAGGATCACGCCATAACAGGTGACTGAGAAATAGGAACAAACCTTAGCAGCAATGAGAAACAAAACAAAAGGCAAATGATGATACTGGGCCGCACAAACAGAGGTGTGGGATAGGAGGAAGAAACTAGTCTGAAGGGGACAAGTGAAACCAGCACTGGACAGGTGACTACAAACCAGGCCACATTAACTGCCGCAGTGGATTGGGCCCATAGGTCCCCCTAGTCCTGTCTCCGACAGTGGGTAGCACCAGCAGCTTCAGAGGAAGGTACAGGAAACAGCAGTCATGGGTACGCTGCTCATGGGAAACATTTCTTCCCAAGCCTGCTGGCGAGATGGGGAAAGGAGGACAGAGGATAAAGACTGAGATACAGGGCTGGAGAAGTAGGTCTGCATTGCAGAGCAGAGCAAAGATGAAGATGAGACCTCACTGAGATACACACCCACTTCACATGTGACCAGAGCTGCCCATGAGTCTATTTGTGCAAGGACCAGGGGCACTGACTAAAGCCAAAGAAAGGAACCGCACTGTATGGTACGAGTTACTAGAGGCAGTGACAGAAGTAACTCGTGGGCTCTGCTTTCAGAGCCAGAAAAGTGCTGTCACAGTATTGGGGGTGGTACCTTAAACTCCTTGCCTCCTTCCACCCTGGAGTTAATTATGGTCTGACATTGCTACAGATGTATGCTTGTGTGTGTGTGGATGCATCTGAGATGGTGGAGGGGCGAGGGAAGAGTGGGGGAGAGGAGGGAGAGAATGCGGGTGGGAAATTCATTGGGTAAGTGCCTCTTTTTGGGATGGTTGAGGGAAGTCATTCTGATGTACAATGTGTTTTGGGGTCTCTGTTTTTTGGAAATGAGAGCAAAGTGAACAGAGAGGCAGAATTGTTGCTGTGTTTCAATATTAAAAGCGTAGGCTCCTAAAGGGTTAGCTTGATCCTCTGCTTTTTCTGACACTTGCAACAGTGCAAAGCTATTAATTTTTAAAGCAAAGCATCTGTTTAGTTTTTCAAAACAGGAAAGCTTACACACCACACACGAAACTTACATGCACACACCTGCTAAATTACACCCACTCAGCTCATGCTAACTTACATGAGTGCACATTCATTTCAAATACACTTTGTGCAAATGCACATATGCACGCGTGTGCACTCGTAGCCATAATTTCACACACACCTACCTGCAAACACATGCACTTCTCACACAGACATATATGCACACACACATGTTCTTTCCCCCCTTTTGTTTCATTCCCTCCTCTTGCCAGTGGGAGCCAGTCCCAGAGCTGGCAGGAGTTAGCAAGAAAAACCAAGATAAATAAATAATAAAATAATAATAAATAAAGACGTCAGTGTGCTTAGTGAGTGTTTACAGATTCATTACCCTGTAATGATGATGTGAGGGAAGGAGGAAAAAGCCCACCTCACTTAGAAGGCAGGGGGATACCCACAGAAATAAATATTTAAGCAAGAGCTGCCAGAAGTACCATCTGCTCAGGCAATAATAATAATAATAAAAATAATAATAATAATTTAAAAGAAAAGAAACCACAGAAAAAATTATAAATATACAGGGAGAAAAAGACCAACAGAGCCCAACATAGCTAAGTAAGAGGTTTTATTTTGTTGTGAGACAGTGGATTATCCCTGGCCAGCTTTTGGCAATGGCTTTGCTGAACTCATTAAGCTAATTGTGCAGCAAAGACACACTGCCCCCCCCTTATTTTGAGGCTTTAAACAGTTTTTAAAACGCGTGCAAATGAAAGGGAAGTAGCGGGGCCGCCAACAGGCAGCTCGCAGAGCGTTTGGTGGAGGAAGTGGTATTCCAGAGCCGTCTTACAGGCTTCCCTCCTTCAGCAAACTGCCTGAACCTGGGGAAAAAGGGGTTCAATGATGCTACGAGCAGGGGATGGTGGGTGCGATATTTAAGGGGGTTCTTCACTTATGAGAGAAAGGGATGAATTAATTCTCCGCTATGCCAGTGGAATTCTGTCCCCAGCTTCTTACTGTCCCCTCAACACTGAATGGCTGCCGAGAGCGACAGAGGATGGAGGTTTGGTACCCAGGGAAGGAATCAATTTTAGCTCCCATCAGCCTGCTGATAAAGCAGTCCTTGCACCCACTGCCTCCAGCTAGGCAAACCTGGGCCTAAAACCCTGACCACATCCCCTGTCCCCCTAGAGCAGGAGAGCAGTCATCTCAGCAGAGGCATCACTGGGGGACTTTGATTTGGAAATGGACTCGTCTTTCTGTCTTCCCAGCTCACCTTCCCTGCTGCCCCTCTCACCTCCACTCTCACCTCCTACACCAGGGGTTAAAGTAATGGAGACAGGGGTAGCCCCCAGGCTGGGGAAGCAGTGCTCCCTGAGAGCTCCCTCTCTTCCTTGGCTGATGGGAGAGCTCCCCAGTCCATGCTCCACCCCAGGGAGCTCCCTGCAGGCCCAAGCCAGGTGGGAAAACTCGTGCAGATTCCACATGACACCTGGGCACTGACGGGAGCCACCTCTGTGTTTTAATTTCTGGAGGGGAGGTTTGCTTGGCTACTTCCCCTGAAGGACGTCAGTTCTTGTCCCGCATGGGGCCTCTGTGTTCAGGTCTGGCTCCCTGGCAGCAGAGGGGTAGGTTCATCAGGCTTGTGGCAGGGGCTGATGGCACTGTCTATGGCCAAGTACAGCGAGGCAGGTGCTATGCAAACATTCCCTCCTTTCCTTCCAGCTCTGCCAATGTTACTTGCTCCAGCCCTCTCCTATTCCAGCCCTGGGTCTCCCGCACAGGTCTGCCAGTGCCCCTCACTCCTGTCTTGCAGCCCAGCTCTGGCACGTGGCTCCATCCCGCACCCTTGTCCAGTGCTCGGTTTCTCTTGTGAAGAAGCAGTCAAGCACTGTGGACTGTGATTTTTATTATATCTACTTGGGCTGATGCTGAGCCTTCCCTAAACTCATTTCCCATGTGACCCCATTCGTCTCTGAAGTGGGTCTGAGAAGAGAACTGCACTGAGGTTCCAAATGCTCAGTGGGGCAGAGGATACAGGCTGGAGACCACACCAAGGGCCCTGCAGTATGCCAGCCAGGAGACAAAGCACTGGGTTAAGGCCCAGACCCCTGCTCTGAAACCTTTCTCTATGGGGTTAGCTAAGGGGCAGGAAGAGGAAAGCTCATGTGGGGTGGGACCTTGGTTAGTTCACAGCTCCCTGCTCTCCTCCCCCAGCTACTACTGCCCAGAGGGGGAACAGAGTCAGTGTGGATGTCAGAGGGAAATGAAAGACTCAGTGTCCATGACTGGGTTATACATTTCACCCAGACAGACAAACAGACGAGAGCGCCCTCTCCCCTCCATCCCATGCCCCCTCCCACCCAGCCTCGTCCCCAAGAAAGCCAAGGGATTTGCCTACCTGGCAATATATTTCTGGTAAATATTTACATCTTCGGTGACAGCTGGTTTGTCAGTGGGTAATCCGTTCCTAATGAGAAACACACAGGGCAGAGCTGGTTAGCAGGCAGTGTCAGGGCACAGTCCAAGCTCCTTGTCTCTCACGCAGCACTCAGTGTGCCAGGGCAGAGGGCTCTGGGAACAGTAGGCAGCAGAGATATATGCCTGTGTAACCTCCCCACTGGCCCATGTGCCCTCTCTTTTTAGGGGCACTCGATTGCTGCTAATGTAACCTATCTATCTCCCTTCCTGCAGGTCTCCTGTGCCCAGGACTCAATCCTGTCTGCTCAAGGCTTGGAGAAGACCTACCCTTAAATTACTCTTTTATAAAAATCACGTAGGCACCATTGGCTCTGTCCCCAGAGAACCAGTGGCTGAGTCAATGCACAGATCTCCCAGCTCCGTTACAACAAGGCTCCGGTTTGTAATGCAGAGGGGCCTTAAAGGCACCCTCCAGCTATGGAAACTACTGGACAGCATGGATCAGGGCCCCTTAGTGCCGGTCTGCACCACAGACTACAACTATGCTCTGACCATTAATCCGGCCTCCACAGCATGGCTGCAACAGAGACGGGTTTGAACTGCTTCTCCACTGGCCTGTCAGGAGCCCCGACAGCTCTCTCTGTCACAGGGCCCCCAAACTCCGTCACACTAGCTGGGCTGCAGTCAGGTATGTTTACGTAGCACGGTCATTAAAAATCAAACCCAAGCTGCTGCCAGGCATCACAGTCGCTCAGCCACACGTCTTCCTTAAAACATGGCCACAAGGCACAGCTTGGCGGATGTTCTCCAGCAACGGAGAGGAAACCTTACAGAACAGATGCCCGGGTCTGGGCCCCTGCCTGCTAAAATCACAGCTGCTGCTCTTGCGCTTCCTGGGGCCCCTGATGGATGCATGGCAGCTCTGCACTTTGGGAAAACCGGGACCTGTATAGCTTGCACGTCGGTCATTTGAAGTTGGCACATGAGCTTCATCCATGTTAACAGCATTAGGGCGCAGACTTCAGACCCTTTAGCTTGTGTGTGTATGTGTGATTCCCAGGAAGCCATTTGGTTCTGGAAGGGAATCTGAATGGAAGGCCAGGTCTTGTAGTTAGACTGTTCTCCCACTCTGCCTCCCGCACATCCCTCAGGAACTCGCGACACTGCAGTGGATGCTTCATGATCCTTCAAAAGGACAGCACAATTTGGGGGATTCCCTGAGCTGGGAAGTACAGCGTGGTCTCCTGCTGGGGTTGTGGGGGAGAGGGGCAGCTTTAGTATCTGACAAGTTCCAAAGGGGGAGCCGTGTTAGTCTAGTTCAACAAAACAAGCAAGGAGTCCTGTGGCACTTTTAACGACTAAGAAATTTATTTATCACATGAGCTTTCATGGGAGAAAATCCCACTTTGTCAGATGCTTTGAAGATGGGGAGCTTACAGAATGGGAGGAAAATAAATGTTGGGAAGTGTAAGTGTAAGTCATAGGATCAGGTCAGGCTGTAACAGCAAATCAGAACTGTTAAGGTTCAATCTCCCTGCTCGCTCCATTGACGACTTGTTAATAGCTGTGCTCAAACAAATGAGTAACAAATCAGAGCTTCAAAGAGAAACTGCAGAACTGGAATTTATATGTAAATTTGATTCTGCTTCCTCAGGGTTAAACAAGGACCACGGATTTTTTTCTCATTACAACAGATGATTTGACCTCACCTTCCTCTATATCGTGTTCCCCAGTGTTTGAATCTTAACAATGGCCCTGATTTGCTGTTATAGCCTGACCTGATCCTATGACTTGCACTTCCCTGCATTTATTTTCCTCCCATTCTGTAAGCTCCCCATCTTCAAAGCATCTGATGAAGTGGGATTTTCTCCCATGAAAGCTCATGCGATAAATTAATTTGTTAGTCTTTAAAACTGCCACAGGTGACATACAGCCAGAGCGTAAACAAAAATCAGTGTGGGTCAACATCCTGTCTACATGGCCAGGCTGCTGTGGGCAAAGTCAGAATGCTGGGGGCCAGGGCCCTCCATGGCGAGGTCAGCTGATGGGCAAGGGAGAACTCTGATATTAACTGGTCTGTGCCCACTTCGTGTGCCAGGAAGGTAAAAACCAGAGGACAATAAATTACCTCCATGCTGGTGGAAGGGGGTCACCCAGAGACCATGCTAGCTAGAACCCAGGAGGAAGACTTATTGCCCTGTGGAAACACTGTCCCAAACTACAAAGGATCAAATACACCTGCAGACACATGTGCGTGACAGAGAGCAGCTGGGCAGCAGTCTCAGTGCAAACCCACAGCCAGCTGCACCCCGTCACCATTTCCCACCTCCTCCAGCCCAAGGAAGTCCTGTGGTTAGTGAAGGGATGACTGAGCCACAATGAACTCCCAGCCGCAGCAGAAATAGAAGAGCAGGAAATTGAGAGAAAGGAAATAAAACCAGGATCCTGATGAAAAGCAAAAGCAAAGCAAGGCTGGTGAGCAGCCCCCAGGTGCGGCTCCCGAATGCCCAACACACATGGGGGTGGGGGTGGAGAGACCAAAGAGGCGTCCATGTATCCTTGAGACTCTTCATCAGCTTCCTCTGTCAAGGAGACGCAGACTGGGGGACTGATCAGGATAAGGTCTGGGCACATATATGTATTCACAAGCCAGTGTTCGTAACAACCACAGGCCCCAGCCACTGTTTGGAGCAAGAGGCACCAATAAACCCGGGACAGCGCGATTGAGTGGGCAGCAACGAGGCGTTTCCAACAGGCTCCTGGCACAGCTGGGAGCCTTTCACCACGGGGCAGACTTGGGCTCTGCAGAACAGCCAGCAGCGTGAATAATGCTGCTGTCTAACTAACCAATGTGACACACCACAGACTGCATTTTGGGGTGGGGAGATTGGGGGCAGGGTGAATTTAGCTGCAATTGCTAACAAACCTTTGCCCTTTTCCAAACACTTTAACCACCAGAACCCAAAGCTGTTGCAGACAGAAATGTATTCACCTTGTGCCCCCAGGAGTAGGTATCATTACCCTGGCCCTATCCATAGGAAAACTGAGGCACGGGGAATGGTGACTTGCTTGAGATTGGATAGCGCAGCTTAGGCAGACTTAGGGACACAATCCATGTCTCCTGATTCCAGGCCTGGTCACTGACCACAGGATCAGACTTCCTCCCTACAAGGATGAGGCAGTTGGGTGGGGTCACTGCCATCTGCCATCCCACTATGTGTGACATGTAGGTCCTGGCCTTGCCACAAATGACCCAATGGGACTTCTGGCTGACAAAAGCCAGGGGAAGTCACTGAACAGGCAGGGTACACATGGGAGCTGACATCACCGCCAGTGAATCAGAAAGGCCCAATTGAGCCCCGCAAGTCAAAGCCATTGGATAAAGTCATGGGTTGTGCTTAAAACAGTGGAAAGGCTGGAGGGCCAAAAGCAGGGGCCTCTCCTCTTTGCTGCCACAGGGCCTCTGTGGAGCATATGTGGGAGCAAAACCCAGCCAAACGGGGACAATAACTATGGCCTGCTCTCCACTGCCAGTGAAATCTGGCGGCAGTCGACAGGCGTTACGCAAGCGATGCAGAGTAGCTTGCGTCACTCACTTTGTAACTTCCATTTAGCACGCCGTCTTCATTGTGCTGCACCGACAGGAAATGTGTACCTATAGATGCAGTGCGACACTTTTTGGGGAGGGGGTTTTATTAAATCAACATCCAGATCAACTGAGCGAGTCTTCAGTTCTGCTCAATCGATCCAAATATATTGATCTGATGGTGGTGAATTTGCGGCTGTCTGTGTAGACATCCCCTATCTCATGCAAAAAATATTTCAGAGCTCAACAAGGGGCCAAATGAGAGCCAAGAGAACCCAGAACAGAACAAGAAAGTGTAGCAAACAATGCCCCCTCTTCCTTACTTGCATCCAGATATTCCGAGAATCAAGGTCAGAAGGGGCCATTAGATCATCTAGTCTGACCTCACTTACCAGAGCAGCTGAGTTTCCATTACAGAAACAGCCTACTCAAATTCTAGATCTGACCACAAACCTGTGGCCCCCTTCTCCACATGATATTGGTGTAGATATAAAGAACAGGATTATCAGAGGCAGATGAACACAATATATTGGGGAAGAGTCAACATGGCTTTTGTAATGGGGAATCATGCCTCACCAATCTATTAGAATTCTTTGACTGTGTCAACATGTATGTGGACAAGGGTGGTGACACAGTGGACATAGTGAACTTGGGCTTTCAGAGAGCCTTTGACAAGGTCCCACCCAAAGGCTCTTAAACAAAGTGAGTTGTCCTGGGATAAGAGGAAAGGGCCCTTCATGGATCAGTAACTGGCTAAAAGATAGCAAGCAAAGGGTAGGAATAAATGGTCAGTTTTCAAAGTGGAGAGAGGTAAATAGCAGGATCCCTCTAGGATCTGTATTGGGACCAGTGCTATTTAACATATTCAAAAATGATCTGGTAAAGAGGGTGAACAGTGAGATGTCAAAGTTAGCAGATTACTGAAAATTACTCAAGATAGCGAGGACCAAAGCTGAATGTGAAATGTTACAAAGGGATTTGACAAAAATGGGGGACTGTACAACAAAATGGCAGATGAAATTCAGCATTGATAAGTACAAAGTACTGCACATTGGAAAATACAATCCCAACTCTACATACAAAATGATGGGGTCAAAATTAGCTATTACCACTCAAGAAAAATCTTGGAATCATCATGGATAGTTCTCTGAAAACATCTGCTCAGTCAAAAAAGTTAATAAATGTTAGGAACCATTAGTAAAATTAGATATTAAGATAAAAATATTATAATGCCCCTAATATAAATTATAAATATTATAATGCCCCTATATAAATCCAAGGTCTTGAACAAACATGAATAGTGTGGAGAAAGTGAAAAAGGAAATGTTATTTCTTCCTTCACCTAACACAAGAACCAGGCACGGAATGAAATTAATAGGAAGCAGGTTTAAAACAAACATAAGGAAGTATTTCACACAGTGCACAGTCAACTTGTAGAAGTTGTTACCAGGGAATGTTATAAAGGTCAAAAATATAATTGGATTAAAAAAAATAATTAGAACAGTTCATGGAGGATAATGCTCTGAGCCAAGATGGTCATTGATGCAACCCCATGTTCTGGGTGTCCCTAGACTGCCAGAATCTGGAACTAGATGACAGGGCATGGATCACTTGATGACTACCTGTTGTGTTCATTCCTGCTGAATCCCCTGGCACTGGCCACTGTTGGAAGAGAGGATAGTGGGCGAGATGGGCCATTGTCTGATGGGCAGGCTGAGTTCCTAGAGTTAAATGTCCCAACAACAGGATTTCCACCATTTCCCTTGGGAGACTGTTCTACAGCCCAGTAACTCTCACCAACATGCTCTACTAGGCTACCCTGGCTTCCTACGTCTTTGCTTTAAGGTGCCTTTAGATGTTGATGCTGGCTTTGCCCTGTGGGAAAGGGTGAACTGATCCTTTGCCTCTAATAAACTGAATCCACTCCAGCTCTTTTCTCTGTGGTATTCCCATGTCCAGTGCAGGCCCAACAGCTTAGGTTAGGGATGGGAATTGTGACTGTGAGAATCAAGAGGGCTTAAGACTCATGCCTCTGAGCATGCCTGAGACTTGGCTTCAGCCATCAGTCAGTATTTGAATAAAAAAAGTCATACAACCAAGGGGAGGACAGTGTCAAAGAAGGGTAAACATGCCTTTAAACTGCCCCCAGCAGCTGGGGTTGTTCCCCTGACTAATGAGAAGAGAAAAACGCGAGACTTACTTGACTGTAGAGACCGTCCCGGTTGTGATGGAGTCTGTCTTGGAGAAGGTTGACTTCAGGTACTCAGGGGTGTTGAATGGCAAGGAGACAGGCTGCTCAGGCCCAGCCACTGGAGCACTGCTGGGGCTACTGGTGAGGGGAGTGGAGGCCACAGTGGGGGTTGGGACCTTGACTGGAGTAAGCTTCTGGATGTTCCTCACGTCATACTTGGAAGGCCGGCCCACCTTTCCTGTCTTGAAGGCAATGGCCCCTCCCATGTCTGGGCTACCCTCACCGGGCTTAAAGAGGTGCAAATACTTGACATTCTCCAGGTCATACTTGGAGGCCTTCTTATAGGTGTTGCCGTTCTGTGGCCTGATGCTCTCACCCGTCTTCAGCTTCTGGATGAAGAAGTCATATTTGGAGGCTCGTGACATCAGGCCCTGCATCTGAGAGCTGCTGGGAGAGGGCAAGGGCAGGATGGTGGCTTTGGTCTCTGTTAGCAGGGAGCCCTCCGGCCCTGGCAGTGCTCGGATGGGCTGCGTCAGCACTGAAGAGGCCTCCTTGCCCAGCTTGGAGCTCAGCTCCTCAGACTTGGCCGGATGGATGGGCCAGGAGAGCTGCTCGCCAGCCTTGAGCTTGCGAATGTACTCCTCATACTTGGAGAAGCGGGCTCGCTTGCTCATGGCATCCTCGCCAGGGAGGGAGGCAGCAGCAGAGGAGGCCTCTGAGGTAGCAGCGTTCAGCTTGTCGAAGCTGATCTTGCGGGTCAGCTCATCCCGCATGTTCTGGTCATTGTAGCCAAACATGCCCAGGAACTCATTCATGGTGGTGGCGGCGTAATCGCGCAGAGACGAAGCTTCCCCTGTAGAGAGACAGAGGGACAAAGAGTCACTCAAGGCGCGGATTCTCCTCTTTTCCCATACCAGCGTCGGCAGTGAGGAGGAGGGAAGAGGGGAATATGATCTACTGACGTTTGGCTCACTTGTTAGGTTTTACGACTCTTAAATTAATTTGTTTAAAAAAAAAGTAATTAATACTGGGGTAAAATAAAAAGAGTTCATCAATGCCAGGAAAATCAATTTCCTAAATGTTCTAGCCGATGGCTTTTCAGTACATTAAACAAAGTTTCATAAATGTCTCTGCACTCTTGCCTTGGCCTAATATGAAGAAAAAGTAATTTTCCTGAAAGTGAGGCCAGAGCCAATATGCCAGGATTTGTGTGACTCTGTCCCAGTGGATGTATGGGGGGGAGGGAGCACAGAGGCAAGGGAGAAGGCAGCAGGTGCCTGTGGTGGGGAGTAAAGGTGGGGGGGAGAAAGTGTGGGATTGGGGACCAGAGGAAAAGGGGAGAAGATTGTGTGTTTGGGGCAGGGAGAGGGGGGCAAAGTGGAGTGGGGAAAGGAAGGCGTAGGAGGTATGAGAAGAGAGAGGCAGGGGTGAGAGAGAAGATGAAGAGGGTGAGGAGGGAAGCGAAAGCTAGACCAGAGGGGAGAGTGGAGGTTGGGAGAGAAAACTGAGAGGAGGCGGCTGGGGGGTGGCTTGGATGAATCTCTGACCATTTCAACCCGTCATTGCTTTTCTGAAGTCTCTTTTTAGGGAAGCTCCAGCTAAGCATTGTTCTCTGAGGCCTGACAGGTGGGGAGGGGAGTCCAGTGCCGGTCCCCCCCCCCCCCCCAGGCATTACAGTTTAGGAAAGCTGGTTGAATCCTTGCTATGAGCATTCATAAGTTACCTCCCCACCTGGCCCCACAGAAGCAGACTGTGCTGGGTCAAAGATAGGCAAACTGGGTGGAGGAGGGTTGCCTCTCCCTGCGGGGTTGAGAGAGCTGTTTGCCCTGGGTGGGGGTTGGGGGTGAGGGTTGTTCTCCTTGAAGGGGTACTAAGGAGAGGGAGGACAGCTGTTTTCCCTGGAGCTCCCTCCCTCCCACCATGGGCAGTTTTGCTGGTCACCAGGAGGGGAAGAACACATATCTGGAGGTCACCCAATATCAGTGGAAGGAAGAAATAAAGATTGTTCTGACGTGCCAGCTCGGACTCATTTAAGCTTCAGTCTGACACAGCGTTCCACCTCCTCCTCCTCCTCCTCCTCTCCCTCCTCTTGCAGAGTGAAGATTTACTGTGTGCAGGAGTCCTTCAAACCTCCCTCGTCATCTCTCCCAATCACTCACTCTAACTCCTGCGGGTGAGCACTGTCTTTCATACGAAGGGAGAGAACCAATGGGGGCAGGTATGGCCATGGCAGGAAGGGGGCTCCTGGCATAGGGGAAGCCACAACAGTTTTGATGCTCAGACAAAATTAGCATTGCCTTGAAAGATGGTCAGGAAGGAAGAGAGTTCAGAGAGGAAGGAGAGGAAAGGAGAAGAAGAGTGAGAGTTGGAGAACAGGTTGACAGATATCCGGGGATCCAACAGACCACTGTGCTGAACACATATGCACGAATACACCTGAACGCGCCAGCCTGACCAATAAGAAGAGTCTGAAGTCAAGGGACACATGGGCATAGAACTGTCAGAGTCCCACTGATGCGGGGCAGGCGGCTGAGCCCACAGCAATGGTATGAGGAGATGCCAGCTAAGCTGGGATAGAGAATTCAACACATGGCACTGGGACCTAGGCGACCAAACAGCTACTTTCCACTGCGGAGAACAAGTGTCCTGGATCTAAGACCACTTGCCCTTCGCTGGGCTGTCCCAGACACGAGGAATAAGAGCAGATTTTCCAACTAGTCATGCACTGGGGGCAGTTTCCCTCTAGCAGGTTGTCCAGGCTTCTGTGCGCTGCCCTTAATTGGCTGCAAACCTTGAAATAGCCATGGGAGCCAGAATCGGGCCCCCATATTTAGGCTCAGAAAATGATACATCACAACAGAAGAGAGGGAAAGAACCCTCAAGAAACTAGGGCTCCTCCCACAGGAATGGGGTCTTTCACCTGCGCCTCCCCTTTCCCGTCCCTACTGCTCTGGGATCCCAAGGGCATCACTTTTCACTTACGCATGCTGAGGCATTAAAGCATTTCCTCCTGCTTTAATGCTTTTCTCTCTTCTGTTGCCTTTCCCACTTCTCCATCCCCGCCCCAGCATAACCCTATGGCCCCAACGGAAGTGATTAATCCCATAAAATCCCCCCTGAGTCTCAGATTTTCCTGTTTCTGCTAAATCCATCTCCTCTTGTCTCCTTTTCATCTCTCTTTGGACCTGTAAAATGATCACCGGTCTCCCTCACATTGCCCCTGATTCCCAGGCCCAGTGCGATGAAACCCCATCCACCTCGAGTCAAACCGTAAGGGGGAAAGGGCGGCAGAGAAGGGATTTGAAAAGCAAATAAACCAGCAAGTGATCATGGGCTCTAACAAAGGCAGGGCAGTCACTTTCCCTACCCTTGGAGGGTGGGGGGATCTGCCTGATCGTAGCATTGCTGCGCCCATTGCTTGCTCACACAGACAGACAGACAGACAGACAGACAGACAGAAGAATCCTACGGAAGTCACTGTGGCTGAGAGACCAGGTTGTGGTTTAGGTAAAATCCACCAAAACCTTGCCCCACCACAGGGCAGAGTTGGTGGAGAGAGCAGAGAGATGAGAAACAACCCCCGCTCCCCGTCCTCCCACCTCAACTGCACCTCCTTGCATCTGACGAAGCGGGTTATAGTCCACAAATCTTATGCTGAAGAAAATCTGTTAGTCTATAAGGTGCCACAGGACTCTTGTTGTTTTTTCCTTGCCCTCAGCTTCCCAAGTCCCAGCGTAACGCAGAGCAAAGCAAGCAGCAGCAGGGAGATCCCTCTTTTGGATCCCACATTCTAGCCCCACTTTGCAGCTCCCAGGCTGACCCAGCCCCTGAAAGAATCAAGCACCCAAAGCCTTAAAAGAGAACTGGGGAACCCAGAATTTCCCTTTGAGGTTGGGAGATCAGGACGTGCTGCCCTGTGAGCTGCTCAGAACTACAGTACTATGCTTGGAAATCATCCTAGGTCCCAGCCCCACTAAAAACTAAGTGGGAATGTAAATGAGAGAGAGACTGTGCATGCGTGTGGGAGGTGGGAGGGGAGGCTTTTGTGGACCTGGACAAAGCCTGGGGCTGAGCTGAGGTCCTGCGGAGGACTACAGCAGTCCCTTATTCACCTGAACTGACTGTTCATTCCCAGCCCCATAAGCCACGACTTCCACTTTGCTTCTCCTTTGATCAAACTGGGACCCCAGTGTTTTGAATCCTAACACCTACTTTGATTTGCTGTTACAGCCTGACCTGATGCTATGTCATACACTCCCCTGCATTTAATTTCCTCCCACTCTGTAACTTTCCTATCTTCAAAGCGTCTGACGAAGTGGGATTTTCTCCCACGAAAGCTCATGCGATTAATAAATCTGTTAGTCTTTAAAAGTGCCGCAAGACTCTGTTGTCTTTCTACAATAGACTAACACGGCTACCCCTTTGGAATTTGAGGCAGAGCAGGGCAGGTTTCGCCTGCACTTTGCCCAGCCGTCATACTTTGACCCAGACCTACAAGTGTACCTGTGGGAGAGCCCCAAAAGCCCCAGCCAGCCCTGGTATCTGCAGTGGCTGCAGCGTCGACACCTGTATCCATGGTGTAGCCATGCACTTCATTTCACACCAACCACCAAAGAGCCACAGACTGGGAACTATTTCGCTGAACTAGAGGCCAACAGCTCCACCATGCTGGTCCCAATTCACTGAGCCACCTGGTCCCCAGCTCCTGACAGCAGAGAGGATATTGCACTGAAGCTGTGCTTCTCTTCAGTCATTGCTGAATCCCTGTGACCCAGGCAGCACTGTCCGTGGGTTTGCCTCTTCCCCCACCGTCCCCTTCTTCCTGCAGCACATTCTTCTCTCCCCTTTTGCACCACAATGAAGGGCTTCCTCTCCCCCTGCCGCTGTTCTCCATTTGTGGGCATTGCCAAAGAGCAGAGATCTGTGTGTCTCGGAGCAGCTATCGTATCATGAAGGATCCAGAGTGAGCAAAAAAAAGGGGGCTAAAAATAGCCCGCAGCAGCACACTATATATGGAAGGAAAAGCAAAACAGCCCAAATGGAGCGCAAGGTCTGTACATCGGGGGATGGGGCATCCCACATAGGGCTTCATCCTCTGTCCTGGCTAGGAAGGAAAACCACATCAGTTTGGGGGAGACAGGGTAAAGAAGCAAGAAACTGGGCAGTGGCACAGTGAAAATGTTTCTTAGTGCAGGAATTTCCCCAGGAAATTATAAGCGGGGAGGAAAACCTTTATGGGAGGGAATGGGGGTGAGGGGGGAATAGGAAGGGACATTTCCCTTCCGATGGACGGTGCAGGCTTAATCAATCACACAAATAAATCAATAGAAAAATGAAAGAACCGCTGAAAGCTCAGCAACGAAAAGGCTCCAGAGGATTATCCTTACTGCACGTGAGGGAACCGTAACACCAGTGTGCGAACCACTGTGTCAGAGCCCCAAATGGGTGTGTGCAATAAGTGTGTGCCAGTCTGGGTATGAGAGAGGTGGATATGTGAGAACTGAGGAGTGTGTTGGTGTGTCGGTGACAGCTTGTCACCTGTCTCCGGACAAACACCCACTTTGCAGATCTGGCACACGCGCTCTGTCTGTCAGAGATGGGGAGACACACAGGGGGAGGCTGAGAGTTGACCCCTGTTCAGACCAGCTCACGTCAGTCCCCTCTGAGCAGGGAACCTGGCAGAGAACAAGATTGTCCCTCCACAGAGGATTCCATCTTTCACTGTGTCCCCTTGGCCAAGTCCCAATCTTGTGTTTGAGTTTGGGGGCTCGAACGGTCAGCCCTGAATGCTTATGCTTAGGTCAGTCCTCAGCCAGCTCCCAGCACACTCCACCTATAATCCATTCTGACAGGGCTTGGTTCTGGACAACAGAAAGAAATCCTCTGGGGAAGGTGTCAAAATGCAAATGTGGCAGAGATGCAGATTTAGATACCAGGAGGGTTCGGTGGAAGAAGTAAAAAGGCCGAAGTAACTCTGCTGAAAGGTCTCTTGGTGGCCACATAAATTGGGTGAATGGCCCAGAGCTGGAACCCTGGAATTGCAATCCTGCTCTGACCACTAGACCACACAGTCTCTTTTTCAAGCCACAGGGCCAATTTTTTCCCTGGTATAAGCAAGTGCGGCTCCAGCTAAGTCAGTGGGAATTGCAACCCTTTACAGCAGATCTGAATACCAGTGTGGACAAACCCAGAATCTATTCACAAAATGAAGAGAGGATGAGGAGAGAACTCAGTTCTTCCGACAGAAAAACAAATCCTCATCACAGGTCTCACAAGGACATGTAAGAGGTACATTTCCAACACAACTCTCTACGCGTGTATGAAACCCCTGCATGTGCATGTTTGTGTGTCCAGTCCCTATTGCTGTGCCCGCTATTTGTGTTATTACTAATCTAGCGCACTCATGGGCCTGCTTGCTCACAATAACTGCCTGCATTTTTGTGTGATCCTTTGATGCTCTCTACCTAAAAAGGCACATTGTTGGGAAACCTCGTCTCCTCTTACCCTAAAGAGGGGCCATTGGCTTCTTTTTATTTCCCACAGGTTGGCCACATACTTCTATCTTCTCCCACCCCTCACTCCCTTTGCTTTTTACAAATCTGAGCTGCACATGGGGGGGGAGGGGCGGATTGGGGGGCAGAGAAGGGGAATTAAAGCAAACTACGAACTGAGCCCAGGCACAATCACCTTGTGTCTGGGAACGACAAGGGCTTTCCTATCAAAGGAAACTGAAGGTCACACTTTTCCTCATTGATCTTGCAATGTTTGTTAATTACTCTGTCACTGATGTGGCGAAGGATAATTAAACAGCTCTGTTTATATCTTATATGCATAATTATGTGTGCTGCCACTGAACTCGCAAAGGCTAGAGAATGTGCCTCTCCAGAAGGGGAACGGACAGACGGGGATGATCTTCAGCTGCCTTATTAGCAAGAGGAGGAAAACACATGGGCACACAAAAGAGGGAAAGTTTGATGGATTTGCAAAGTGCTGGGGGGGGGGGGGGGGAGGATTGAAGAGATGGGATCTTTCTATCAAGAGATTCAACCCAAGTGGGTGACAGATCTAGACCTCAGCAGGACAGGCCCACACTTGCACTGGTATAGAGGGAATTCAGTAAGCACTGAGTTTCCACTCACACTTTGTACTTATATGGCCCCAGCTGGAGACGCAGGTCACTCTGGGAATGAAAGAGGAATTCATTTTGGGTTTCCCCCAGTACACACATACAGGACACCAGTGCTTCTTGCTAAATTCAGACTGGCTAAATTGGACCCTGAATTTTTCTGCTGTAGGTGGAAACTAAAATTCTCGAAACACATGTAAACCATGCCGGGGTCGGGGGGAGGAACTTTTAGAATGGTAATGTATGAATCAGAATTCAGGCACTGGTGTGCTGGGGAGTTAGGGGCAGACGGGAAAGCCTGAGGGCCTGGGAATTCATCGACTCTCTGAATCCACTGCACTGAGTGTTACCACTGGACATAATGAGTAGGACGGGGCTCTTCATGTAGCATCTTACAAAGGACTGGAGTGAGACAGCATCACCATCCTGGGCAAACCACAGATTCCTCTCAGCCTGTCTGGCTGGGATAACCTTGGAAGTGAGGAAAGAACCTGGATGTGCAGTGTGTGTCCTGCAGCTAATGTTAGTAACAATAGAGGAATGTTGACAGTAATAAATTAATCAATCACAGGAGCAAATGAATGAAAGAAGAGAGGAAATGCACATATAAGAAAGAAAGAAAGAAAGAAAGAAAGAAAGAAAGAAAGAAAGAAAGAAAGAAAGAAAGATCTAAGGAAT
Source organism: Pelusios castaneus (assembly GCA_007922175.1). Classification (NCBI taxonomy): domain Eukaryota; kingdom Metazoa; phylum Chordata; order Testudines; family Pelomedusidae; genus Pelusios; species Pelusios castaneus. The sequence continues at coordinate 1,264,877 of ML685891.1, forward strand.
TTGCTCTGGCAGGAGAAATCTGGTTTCTTCCCAGAACTAAAGAAAGCCCTGGAGGATTGTGGTGTTCCAGTAGGGGTGTAGTTTGTCACCAACCAGTGGCAGAGCTGGTCATCCAGAGAGGAGGGGAAGAAACCCTCTCTTACACTCCTAATCTCCCAGCTAATCTGCCCACACCGCAGCTCCTTCATTCACCTGGACTCTTTTCAAGGGTCACCTTAGATAACAAGAACAAGTAACAATAGCTTGCAAGTTACACCCAGAGCCACTGTCTTTAATCTGCACACATGGGCATAAACAAACATGTGCAGCAGACACAGCGCTTGCTTGGACACATCTAGCACACGCAGCACTCACAAAACACATGCAGCACTCACACAAACTGAGACACACCACAAATACGTAAATATGGACATGTGACAAACATTTATGTGCACACAGACCTACATGAAAATGATAGAAATATCCTGAAGGCCATGGTCACATAACAACACTGACCACGCACACACATGGTAGACCTCCTCTTCATTCAAGCCTGTAGTCTATCAATCTATCTTCCTGTCCGTTGTTCTTTTTCTGTTCATCCTATCTGAATTAACCAATCGCCTTCCCCATAGGTGAGTCTTACTCATCAGAGACCCCTCTTCCACCCTACCATAATCTCACCACGGGTTTCCAATTCCTGGACCTCTCTCCTTAGGCTCAGCTTGTTAGGCACCAAATCCAGCCAAGGAAGCAAAGCAAGCCCTTCCTCTCTCTGGCCGTGGCCCGTGCTCTCCTCTTGCTGCCTCCCCAACAAGAACATACGGCTACATGTGGCCTCTGTCTCTATTTCAGGGGGTCACATGGCAGACTATAGCACTAGCAACATCTTTCTACAATGAGCTCTCCTCCCTCCCTGCATGGCACCAGCTCAGTTTAACTGCAGGGTTACATTTCAGAGTCCCAGTGAGGTGCGCTCCAAGGGAGCTCTGTACACAGCCAGGGTAGAATGGGCAATAGATTGTTCCAAGAAATATCAGCGTCTTCCCAGCCCTCATCTCCTGTAATTAGACTCTGTTCTTGGAATTAATTACCACTGTGAAAGATGCAGCATGTAGTTGTGCACCGGCACTTGTGTGGTTACCCAAACCTGGCTGCCGTATACTGGTGATCTGGCATGCAAGTGTGTGTATAAATACACTGGAGAATCCACGGGAGGTCCTGCCAGGATGGCACCATAGGCCCTGCCTGCCATTGGAAAATCTGAACATGAAACTCATATTCAGCTAAATGATATAGAGGGATCTGTGAGGTGGGGGATGGATCTAATCAGATGAAGGGTTCCAGGGGTGGGATCTGGCATCCACCCAGATCAAGGAATCTCCACCCTTTCCCAGAAGGTGGTTCCAGAGCAGTGGTACTTCAAGGGTAGCTCCTAGCTGTAAATCGTGGAGCAGCCAGCCTGCAGCAGTGGAGCATTTAGAGGCTCCTGAAAGTGCCTCCCACTCCTCTGCCTTGGCAGTTAAGTTTAACCAATGGATTTATGGCAACTGAGGTGACTCACACTGTCCCACCTGAAATGCTGGCCTGCAGACTCCATTGTGCAGGGTAGTAGATGGGGCAATGGCTTACCTGAGGCAGCTCCTCCAGCCAGCTTGGAGCCTGTCTGGCCACTGGAGGGTCGGTAACTTTCATCCTTGGAGGCAGGCCCATCCGAATCCCTGTCGTCCAGGAAGCTGCCATCCTGGGAGCCCCGCAGAGTGTCCGCCTCTTCTCCATTATCTTCCTCATCACTGCAGCCCTTGGGCTGTACCATGTAAACCCCTTCAGGGGGCACCTCCACGCTCTCAGCAGCTTTACATTCCTTGCCCTCTGCTCGGCCCAGCAGGGTCTCATCACTGTACTCCCCATTCACCCACTTCTCAATAACCTCCCTCCGCTTGTCCTCCTCTATCTTCTGGACACGGTTAAGTCCATCAGAAAACTCGGCCTCCAGCTCCTTTTTCTCAGGCTGGGGTGGTTCCTTGTTGCCACTTTCTTTCTGGGGACCCTTGTCCAACCGCACCAATTCAGATCCTCCATGATCAAAGACCACCTGGCGGCTGAGCTTGGCACAGATCGCATTTAGCTTCAGGCCGCCTTTGCGCTTGGCAGCCATCTTGGATTTTCCTGAGGTTGCGTCAGTGCATATAGTTCTTTCAGCTGGAAAGAGATGGGGGAGAAATAAAAAGCATTAAAGGAACGTGTTCTGCCACTCAGAAACTCAAATCCATAAACAAACATCTGACCCCAACCTAGCTGGCCTTAAAACACAACCAGCTAGTGCTAGCCTCTGAAAGGACCTGCCATGAACTCCCAAACCCTTGTGACGGAGCTTGGGCACAGGGAGTGTAATGTGGAATTCATCCACCATCTTTCAGGAACATTACAGAATGAGGCCTACTTTCAAACACACCAGCCCCGGTGTACGTAAACATAATGCCATTGACTTCAGAGGAGAAGCATTCACTTACAGCAGGATCTGGCCGATTGGGCTGAATGTTCCAGGGAAAAGAATATAACCCAGTGGTGAGTGTGTGTTACAGATTCTCTTGTGTGCCTGAGTCACAGAGGGTACAAGCTATAGAGCCTTGATTCTTTAACTTAAGCTGTAGCTACTCAGGCTTTTAGCTCTGGATGTCCCCAGTTCAATCCCCAGTGTATCGGCCAAGATGGCACACAACTGCACTGAAGCCAATGGAGTTACATCAGAGGTGTTTGTAGTAAAGGCAGGTCTCCCAATTTTAACCCTAGGGAGTACAAGCAACTCACCCATTGGCCTCAGTGTGGTTTACTTCTGTCCTGAGGCAGAGTACTTGGGTTTAGTGTCAGTCAGTAACACTCCTCTGCCTCACACACACACACACACACAAGAAATTGTGCCCTCACACCTCTCAGCACAATCAGCTAATTAGCTGGGGTTTGTCATTTTAATATGGTTTGTTCATATGAGACAGCTAGTCAAGGAGGGGTGGAATTGGAAAGGTAGGAAGGAAGGGCTTTAATTTCAAGGTGAGGAGGTGTCTTGAACTGATCAGTCCTTACCACAAAGTCACTTGCACAGTTATTGGACTGACCATTAACAAGACTGAATCTCAATTTAAAGCAGGAAGCTGCACGAAGAGAACATTAAGGTTGTGTGGTTGTTAATTTTTAGATGGCCTTTACGAGAGCCCAGGCTAAGAAAGAGTTAAAGATCCAAAGTCAGGAAGGGAGTGTGCAGTTCTCATGCTGCCCGTGTGCACATCTCTGTAAGGAGGGAGTCACACACTCCTCCTTGGAGTCAGACAGTATTATCTGCACCCTCACTCCCTGCACCCCTGCTGCTCTCTTGCCACACCTTACTTGTGCCAACTCTGCATGCTCACGTTGTTCTTGCCTTCCCCTTGATCTCTTCACCCTCCTTGTGCTGATCCCTTGTTCTCTAACTGCGCCTGTTGCACTCTGCTAGTGCTCTCACCCTTCCCACTGAGGTCCTATAACTTCCCCTCTTGTCTCTTTCTCCTCTAGTCACATGCTCCCTCATCTTGCTTATTCTCTGCTCCTGCCCATTCCTCCTTCTCTGATAACAACCAGCCCTGCAAAGGCCAGTGTGAGCATTCTCCATCCTTGCCTCTTGTCCTCGTGTCACACAAGGTTTAACCTGACCTTTCCCTTGGGCTCCTGAGGCCAGAAAGCACAGGGTTGCTCTCTCCTAAACCAGGCAGGCCACGGGAAAGCACCCGTAAAATGGCTGGCTGCCCACGATAGTGCAGGCTTTCATGCAGGCAACAGATGTGGGCTCATTTCCAGGCCCAACCTGCAAAATGGACTTCATGTCCATCAGAAGGCCAAGGGAGAGGGGACCCATCTTCTTGTCTCAAAGAACTGGAGCTTTCCATTGCAAAGGCGCCCCTTGCTGAGGCTCAGCCAACACCTCCAATCACCAGCCCCGAGGACCCGCTGCACAGAAGCGCACTGATATTAATCAGACCCCCTACGATGCGCCCAGAAGCCATTGTGACAGCCCCTAATCCCATAACATGACAGCCCAATACAAACAGACTGAAACTTTAGACTCTGTCCGAGAGCCAGGGAGCGGCTGCTTAGCATAAACTCCTGACAGCTTCAGACACACTTTCCTGTCAAGGACTGCAAGAAAAATAACCCCTCAACGAACATGTGTCAACCTCCCTCCTGCCAGGGAGACACAAATGCACCCCCTGTGCCCTTACAATAGAACACCTTTTGCTCCTAATTCGCCCACCTGCAAACACAGCCATGAACCCAGCAAAACATTTATCATCCCCCAGTGCAGACCCGTGTATTCACAAACGTACTCACATTCTGCCCGCCTGCCCATCTGCATGCACACATCCAAGGAAAACTCCCAAACATGCACAGGGAGGCATATACATCCCCCGGCCCTACCCATACATTTGCATGCGCACCCCTTACACACACCTTGTGCACACTCACTCCTCATGCCACCCCCATCCATGCAAACACAAATATGGGTCAGCCCCAAATAAACACAGGGAGAAATTGAAACGACACAAAGCCACATACGCATGTGCACTTCCACCCATGCACTTGCCAGCAGTTTAGGACAGGAAGTGAAGAAGGATCCTGTGTACAACTGGAACTGCAGAGGGAATCAAAAGAACTGCTAATCACTCCAACTGGAATCAGGCCAGGACACCTACGTTACGTCCCTATGCTTGGGAAAAGGGCCAGGGGAGCTTCATTGACGGTAGCTAGGACATCACCTGGAGGAGCACGCAATGCCCTGGCGCTAGACTGGGCACTGGGTCAGCTATGACTCATCAGCACCACTCTCCCAAGGCATCCTTGGCAGTCCACCCGCCCCCCTCTCTCCCGCCCTTTCTCAGCTAGTGAGATGAGACAAACTCACAGCTGGAGGTAATGGGACAGCAGAATATCAGCAGCCCCTGCCCCAGGGCATAGGATGCAGTAGATTCTCCCCACTCTGCCGCTCCCCTCCTTCCGACAGTCAGGGCAGGTCCCATTATTCTGGCCTGGAGGTGAGCAGCCAAGTGCGCGCACCAGACGGCAAATGAATCTATAAATATTTATTCAAAGGAAGAGGGGAACAGACGTTCCCGAGGCTGCACTTGCTGTGTATGTCGTAGCTTGAGGGAGCCTGCAACTCGTCTTCCCTTCCTGGCTGAGCCTCTTTCCATCTCACTCCCTGTGCCTCCACCCCACAGGCTTCTGCCCCATCTTGACTCCATGCCCCTGCCCCACTGGCCTCTGCCCTCCTTCAACCACCTCATCCCCTGTGCCTCTGTCATGCAACACCTCTCTCTCCTCCACCTGTCTCTGTGGGTTCCTCTCATCTGTCCTCCAGATCACCTCCCCCTTCAAACACCATCATGTTGCCACCACATCTGCTCCCCCAACTATTTTGCCCTGCACTTCTCACACTTTCTGCCAGGTTTTTCTCCTTCTCCAGGTTCCCAGGAACCCTGTTATTCTGAAGGAAGGATTTGTGCCCTGAATCTCATGGCCTAATATTGTAACTGCACTTGGCATCCCATAACTAACCCCTCCTACTCCCCCAAGCTGTTCTGTCAGAGACCTTTAATGTGCTGTCAGGGGCCAAGAAGGGACACTCTTTCAAATGCTGGGCCCACTCATGGTGCCATTCCATGCAGAAGTGGGGTACTGTGGTCAGAGCAAGGGACTGGGAGTCAGAACTTCCTCCATCTGTTGTCAGCCTTTGCGGTGAGGTGGGATATGTGGTCTAATGCAGTGGTTTTCAAACTTAGGGTTGGGACCCAGTACTGGGTTCCAGACCCTCAAGCACTGGGTCGTGGGGCCCCCTGCTGCTGCCGCCAAAAAACTGGAATGCATTGCTCAAAGATGTAACTGGCCGTGGGCATAAATGATGTTTTTCAACTGGGTCTTGAGAAAAAAAGTTTGAAAATCACCGGTCTAATGGACAGCACAGGAGGCTCGGAATCAGGACTCCTCGGTTCTATTGCCAGCTCTGCAACTGACTCTGTGTTAGCCTGTGCAAGTCTCTTTGACTCTTTGTGACTCTGTTTCCCTACCTGTAACATGGGGGACATCAATTGCTGCTCACCAGCCCTGGACGAGGGCCCAGTATAAGCACAGCTGCTTCCCCTCTGGCCAGGCTGGGCCAGGGGTGCAGGAGAGCACTGTCCCCAGATCATTGACTTCTAAATGGGTGGACACCTTTGGTGACCTTCAACCCACTGATGCTGCAGCCTCTGTGCTTCCTTGGTGCAGGCAAAGGGGACAGTGTTGAGCTGCTAAGTGAAGGACCCTTGTCTCTTCTGCACAAGGGGTGTGTGGATTTTGGGAGCTAAACAGACTCCTCTGCCCCTCCAAACTCAGTCCCCCTCCCCCTCCATCACCCTGCATCGCCATTGCACTGTTTAAAGATTCTTAGCTAAGTAAACATCCCCGTTTATTTTCTTCTCCCAAACAGAAATGTTTTGATTTCACATCAATCTGAGGAAGCCGTTTATAACCCGAGCCTGTCACAGGGACTTTTCATCTCTGCCCAGGACAAACTCTCCCACATGCTCTATTTACACTGAACACTTCCTCTGAAAACAATACCGTTGAGAGTGTATACCATGGGCCCAGCCACCCCCTACCCTGCACTGAGACCTCCTACTGCACAAAAGGGGACCAGTGTGAAGAAAAAGGGGTGCAGATGGAGAAAAGGGCTTCAGGAGGAGGGTGGAACCACCCCCTCAAGTTCATTGCCCCCAGACCCCAACAGGCCTCTCCATTAGCCCCATCCGGCTGCCACCAGCCACACAGCCAGTGCACGCAACTCTGCCAGCCCATGTCCACTGCCCCAACCCTGCTGCCCCTCCCATCTCCATGTCCACTACCTTAGCTCTCCCCCACCTGCCAGCCTCAAACCTGCAGCTCCTCTCCCTCTGGGATTTCCACCAGCCATACGACCACAACCCCCTGGCTGTTCTCTCTTAACCAAGGAGGGAGACAGAGGTGCCCAGATGGAACCTGGGAGCTGCTGTATAAGAGCATTCAGGGCCCCTGGTTGGCTCCACCTCACTTGAAGGGAGGGGAGGGTCAAGGGGGGCAAAGAGGGAGAAGAGAGAGGAAAAGCAAAGGGAGGAAGCCCCAAGAGTAACCTCACAGAGGTAAAGCTCCTTTGCAGGACGGCACCTGCCTGTGTGATGGCTCTTGTGGAATCCTGTTGTCTCTGAGGCAACAAATGCAACATACCAAGTGAGTCCAGCACAGGGTCCAGGAGTGATCTTGGTCCTGTTGAGCTGGCTTAGTCCTGTTCCCAATGCAGCCTGGGCTCCCGGATGTATTATTATTGTTTGTATTATGGAAGCACCCACAGGCCCCAAGTGAGACCATGGCCCCACTTTTCTAAATGCTATAATAAAGCAAGACATAATCCCTGCTCAGAGGCGGTTACAACGGAAACAGGCCTGTCAGACAAAGGAACATCTATTGCCCCCATTCTACATACGGGGACTGTGGCACATAGGCGATGTCTACACTTACTAAAGTTAGTTTGAATTAGTTAATTCGAACTAATTTTAGTTAGTTTGAATTAACTTAATTCAAACTAGAAAAATTTAGTTCGAACTAAGTAAGTGTCATTCCTGGCACTTGCTTAGATCGAATTAGCGAATTGCATTGAGTTCAATGGGCCGGTTAGTTCGAACTAAGCAATTAGTTCAAACTAACATGGCCACATTGATTAATTCGAACTAACTAGTTCCAATTAACCCTTAGTTCGAATAGCATATTCGAATTTATTAGTTTGAATTAAGGAAGCCCTTAATTCGACCTAATTTAAGACTAGTGTAGCCATGGCTTTAGTTAGTTCAAATTAAGCTTCCTTAATCCGAACTAGCTTGCCAGTGTGGACATAGCCAGAGAGATTAAGGGACTGGCCCATGGTCACACAGCAGGCTTGTAGCACAGCCACAAAACAAACCCAGATTTCCTGAATCCCCATTCAAGGCCCCCCTGCCTCTCATACCTAGAGCCTCTGTTAACTGAAAAATGAATACTTATACAGCACATCCACCCATGTCCTCCACCAGGCTGAATACCAGGTCCTGGCTGAGATCCAGCTTTGAATGACAGTCAGCTGGAGTTCCTGGAGCTAAACAAATACAGAGCAAGATGGGGTAGGAGGAAACACTTCACCCATGCCCTACTTCGAAAGAGCAGATAATCCGGCGAGATGGGACAATTTCAGACTGAAAGGAGAACGGTGCAGGGAATTCTAAGATAGCAAAGGGGCAGCAATCAGGCTCCAAGGCAAAGTATCCTCTACCACAGGAGATCCAATGGAGTGTCTACCTCTCTTTCACTTGCCTCAGGAGAGCCACCACCAGACTCTCCTATCTCTCGCTAGATGCCTCCTGCCCTCCTTTGGAACAGGACTCCTGGTTCTCTTCTCACCCTGCTTTTCCACTGCTTTAACCCCATCATATGCAGTAGAGTTACGCCCACAGCAGTGAGAGGAGAATCCACCCTTATGATCCTGCCTTGAGGGGTGGGGAGAAGGGGATCCTAGGGACTACAAAGATGAATGATGGGCAATCTGGGTGTGAGGAGGGAGATTTGGCTGGGAGAGCGGGTGAGAATGGGCCCTGGATCTAGGGATGGGATAAGGAGGGGTTTTCTGGCTACAGAAAGCAGTTTCTGGTTGTGGAGGAGGTATGAGGAGGGGGCTGTGGTTATGGGGAGGGATGAGGATTGGGTTCTAGGCTTTTTGAAGGGGATTCTGGCTGTGGGGAGAGGATGAGAAGGGGTTCTTTGCTTTGGGAAGGGGATTCTGGCTGTGGGAAGGAGATAAGAAGGGGGTTCCTAGCTGTGAGAAGGGGTTCTTGGCTGTGAGAAGGGATGAGAAGGGGGTTCCTGGCTGTGAAAAGGGGATTCTGGCTGTGGGGAGGGGGTGAGGAGGGGTTCCTGGTTGTGGGAAGGAGATTCTGGCTGTGGGGAGGAATTTGAAGGGGTTCCTGGATGTGGTGATGGGAATTGAAGGGGGTCTGGCCATGAGGCAGGGGTCCTGGCTGAAGGAAGGGGTCCTGGCAGTGGGGAGGGATTGTGAAGACTCACTTCAGAAGGCCGTGTACATTGAACAGATGGAGCTTTCATATTCTTATTGAAGAGTTCTGAGACCAGCTGAGCAGCTCTGTTCAGGAGGGAGGCATCAGCGCCAGCTTTCCAGGAGCTGTGAGCTCTCATTCGATCAATTATTAATGGTGCTATTTGGGATGGAGGGACACTGCACAGTCCTTTTCTTTTTTAACGGCAGTTGTGTGAGCATGAATGGAGATATTCCAAGCCACCACGGAGCCCTGAGCAGGGAGGGCGGCAAGTCAAGTGAGAGCTGAGGATGCTGCACGCTGGGGCCTTTCACACTTAGGGCTGCCTCAAACAGAGCCATGCCTTCACAACTGTACCCCACTGGGGCTCCAGTGTGGTGAGCTTCCTCACACCAGTGCCCAGTCAGTGCCAACTGGAATGCCAGCATGGCAAGCTTCCCCCACACACAGTGTTAGGGCAACAATTAATGCATTTTTCTGGGCAGCGCTAAGGCTGAGGCAGCTGCAGCCCGTGCATGGCCCAGGATGTGCGAGAGCAGATTCAGTGTGTATATTTTCCGCTCTTCAGTATATCAATAAAACATTTTATTGCTTTTAGCCCAGGAAATGACCTTGGATTAGTGGATGCTGTCTCTTCTCCCTGACCTTGGGGAGTTCCCAATGGCTCTTTAACAGTCTCCTCTGCCCCGCTAGCATGGATCCCGCCTGTGTGTGTGGCCAGGGAAACCCTTGGTATGGAAACCACACAGAAAGGGCTGCAGGTCTGCCCTGTACAGGGCAGAGAGAAAGGCACGGGGAGTGCAAGGGAACGAGAGAGGCGAAAGAAAAGAAATGGAGAGCCCTCCCCATGGTGTGGCCAGCTGCACTTCTGGGTTCCCCAGAACTTCGGTGCTCTGCCACACGATCTGGGTGGGAAAAGCCCTCAGAAGGCTAATAAAGTGGGAGCTCTTTACTGCCTCAGGTGCCTCCCTGCCCCCTGCGCAGCTCAGCCCTCTGCTGCTCGCTTTCCCCTGCCAGGCACCAACTCCTCAGCCCTGCAAAACCAGTCTTCCCATCAGCGCTAGACCCTACAACAGTGGCCCTTTCTCCCACTCCCCGCTCCAAGAGTCTGATTCAAATGCAGAGGGCTGGGAGAAGGGTGGTGCGCACAGATCCACTTTCCCAGTCTAGAGGGCTGGGCACAAAAACTGCTCCCCTAGCTTAACTACAGGCCTTTCAGCACTGCTGTGTTAACCTGCTGTGCGCTGCTGGCAGTGATGGGACAATGAATGGGTAGCACTGGCTGGGCACTCACACAGAAGCCAGTATCTAAGGGATGGGCACAGAAAACTGGAAGGAGTGAGAGAGAATCCAGTTCAGAGAGAGGAGTTTGCTTCCTTACCAGGGACAAGGGGAGACAGAGTGGGCTCCCCTCAAATGTGCAAGAGCTTCCTGCTTAAGCCATTTGGGGGGGTCCCACTCTTTTAGCACCCCAGCTGCCCGTACTGCTCTGATCCTCCTGACATCTGCCATTGACCCTCTGCCAATACAATTCATTGACAGATCAACCCTGATCCCTCCTTGTCTAGCACAAGGCAGCCACATCCAAGATGAACTATGCATCTTTTCATTAGAGAAACGCAGTTACTGGGAGTTTTAGAGAATGTTCCCCCCATAGGCACTGGAAACAACAAATAAGCACGGATAGTACTGGGCTCAGTGCTGCCAGTGGAAGTGTCCACACCATCGCAGGTCACAGCTCTTAGGACTGCTGCAGGAAACACATGGCCAGGACACCTTCCCTCCAGCCCTCGCCTCCCACCAACACGCCCTCTCCTCTCTCACCAACACCCCTTCCCCGCCCTCTCACCAACAC
>ML685891.1:1275842-1312561 GCA_007922175.1 Pelusios castaneus
CCCTCTCCTCTCTCACCAACACCCCTTCCCCGCCCTCTCACCAACACACCCTCTCCTCTCTCACCAACACCCCTTCCCCGCCCTCCCACCAACACACCCTCTCCTCTCTCACCAACACCCCCTCCCCGCCCTCCCACCAACACACCCTCTCCTGCCCTCCTCTCCCACCAACACATTCTCTTCCCTGCCCTCCTACCAACACTCTCTCTCCTCTCCTCTCCCCCAGCAACACACCCTCTCCTGCCCTCCCCTCCCCAAACACACCCTCTCCTGCCCTCCCCTCCCACCAACACACTCTCTCCTGCCCTCCTCTGGCAACACACTTTCTCTCACCCTCTCCCTCCCTTTTACCAATACCCTCTCTGACCCTCCCCCCTCAATACATCCTCTCTGACCCTCCCCTCCCCCCAATACACCCTCTCCAAGTCTCCCAGACAACGCACCTCTCCAGGCAACTCACTCTCTCTAACTCTCACTAGAAGCACACTCTCCCCAACCCCACCCTCCCAGGAACATTCTCTCCTTCTCTCCAGAGGACAAACAGAAGGGTTCCCTTCCCATCCCTTCTGTAAACTCCTCCAAGCTCCCCCTGCCCCATGCAACACACAGAGGCAAACCAAGCTAGAAATCCACCCCACGCAGCATTCCCTGGCCTCTGGTTACACACAGCAAGGGGCCCTCCTCTTCTGGCTGCAGGCGTGTGCCCTACCAAGGCCCCCAGCCACCCCTTCTCTCCAGTCGCACTCTCCTAAAGAGCGAGCCCTAAAGTGTTAATGGCGATTGGTGAAATGGCACAGCAGATTGCTACAATAAATAATTTACTGATATTTATAAATATTCAAATCAGCAGGCTTCAGAAATTGAAAGTGGGGGGAGGCTGGCGAGCAGGGGTATGTGTGTGTGTGGGGGGGCGAGGGGGTGTGTGACATTAATTCCCAGGCTCTCCAAATTCATTTGAGAACCGTTTCTCATTTCAAACAAATATTAAATCTTTTGGTGTCAGGCCTCCAAATAAAAAAATAAAAATAGAACTGCCACCTTAGCCTTGGCTAGTGCCTCGTGGCCTCCCAGCCATGCACCTGTGGCCCTGTGCCTTGGGCTTGTGAGCCCCAGGGATGGCATGTCACCTTGCATTACCTGGGTGTCTCGTGTCCTATTCACCAGCTCCTGGAGAAAGAATCCCAGCCAGAACCAATCCAGCCCCACACATCTCGCGTCAGTACGCACCTGCCTAGTCACAGGTCCCAGTCTGCCCCCCCCCGCCTCCTTTAGGGCCCTCTGCCTCACTGTTCAGTGAAATGTGAAATTTCTCAAAGAAGCGAGATCTAGAGATTGGAGCAGAGGACTCAGAGCTATGGCTACTGGGTTCCAGTCCTGGCTCTGGAAGGAATGGGGCCTAGTGATTAACTCAGGGAACAGGGAACCAGGCCTCTCGGCTTCTCTTTCACTGTATGATCTTGGGCAGGTCACTTCAGCCCCCTGTGACTCAGTGCCTCACCTACAGGATGAGGATGATAGTTACCCATGTGGCTCTCGCTGTTGTGAGATCCTGGGAGGGGAAGCATGCTCAAAGCACAGGATTATTGTTGTGTGAAGGAGTTATTTCCCACCCTGACTGGCCAGCAAAGAGTAAGGGCTCTGCATCCACCCTCAAACTGCCCCATCAGTAAGTGTGAGGCTCCAGTATGGGGTGAATTTCCCCTGGATGAGTAATGGCTTTTCTAATGCACGGGCAGGCTGTCAGCTTCCCTACTCCCAGTGTTTTATGGGTTTAACTGAACGGCTCTGAACTCCCTGGTAAGAAATAAAGTTATCCCTCAGCGTCCCTTCTAAACATTTCACTCAGTGCAAACGGTGTTTAAGAAAAATGAGGACATATTTCTTCTTAAGGATGCAGTATCCCCCTTCAGCAGCCTAATTTATGCCATATATCACTGGCCAGGGAGAGAGAGGCAACACAGACCTCACACTGGGAGCTGGCCCCAGAACAGCCCAGGCACAGATACTCTTGCAGCAGTGTGCAATGGGCTGCAATGCGAAGTCCTTCGGAGAGAAGAGACCCGGCTAACATGCCCCTGCTAACACTCAATATTACACTGCTTCCTCACACCGCCCTAGCCTCCTTACAAAGCACTGACCTTCTCGCACGTGCTGCACCGACCCCCACACCTCATACCCCCGAATCCATTTCTGGTGCACTAGCTCTTCACAAGCCTTGCCACAAACAACTTGGCTCAAAGGGTGCTGAAAGCAGTTTAAATGCAAGTGAAGACAGGGTCAAACCACATTCAGCATCAGTTCAGGGAAAAACGTGTTCAAACCTCACTCTGAGCAGTTACTGACCCAATCCTGAATGAGGTCTGGTCCTGGCTGCACCTGGCACTGTACTATTTGTATCTTGCTTTCTGACACCATTACTGTTACTGTGTTACGATTTCCCTACTCACCTCTAAAACTGGCCTGCCATACTGCCCTGCCCAGCTCCTCCCCATGGGTGCGTCTACACTTACGAATTAAGTCGATTTAAGCTTGCTTAAGTCGGCTTCATTTAATCTGCGTCTACACTACACTTTCCTTAAGTCGACTTAAGCAGCTTCAACTTAAGGAAAAATTAAGTCGACTTTATAAAACTTCATTTTAAGTCGACTTTGCTGGCTAAGTCGACTTTAGAAAGTCGACTTAGCCAGTGTAGACGTGGAGTAGCCCTAAGTCGACTTTAAGTCAACTTAGGGGGCTCCAGGGCTTCCCCACTGCCCTCCCTGCCAGGGTGGCTGGCACAGCCACAGCCTGGCGTGTCCCCCTACAGGGCAGGGCAGAGCCCTGCCCACCCTGCCCCTAGGCCCTGCTAGGATCCCTGTCCCCCTTTGCCCCATTGTACCAAGGTACAATGGGGCAAAGGCTGAGCCCCCTGGCACTTGGCAAGGGGTGCCCACCCTGTCACCGTGGATCTGTCCCAGGTCCACCTAGACCCTAGAAGTCGACCTAGGCGTCCAGTGTGGACGCTCTAGGTTGATTTGACAAGGTTCCCTCTAAGTCAACTTAAATTTTGAGAGTAGACATGCTAAGTCAACTTAACAAAGTCGACTTTGTTAAGTCGACTTAGCTAAGTCGACTTAAATTCACAAGTGTAGACATAGCCCATCTGTCCTGCACAGGACGTGGGCATGCACTGCACTAGCTCGGGGTTTCCAGGGCACAAGAGGGACCCTTTTACAACACACAGTTCCCTTATGATACTCACTGAGAGAAAAAAAAGGAGCAGAGAAAGAAAGAAGAGAGGGGAAAGTGGCAATGGAAGTTCTATTGCGTGTTCTGCTGCTCACTTGTAGTGGGACACTCAGTGAGGGGAGCCACTTCTCCACTTTGTGCCTCTATCTTTCCTCCCATCTTTGGTCTAGCTGGTCTATTTCGACGAGCTCTTTGGGGCAGAAACTCTCCTTCTCTACATGTATGGGCAGTACCTAGTACCATCTGCTGAAGCCCGTGGGAGCTACTGGAATATAAATAATGATAAAGAGAGGAAAAGGGAAAGCGTACAGTTTTAGAAATGGCTCAAGACCCCTTTTTGTGGGCAGCCACTTTTCCAGCTAACCCTTCAATGAAGGGGCTTTTATAGTAAGTTTTTGTGGCAATACAATCCCCAGTATAGGGGCTGGGCCTGATCAGTCAGCAAAGTTTTCACTGCTGCCTTGCTCCCAAGGTACCTTCTGCCTCACTGAGTTTTTCTTTTTAAAAAAAACAAAAAAAACAAAAAAAAAACAGAAAGCCGGGAAGATCTCCTCTTCTGATCTGGGTTCCCTTCCTTCCCTTCTTTATTTTAATTAATTAATTAATAATTAAATTATTATTATTATTTTAGTCCAGTTAAAAGGTTGGCTACCCAGAGGAGTTTAAGTGGCCTCACTTAGCCTAAGTAACTATAAATCAGGCAGAACAGTTAACAACTATATCACAATCCAGCCATCAATCTCCCCACAGGTCTTGAGGAAAACAAAGGGAAGGCTGGGGGGCAGGAGGGGGGGAACCAGTCAAGTCTGAAAGGGCTGGCTGTGGCCCTCAGAAAGCTTTCTAGGAAGTCAGGAATGTTGTCAGGGTAACTAAATGCAAACACAGTATCTAACTTCACCTTTCCACATACCCAGAGATGTAGCTCCTCAGGACACGGTGTCCAGGGAGGCAACAATGAGGTGGGGGACAGAGAAGAAGGATGCACTTAGTAAAGAGAATGAGGAGCTGGGGCAAATCAGTGACACCAAAAGATAATGAAGGGGAGATCCCAAAACACTTGACCGGGGCGGGCAGTGCTAGTAAAGGATTCAAAGTATGATCGAGGGATCAGTGTGGGTGCTAGAGGACAGTAGGGGAGACTCTCCCTGCCAAAATGATGAGGAATTGATTTTAGAAGGTGGACCCTGAGAAATGCTGGGGGATCCCAACAAACCCAGAAAAGGCTGATGTGCAACACACATACATACTGAGGGAACTGGTGTGGTGGACAGAAAGAAAGACTGATGAGTTGGTGAGGAGCCACAAGAGATAGCTAGCAAGAGATCAGGATGCCTCTCTAGAAAAAGTTATGGGGAAGTGACGCAAGGGCTGTGGGGGATCTCAGGCAATAAGGATGTGCAAAAATCCTGAGATAAGACCTTTGGCAGACAGCTCCTTGATCTATTAAACTCAAGCTAGGTTTCCTCTCCCTTTCCTATTTCAACTCTGAAGATTTCCTTTCCCTGCTCTCCCACCCATGCAGCCAGCTCCCCAGGCACAGGAAAGCTCTGGAGGACCAACAGGCTGTGCTCACTCGGGCAGGAAACAACCACAGGAAGGGGTGCCTGTATCAGAGGTGGCTTGGCCAAGTCGCTAGGAATCGCCTGGAAACAAGACGAGCCATAGGAACAGCAGACGTGAACATCCAGCACCAAAGACACCAGAAGGAAGTAGTTCTTTGGGGTAGCTCTAGTCACTTTGTGTGACTAGCTGCACCCCAGGACTGCCAGAGACTGCAGTGAGGGGACTCCAACAGAAGGAAACCTCAGTAAAACGGAGCTGTGTGGCAGCCTGTCACTGGCAAGAGAGGCACAGGGCATGAGTGTATGTGTGTGTGATGGCAGGTGTTGTGATGGGGACAAACTGGCCCAGTGTTTGCTGGAACCCAGTTCTGGGGAGAATCGCTCAGGACTTGTCGCTGATGGCAGCCAGGGGGAAATGAGCGATCTCACGCAGGGCCTGAGTCATTGGCCACTGAGGTCAGTGGAAAGCTGCCCATTGACTTCAATTAGCTTTGCATCAGGTCCAAAGCCTCCACACCCAGCGGCACTAACCGGACTTCACATGGGTATTTTCAACTGAGGCCGTGGGTAGAGTGGGCCATGGAAACGAACTCCTCCCTCACCCCTAAAAGGTCCATGTCTCCCCAGCCGCCAGGTCAAGTTTGAGGCAAGTTGGTAGGGAGTGCAGATAAAGTTTGTACCTGGGCAGTCAAGCCAGCACCTTTGCCCAGCATTAAAGTCACAAAGAGATCTCTGGGCACAGGTTCAGAAATCGCTCCTTTTGGGTCTTCTCTTCAGGGCTCTGGGGGAGAGGTCCTAAATCAGGGTGTTATCCCTATGCAGGTCAGAGAGCTGCATGATGGAGGGAAGATTAATTAATGCATGGCAGCTCAGCCTGTGCTTGCATCCTTCTTCAAAATCCCAAGCTGCAGCGTGTCTTGTGTGGGACCCAGACAGGGTGGGTAGGTAACAATCTTGGCCGTGCACATATTAGCGCTGGCCAAGATGAGTGGTGGGAGGGAGTGAGAGCGCAGAAGTCACCGTGCATGGCCCTTGGGAGCTGATCATGGGGTTGGGGTGCAGCAGCCTTGGGGCCTGTCACTGCCCTGGAGTTGCCAGGACTCCTCAAGGCCTGTAGCCACATGGTGGCACCAGAAGCCCTGGGGCTTCTGAATCGCAAAGCATCTCTGGGGCCCATAACTGAAGTTCAGCACAGCTGGGAAAGGATGTGTGTCTGTCCTGCCCGAGTGGAAAAGGTTAAAAGCTTTGCCAGAGGAAAGCTCACTGTCGGCATGAAGGAAGTGGGTCACCCATGGGACTGTCCGACTCAGCAGTCCTGTCAGAGTCAGCAGTGAATGCGAAAGGCTCAGTGAGCGAGCTGTGGGGGCTTATACCAGCACCCCTTGGGCTCCTACCCAGCTTAATTCTCTGCCTCGCCTTTTGCTGATGTTTCGTCTGTCATTAGAACTCATCTTCTTATCTACCCCGCCCCCAGAGCAGATTCATGTGCAAGGGCCATTCGCTGTAACTGCAAACATGCCAGTGCTGGGACACGCGTGTACACACACACTCTCATGTAGGTGCACAAACACATGAAGAGGCACATATGGCCACGCACAATAAAATGGACATGCATACACGGGTGCAAAAGGCCATGAAGGTGCACACACTCAAACACAAGCAGAGGCAAGCAAATGTGCACGAATACCTAAATACACAAAACCTGCTCATAGAGACACGTGCACACATATCTGGTACATATGCACGCCCACACACAAAGCTGTAAACCTTCTCTCTCTCTCACACACACACACTCACAGATACATACAAATGTAGCCATGCATATACACACTTGTGCCCACACACGCAACACCATGTATTCACACACACATACAGGGGCACACATAGCCATGCACATACACACTTGTGCACACACAAACAGCAGCATGCATTCATACACACACACACAAGCATGCATGTACACATTTGTGCATACACATACCATTTATTATGCAGTCAAACACACATATGGAGAAGCACACTTGTGAATACACACACACACACACACACTCATACACAGAATTTCAGCATAAGCTCACATGCAGTGAGCCATTTATTACGAAGTTCAGAGTGAGATACTAACGGAAACCCCATCCAGACTCTGAAGACAGACTTAGCCGCAGGGACAGATAAGTTCCCATCCCACCAAGAGCCCCTCTTTCCCCCAATCCCTCTGCACCTCACACCTTAAGGCAAAGAGAGCATCGGAGAGTGTCTCTTTGGAGTTAGCGTCCCAGCAGAGTGTGTATACAAGGCAGAGGAACCGCTTTCTCTCTCTCTCTCTCTTCAACTCGCATCTTTTCATGAACTCTATTTCTCTTTCCTTTCTGAAAACAACTGAGCTGTAAATACTGTTTAACCTTCTTCCCCCCGTCCCCCCGCCCCTCCGCACTATAAAAACACAAATATGCCATAACTCAGCTGGCTCAGCCGCCGCGCCTCCAGCATGCCCTGCTCCAGGCCTCTCAGGAAGGTCATAACAAACGACTTTCCGATTCAGTGCTCCTGAAATAATTTTGTGTATTAAAACCTGAATCTGCACTTTCTGGACCGAAAGCCTCTCTTAATTATGGCAAGCGTCCTTGGGATGGACAGTGATCCTTCACTACAGCACCGCTAACCAACCGGAGAACCAGCAGGCTCCCCCCACTCCCCACCACCACCACCACCACCACCTCCTCCTCCCCGCTGCCCCCCCAACTAACCCACAGCCCCCTCTCCCTCCCCCCTCCCTCGCCCCCCCGCCTTCCCTTTGCCCAATCTGTTTTCAAAGTGTGTCTGTCCTTTATTAAATTGTTTTCTTTTCCACATTATCAGTTGCCATGGAGACCTCATCTCTCGGATTATTTGAATTTCATTATATCTATTGATTTGGGAGCATTTCATCTTTTTTATTGTTTTTCTGTCAATTTTCAAAACGAATAACCATCTAATTTGCGTCAGTGCTGATTATGTTTGTCCCTCAATAGAGGTCGGCAGCTGCGTCGGGGAAACAAATCAATGGGAAACCATCATAAACCTCCCCAGTACAATCTCCAGGATATGTGGGTGACATTCCACGCCTGCGAGAAACACTCATCACAGCCAAACTTCTTTCTTTCCCCTCATTCCCCCTATCCCCAGCTTGGTGGTGGGGCATTTCAAATTATTATTATTATTATTTTAGTTGCATCAAATTTTCAGACAGGAAGGGGATGTGGAGGAGAGAGAAGGAAGGCAAAAATTTTTATAAAAGAAAATAAAACAGAAAAGGGCAGAAAAGGATGATAGGGAGAAAGAAGGAAAAGGGAATCGGGACTGCAAATTGCTTACTTTGTTTTTTTTTTTTTTTTTTTAATAATTTATGCAATTTTAAGCATTTATGTATAAATTTTTTAATAAGCCACCCTGGAGCAAAATAGCCATTAACATCCCGCCGTCCTTCTGTCCAATGGCTCGTGTGCAGGATCAATTTCTGAAAGTACTTTCCTTTTTTTTATGACATGATAAAATGCTTTTAAAGCAACTTACACAAATATGGAAATTTTTTCCCCTCCTCTTTTTTTTTTTTTTAATAATAGCCCCCACTTATTCACGGAGGGGTGGGGGGGGGGGGGGGAGAGTATGTGTGTGCGTGTGTGTGTGGGGAGGGCAGCTGGCAGAAGGATAGACCCAGCCCTAGCTGGAACGGACCTGCCTGTCCTTCTAACAAGGGCATAAACTTTCATTAGCGATGCACACAGTCAAAGGCAATTTAGGGAAACGCGCTGTAGAGAAAAAGGAAACCTCAGCGTTTTTTATACAGCGGCTCCGTCCAAGGGGCTCTACCCTTGAGCTCAGCGTGTGCTCTCCAAGCAAAGTGACCCTACTGGCCATGGGGGAGACGGGGAATGCAAAGGAGTGGGTAAGAGACTGTGACTGCTCTCACAGGCGCATACACCTGGTACTTCTAAGCTGGGCGGCTCGTCTCTGTCCATCTGGCAACCCTCACATTCCTGGGCTAATCCAGAGAGTCCAGTTAATAGTGTTTTTTATCAGGAGTTTGCTGGTCTTAAGTGTCCCTAGCCAAGAAGCACATATTATTTTGCCCATCCTGCCCCACTGTAAAACTCAGCATGTCCAGTGGATCTTAGTGGAGCCTGTTCTTCCTTCCCAAGGTCCCTCTTTATAGCTTTCATGTGCAGGCAAGGAGTGTTCAGCTGCTGGATAACCAGAGGAACACGGTCCCTGTGCACAGTAGAGATGATCAATGCACTGCTATGTCCTTGGGCCTTTGAGATAAAGTGATGGCCAAGCACCAAGGGACAGGATAGATATTCTGGGACCAAAGGTTTCTCCATGGTCATGATCAGGGGTTTAGACATGAAACAAACACACCTAGCTACTGGTCACCTAGTGCCTTCACCCTCAGGATGGAATTCTTCCCATCTTGAACCAGAAGCACTTGATGAAGGAAGCTCCCAAGAGGAAGTCCTGGGATCTTAAAGCTAGCTGGAGTGTTCCCTTCGTCTGCTTTGATACTTAGCTCTGCAAGGTATATAACAGCCAGAGAGCTCTCAACAGTACTGGCAGGATCTTCACACAGGTACCTTTACCTGCTCTGTCTGTCCATGACTGTAGCTGAATGGTCAGTGTTTTAAGAAGGGGACTGTCCCATTCCTTCCCAGTCCCCTCTCTCTCAATATATATATACCAAATGAACTTATTTTAACAGGGGTTGCCAGAGGAGGGGCACGGGAGATAGCTGTGTTTGATCTGAACTCCATGTCTGTGCACAGTGAATGCAGGTGGCATTTAAGTGGGCTATTCAGTTACTAGAATCAGTAGCCAGTATACAATGACCAAGCTTATCCCTTCAGCCACAATGATCTTACTGAAGGAATTTGGGGGACTCAATCCGGGCCTATGCGATTTCTCTGCTGAGATTCAGGCTGGGATTGGCATCACTTCTGTCACATGCACAGTGCAAGTGGACAAATGAATTTTCCATGCACACAGACACCCTTCGAAATACAAGTACACAAATGCATGTGCATGCATGCTTATACAACTAACCACGCCTGCACTAGTTTACCCACACACGTCTGTGAATAAACTTGACACATTCACTTGGGCAAACTCTGATTTATGCCCTCACATGCACACAGACACTCTTATTCACTTGAACTAAAAGAGAGGTGCAAAAATAAATAAATAAACATGCAGCTAACACTCATCTAGAAAAGCACAAAGTGCCGAGAACAGCAAAGCCAATCAATACCAGTCCCAACCCAGGCAGGCAGTGAGGAAAGCAGGAGTGGTTTTAGCCTGCTTGCTGTACAGTCCCTCACTGGGATTTTCTCCCACGAAAGCTCATGCGATTAATAAATCTGTTAGTCTTTAAAAGTGCCACAAGACTCTTTTGTCTTTCTACAATAGACTAACACGGCTACCCCTTTGGAATTTGACAGATCCCCTGGGAAACCAATACAGTCTGAGATTTCATCCCCTATATCCCATCGCCCAAGCCTTCCCCTCTCAATGTACCACTTGCTAAGAATCCTGCCTGTTCCAGAAACAGACCAGGACAAGGGATTTCTGACACCAGCCAGCACTTTATGAAGCCCCTTGACCTAAGTAAAGGGGCCTGAGCATCACCACTGCTCCTTCCGTGCACTCCCCCCTTGCTGACCCCTCACAGCACCCAGCTCTCATTCTCGTGCCCCTTCCCCTCATGGCCCCAGCTCTCCCACTCATGCCCCTCCCCCTCACACCTCTCCCTCTCACAGCCCCAATTCTCCACTGCACTCCCCTTTCCTCATGGCCCCCAACTCTTGCCCGCACAGCCCTTCCCCTCACAACCCCCATGTCTCCCCCTCACGCCTCTTCCTTTCACAGCCCCCAGCTACCCCCCTCACATCCCACACAGCCTTCAACTGTCCCCCGACACCCACCCCCATATGGCCCCCAGTTCTTGCCCTCATGCCTCTTCTTTCACAGCCCCCAACTCCCTCCCTCATGCCCCTTCCCCTCACAGCCCCCAGCTTTCCCCTTCATGCCCCTTCCCCTTCCCTATTGCTGCATTCTGCCCCATGCGGCTCTCACCACCTCACCTGCCTCTTCGCACCATCTTATGCCCTCTGCTACCCTCCTGGCCTTCACCTTCATGTCCCACCTCTCTCACTCCTCTGTCCTCTCATGTCCCCTGCTCTCACCCCCATGCCCACCTCCTCCTTTCCCAACCCTGTTTTCATGGTCCCCTTGACATTTCCATCTTCGCTGGCTCTAGCACCGGCATCCCACACAGAAGGAGAGGGGGCTGCCCATGGGGCCACACTGCCAGCTATCCAGCCCTGAGACCCAGTGTGCCCTGACTGAGTTACAGGACAGGAGGCGGGTGGCAGGAGATGAGAATTCTCCCCTCTTCTGGTCTCATGTCAGTCCTGTCCAGGTTGCACAGATTTGGGCAAATGTGCTTTAGCAGCAAGGAGGCTGGCAGGAGTTGAAGGCTTTTCAGACCATATATATCACTCTCCATACGGTCTATCTATAGCCAGTACTAAAAATAGCCAAGCCAAACGTAGAGGTGACTGCAGTTCAATGGTGCAAGGATACCAGTCATTTCATGGACATCTTCTGCCTCTCCAAAGTGCTGTGGACATTAACAATAACAATACACTACATAGTGTGGCTCCTAGCTCTCCACCTCCTGGAATCTAGGGGCATACAGCAGAGGGATTTTTATGGTGTCCATTACTGTGGCATCTCCTGGGGGGGGAGGTTTATAGACAGCTTAGAAATACAGAAAGACGATGTGTGTATCGTAAGGCCTATGGATCCGGGGAATGGGGTGAAGAGGGGAAACCATATGACACCAGGAAGAATAGGAAGCATCCCCTACCGTGGGGGGCCACCTTCTCACCAGCCATGTTCCATATACCTGCTTTGGGCCAGCTCATGTTTCTCAGAAGTGATTTAAGAATTGAAGCAGTGGAGAAAACTCCAGCCAACATCAATGAGGGTTGAGGAGCAATCCCACCTGTGTCAGGGCTGCAAAATCAAGCCAAATTTGGTCCTATATTCTTATTGCAGCCTGAGAAAGCACCAAAGGCATGCTGCTTTCACCAGCAGCCCTTCGCTGCTAAGCCATACCCAAAGTGATGGAGAGGTGCACATGCTGCCCAGCACGGAGTGTCCCAGGAAAAGACCCATGTTGCCCCAGGAGGGTCCAAGAAGCATCTTTCCCAGCTGCTGTTATGGCCAGGAGAGCAGAGGCCAGCCAGGGAGATTTAGATGAGCCATCTCCCCATCAAACTCACTTCCCTCTTTCACTCGCTCCTTTTCTTTTCTTTAACTGTCATTAAAATAACAAGTTTCTGTTACAGTCTAAACATTCCCACATTGTATAAAGGGTTATGTTACACTAGAGTCACTGCTGGGCCCAGTGTTTGCACAGAAACCTCACTGCAGGTCCCCCCTCCTGACGAAGTGACTTATTAAAGTTTAAACAGTAATTAACAGAACAATAAAAATAAAGGGATGTTTGGGGAGCCATAGTGCGCACAGGGTTTTTGGCAGTGCCAGCATTTTTCAGTGCCCTGCATTGGCAGCAAAAAACGGCTGCAAAACCAGTGGGACAGATTGTGTGATCGGAGCCAATGTGGAAGCCAAGACAAGACTGAGTTCAGAGTGATCCTTGCAGCTGCAGCATGGGAGAATGAGATGTGGAGAGGAAGGACTGTAAGGATGAGAAAGATGGGTCCCAGAGAGATGGGTGCAAGGAGGAAGGGACATGAGTAATCAGTTGACAGATGCAGGGTCTGACTTGGTGCCTCCTGCAGCCAGTGATCTGAACTGTCCTATACCCAGCCTGCATGGGCATCCTGGCTTCCCTGTTATCCAGTCTGACCCTCTCTTGGAAAGGTCTTTAGAAGAAAGTGGCTGGCTGCTACGGAGGGTTAATGATTACAGTGTCCTGCGCTCTCCCTGCGCTGCGGTTCTCAAGGCTCTACTGCCTGCGGGAAGCTGACATGGTGTCAGGACAGTCTCCACCGCCCTTTTTCCCACCCAAGAAATAGTGATGGGCCGAACTAACTCTCCAGATCTGTGCTTCGGGTATGTGTAGCTCTGCAACTGTATCTGGACTGTGAGGCTTCATCTGTCTCTGTCACCCCAGGGCTTTAAGACAGCGAGGGATACTAGTCCCATAGTAAATCCCAGCAAAATATCTTCTGACAGTGAGACCTATGACCCTGCGGAGGAGTCTCCCTTGCTTCGGAACTTGATAACTAGACAACATCTTGCAGGGAACAATCCTGCGCTGGCCTGGGGATGGGGACAAGAGGGGAGAGTAGATGATCTAACAGTATATAAAAAAACAACGAGAGTCCTGTGGCACCTTATAGACTAACAGATTTTCTTCAGCATAATCTTTCATGGACTATAACCCACTTCATAGTCCACAAAAACTTATGTCGAAGAAAATCTGTTAGTCTATAAGGTGCCACAGGACTCTCGTTGTTTTTTGCTGTACTACAGACTAACACGGCTACCCCTCTGGAAATAACAGTATATAATAATTCCAGGATCATTCTCTATTGTAATCCAATCAGAGCCATTACCATGGGGTCACATAGTGCAGCCTAATCTGACCTGGATGGTGTAGATACTGGCCTCCTCCCCTACATCAGAATTTTTTAAGCTTATGTGTAACAGGAAAACCACAGGACCCTAGAAATGCAGCACTGGAAGGGACCTTGCTGAGGCAAAACCCAGTAAATCTAGACCATCCCTGACAGGTGTTTGCCCAACCTGTTCTTATAAACCTCCAATGATGGGGATTTCACAACTGCCCTTGGAAGCCTATTCCAGATCTTAACTACCCTTGGCGTTAATAAGTCTCCCCCAGTTTCTAACCTCAATCTTCCTGGCTGCAGATTAAGTCCCACCACCAGTGGACATGGAGAGCAATTGATCATAGTCCTCTGGGCTCCATTTATCAGCGCCAAACCATATTTCCTAGAATTATATTAAAAATCCACCTCCAAGCACCCAATGCCCTACCTTCACCAGGATGAGTTCCCAGATAGTGTGGATGAGCAGGTGGGCTTTGAATGTAGACTGCTAGGCTTCCTTCCCCATCTTCAGCACTAAAAAAAAGGCCTCATTTGGGAATCTTTTTGGTATCTATTGTAATTGTTCACAAATGTTTGCCTCAGTGGTATCCCACCAGGCTTGGAATGCGGTTGCCTCTAACCCTGACGACACCTTGTATTTTACATGGTGTCAGGTAGTCCCACATTCACTCCTGCTCTTGGATTCCAGTGCAAATGATTTCAATTTGCAAATGAAGACTGCTTCTCTAAGGGTGTCTGCACTGCAATGTTAGACTGGTCTTTTACCTGGTTATTGTCCAAGTCACAAAGGCTCCCCATACACAAACCCTCTAGGTTAGCTATTCCAAATTAGTAGCTGCCCTGCCCGCAAATGCACGTTAGGAAAGATCCTGTATTGGTCCTATGGGCCAAGAGATTTTTTCCAAAGCCAGAATGTCACAAACTCAGACACACCACCTTGAGACTTCTGGCACAGACCCAAAGCTGAGGGAACTCAGTTACCCACTTACTGGTTTTCCCTCTCTCCTCCTCTTCCCCAGAAAGCCCTCGAGAAGGACCTAATGCGGCAATGCAAGGATTTTCCTGGTGTTTTACCACCATTTGGGGAATGGGGAAACTAGGCCAAAGTCTCAGATCCCAACAGGGAAAAGATATTGCCTCTAATCCAGCCAGCTGAAACTGGGGAAAGAAGCTGTTCAGGGCAGGAGCCGTCTTTTTGTTCTGTGTCTGTTATACACCCACCGCCACAAGGCCCTGTCCATGACTGGGGCATCTAGGTGCTACTGATAGTACAAATAATAATAAATCGCTCTTCTTTCCACCTCCCAGGCCCCCCAATGGGGATTGAGAGGTAAAGGGCTTTGTGGGTGATGCCAACCCTGAGGAGTGATGGGTAGAGGCTCCGAAGCAGCCATTCCACTACCTGGCTTATTCCAGCACCTCTAGAAAGAGGGGCTCAAAGTCACTTTCAGGAGCCAGTTAGTGCTCAGTTTAATGCAGCCTCAGAAAAGCAAACAGTACCCTGGGAAAAGGTTGGTGCAATTCAGGCCAAAACAACTGAACCCAATGAGTTCACTCGGAGCAGGATTTGTGCCTAAGTGGCCACGGGTGGAGCGCCCCATGGGAACATTCTCAAGAGCCCAGGCAGAGGAGTGATAATGGCCCTTCACTGGGTCCAAGTGCCCAACTGGACACAGCTGAAGAAGCTGTAAAAACCCAGAGAAAAGTGTTAAAAAGGTGACTTCCCAACCAATTACCAGTGGAGATTTTTAATAAGCTGTTTTCTGGATGCTGGGGAGCGAGGGATGTGGGGGAATCAGACGTTATGAATCTGAATTCTGCCTAGGTTTCAAAGGTGCTGGTTTAATAAGCCGCAAGGCGAGCCTGCACTAGCAGTGACAGCCCTGGAAACGAGCACCAGTGGGGGGGACAGCATTGCAGGGGGCTCAGAAATAATGAAAGCACAGCCTCGGCAACCCCTGATGACTTTATTGCATTCTCACAAACACTCTTCAGCTTCTACCAGAGCTGGGAGGTTGGGGAATGGAGGGGGGAACAGGTAGGGTGGGGCTAACGCCACCTTTACCCACTTCCCTTTGGGTGTATTCACAGAGTGACTCCTGGGAGATGAGCGGCGAGTGCAGCACACGCTCTCTGGCTCACACCGGGCATTCCCCATCCCACTCAAAGGCAATGCTATGGAGTCCACACAGCACCCATACATGGTCAGCCCCCCAAAGGCCATGCTGTCCCTTCCTCAGAGTTTGCTGCTCTGCAGGGCAGAGATCGCCATGCTCTGGGAGTCTGAGTGCAACAGCGGGGATGGAGGGGAAATCCAACCTCCTCCCTATTTCTCCCCACAGCCACAAAACACTGCTACATTAGGAGAGCCTGGGAGTGCTGGAGCAGGAGGCTGCTCCCCACAGGATGGGTATGGGGGGACATTGAAGTTTGTGGCCTTGTTTGTTTCTAGGATCTTTCTGTGTATCCTCAAGGGCCATCTCTCCACTCCAGTGATTCCCCTTTGCAGGAACCACGGCATCCAGGCACTAAGGGGAAAAAAGCCCCATTAGCGAAAAGAAAGGCCAGAATCTGTTGTGCTACTGTTCTAAGCTATGGAAAGCCAATGGCTCCAGGCTCCCGTTTAAGGCCACTCCAGCTGGGTTGCTGCTCAGAGTGTCAGAACTTCAGGAAAGCTATGGAAGTAGCCCTGGCTGGGGAGGGCACAGGGCTTGATGCTGTTACAGAGCTGTCCAGTCTCCTATCATTTGCATAGACTAGGGGTCAGCAACCCAAAAGATAAGAAGAGACATTTAAAAAAATTCCTTCAATAACCAAGTGTTTTGAGAGCCCCAAAGGATGTAGCTTCTTGGTGGCGGGTGGAGGGAGCTGGACCTGGGCACCTGCCGCAGGGTCCCCTAGCCGGGGGGAGGAGGGGAGGGCGTGGGGAAGAAGGAAGGGATGAGAGGAGCCTGGAATCAAGAATGGGCCCCATGGGGGAGTCGGGGGCAGAGCCCGGAGCCACAAGGGGGCAGCCACAGAGCCGCATGCAGCTCTGGAGTCGCAGGTTGCAGACCCCTGGCACAGACACAGATCCCCACCCCAAGCACCACTTCTGCTCCCGCAGCAGGTAACAGAGCCCCATGGGAAAGTTGCCCATCTCAGACTCACTCACCAAGCAACTGCACACCTCCCCACCAACACAGATCACAACATAAATGACAATGAAGGTCACTAATCCTTCTCCTCCCAAGCACCATAGAAACTGGGAGGCCCAGTGAGTTTCACATACAAATGTTGCTCATGGCCTATACTCTGGTAGACTGCGCTAAGTACCCAGAGCACCCCAGTACCAATGCCCATGCTGGAGGGACTGCGCTGCTTGGGCTCCGAACCTAGGATTTGTTTATATCCCATCTGGGTTTTCCTAGACCTCACTCGAACTCTGCTGCCAAATCAGACCAGATTAAGAGGAAGCATCTGGGAATGTCCAACATATGGGGAAAGGGACAAGGTAATTTCCCCCAGCCCCAGGATGGCATATCATTCAGACATATAAATGAAGCACTGTTTTTGGTCAGTAGAGCCATTCCCCCCCCCCCCCCCCCCCCGCCCCCCGGCAGCTGTTTATCTCTAGATTTCATATTTTTCTGGTGGCTTTTCCAGTCTCAGTGTGAAATTAAGAGACTCACCGGCTTGTTCAGACCTGCCCTGGGAGGCTATTTCTACAGCAAGTCTGAATTGACAGTCAGGCCATCAAGGCGACCTCCGCCTGAAACACTCTGCTCAGCTGGGCCTCTGGCAGCTGCTTCTTCTTTCCCTCCCATCCCTAACCCAGCCAGAGGTGCTCTGCAGGGCCAAGGGATTTGAACAAGGATGGTAGCAAGAACTTAGCACTGGAGGATGATGCTATGTAGCTGTCAAAGGCTGGGTGCTTCACAGCCTGCACTGGTTCCTTGGGACTGGCAGATACAGGTGTCTGTGTGATGCCTTAACCCCAAAGCCTTTCCTTTTGCATGCACTCAAGCTCTTCATCTTCTCAGATGTGAGCAGCAGCCTGTCTGTAGCAGCCTGAACCATCAGAGACTGTCCCAGGCCTGAGGTGCTGCAGGATTTGCAACTGGTTCAAAACTTCCCCATAGTCCAGCGGTGTATGGTTCTGGCTCACCTCTGGTCCTAAATAGACACAGAATCAAAACCAGTATATCACCTTCCAGCTGTCCAAGTGTCCTGGCCACTCCAAGTCAGCTCCCCAACTAATGGTGCCGGGTTGGTCTCAGTTACACTGGTATTACGCTGAACTTGGTGGAGTTACTCCTGATTTACACTGTCATGAGAATGAGGAGAATCAGTACCACTGCTTTCTTCCCCTCCCCACCCACCTAACTGAGAGAGAAATAGAAGCCCCCCAGCCAGTTCAGGGGATTTCATGGCCGCTCGCCAATCAAAGGTTTCTCAGCTCCTAGGCATGCTGGAAACACAGTCTCGGCGACTCATTCGCAAACATGTGGCACTGAATGGAATGAGCCCCTGACACTTTGCTTCATACCAGGGCCCCAGAACAAGTAGAGAGAGGTCCAGAAAGGTGCAGAATAGCAGCATTTGCCCCTTAAAACTTAGGACACTGCTAATAAGCATTATCCATCTGCCATGTCTAAGCAGCCCAGGAGACAAGTCAGGATAGCGAGCCTTAAACTTTTTTACAGAAAGAGCACCTCTCAAAAGACAGATTGTCTCATGCACACACACCCCCAGCCACCATCACTGGTAACACTACTGTGGCAACTCTAACAATTGCCATGGAAAGGTAAGACAAGAGAAGTAGTGAACACACCGTTACCTGCCACACCATGCAATTTAGAGAAGGGAAATACAGACGAGTCAGGCACCATGTGACCAACTCCTCTTCATGGACCATTGGTTCCTTGGACCACTGACTTAGGAGAGCGCTCTCAGTGGTGGCCTGGTCTGCATCCCAGAGTTTAAGATCACTCTCAGTTTAAAGGACCATGAGCCTGCTTATATGATTCTAAATACTAAATTCCATTGTACCCGCAGTGAACTCTTAGGATCAGAAGCATCTGCAGGCTGCAATTCTGAACAGCTTTCCACTTCAACAGTGCTTAACTCTGGCCAAACTCTGCTTCAATTGAAGTTAACGGAAAGGGTGTTGGGGAAGCCGCCACTTCACAACAGACCTGATCGTCAGGGAAGGGTGTTTCAGAAATTAATAAATCAGCCATTTTAGTTTCCATATGGCTGAAACATCACCTTGCAACCTGTCACCCTAAAAACTGAGGGAAGGCCCCCTTTTTATAGGGCCTTTCACCAAAGCATTCAGCTAATCCTTAGTAAGCTTCAAGAACACTGTTTGACTGAGGAAGCACTATTATACCCATTTTACTGATGGAGAAACATATGCACAGAGAAATGAAGCAACCTGTCAAGTTGTAATATGAATTGACTGCAGAGGTGGGCACTGAGGCTAGGATTCCTGGTACCCAGCTCCCCACACAGTCACCTTCAGTTGGCTATGAACAGCCCTACTGTTCTACCCTCCCACCCTCTGGTTGCTTATGATGCTGTTTGCAAAGCACCTTTATACATACCTATTTCAAAAGATAACAAGTTCCTCCCCAAAACTGGGACCCGGCAGCACTTTGTCCCTGTTGTCAGCTGCCATCTCATTGCTAATTTTATTTTTAAAATACACTTTTCTTTTTTAACACAGGAGCCGAGTGATTTGACTTTGAAAATCAGCTACCGTGGCCACTGCCCAAGTGCTCCACAGGACACCCAGCAGCACAAGAACTCCGCCCTGTGAGTATCTGAGACAGATGGACAGACACACAATAGATGAAGCATCAGGTATGAGACACCAAGATGTCCTGGAAACCACATGTTCAGATCCCAGCAGAGTTGACTCATCTTTTCCTTCGCACAAGGTAGATTAACTGAGCTCTCTGCAGTTTATGGTGTGTGGGATTTTGCAGTAAGACTTTAAGGTCCTAACTATTCTGTGTGGCCATTAAAAATCCCCTGGCACTACAGATGAGGACAAGATTTTGCTCTGGTTCCTTTGG
This sequence comes from Pelusios castaneus, assembly GCA_007922175.1. Classification (NCBI taxonomy): domain Eukaryota; kingdom Metazoa; phylum Chordata; order Testudines; family Pelomedusidae; genus Pelusios; species Pelusios castaneus. Next base: position 1,295,328 of record ML685891.1, read on the forward strand.
TCAATACTTTCCCTCCCTCTCCCCCAGTGCTGCGCATCTCACAGGTACCTTGGTCTCTGAAATGCTCCTTTGGATGGAAAGGCTTTATATAAACTATACAACAGGGTCACTGGATGTTATTGGAAAAGCCCCTAAGTCTTGGCACAGGTCACTTCAGTGATGGTTTGCAAATGGAGACTCAAACAAAACAAGCAAAAACTGTCCACGCTTAACGAATAATAATAAACACTAACCCTAACAGCAGACCCAGCAGAAAGCTATGAGACATGACAGCTGCTAAGGTCTGCTCTGAGAGGAAATACACTGGAACTCCAGAGGGGCTGGATTCCCTCTCTAATCTGGTGTCTTCTCTGCCTCCTGCTCCCTCACTGAGGTCAATGGGAGCTACAGGCACTAAGTGCTTCATGGGGTCAGGCCTTCAGGGGCAAACCTAGATTGACACTGAGCAGTCAGGAGTTTTCACTGAGGTCAACAGGGGATTCAGTTTCAGTACTGCTCAGTTTCAGGACCCTCAGCTGCAGGATAAGTGGAACGGGGGCCTTGCCATTATGATCTAGCCCTTTTCATCCAGAGATCTCAAAGCACTTTGTAACAGAGGCAAAGTCTCAGGTGAGGAAACACCTGGAGCAGTAAATGGCTTGTTCAAGATTACACACCAATTTAGCAGCAGGGCCAGGAATAAATCCTAGGTGTCCTGACCCCTTTCCTGTTGCCCTACTCACTGGAGAGCACTGTCTCAGTACAAGAAGCGATGCTGCTATAGAATAACACAGATGCAGCTAGGAGACTCCAAAATGGGACGTGGACTCGATCCTGTAACTCCAGGAGAAGCTCCACAATTTGCAGAATGAGGCCCTAAATGCTGCCTAGAGGGGTGAAGCCGAGCAAGGCAATACAGCACAGGTTTGGGCACAGACTGGCATCTCCCCACTCCCACCACCCTCTCTGCCCCCTTTGGCTCAGCACCCCCAATAGTCCCCACTGACTGCAAGGCAGATAGAGCTCTGTGATATCACAAGAACCACTCAGCAGGGACTGGGGAGGAAAAAAAGGGACTAATTTAAAGTATTTTTAAAACTGTGGTAGTTGTGACAGTAGGTTTAGCAGTTGTCAGCCATCTGGAATAAAGAATTACAGCCACCTTCCCTAATCCTAGAGTCCCTAAAGCTGGTTATGGTGCAGGGACGAGGCAGCAGGCTGGGGGAAGCAGTAATGCGGGCGGGTGGGGGATGGAGTGAAGAGCTGGTTGGGAAATGCTCAAACTTGCTTTATTTCCCAGGGAGGTGTGGGGTGGTCCTGGATGTGTCAAAAAGCATTTCTACTGGAAACCAAGAGGAGCAAGGGGGAGAGAGAGAGAGGAAGAGCGATGTCCTCCATGACCACACAATTGGGCGCGTGCACACATGCACACACAGAGGCTTGCTGGTCTGCGCAGGGCTGTCAGGTAAATTAGATCTGAAAGCTGACAATTTCTGACCATATTTCCTTGATTATTTCAAACAAATGCACACCAGCCGCTGTAAGGAGATTAAAGTGACATAAACGTCCCGAGTGGGAGGAGGGAGGGCAGAGAATTCAGGTCACCCCCATCCGTCCCCCATTTGACAGCCGCTATATCGCTCTCCAATCCAATAAAAAATCCCCCCCTTTTGCTTTAATTAATTTTACAGCTAGCTTGCTTAATTACTTTCAATCAAAATCCTCCTGCCATCGCAAAATTAGAGATGGTTGAGCTCCATTAGCCTAAATTCTTCATTTCCATATAGAAAGAGGCTCCCTCGGCAAAGCCAACAGGGTTCCCTCCTTTGCTGTCGGACAGACGCCCATCCCTCTGTCTGTCTTCAATTACACTGTCTTTCAAAGGCAAAAGGGGAAGGGTGGTCCCCTCCTCCCTTTTATAAGGTGTTGCCTTGACAGCCTTGGAGACTGGAAACCTCTGTCTATCCACAGAAAGGGAACAGTATGGGCAGGCAGGGCAAGATGCTCCCCATGGCCCTGCCAGTGCAAACCTGATATTGAAAGCCCCTCTCTGGGGCTCCAAAGCGGCACTGAGTTGCCCAGACCCTAGTAGCCTCTCCACTGGGACTGCAAGCAAAGGGGACAATGGAGAAGATGGGTTCTGTGATGGGGCACCTGTCTGATAGGGACTGGACTGAGACCTACCAAACTCATTACACCCAAGCTTTGAGATACTTTTGACTTCAGCCAGTGGTTTTCAAAGTATTTTCATTCCTGGACCCCTAAAATTTTTGGATGGAGGCACATACACCTTTGGAAATCTTAGACAGTCTGTGAACCCCCAGGGGTCTGTACACCAGTGTTTGAAAACCACTTGCTTAAGCCAATTTCTAACTAACAGAGATCAGACAGAGTTCTGGCAGATTACCCCACACCTGCCTACTGCAGGGTTCTTACACCTTCCTGGGAAGCATTTGTGACTGGCCACTCTCAGAGATGGGCTAGTGCTCTGAATGAATCTCAGACAACTTAATCAGCAAGGGCAAGTCATGCTCTGCCCAGACTTTGGGCTGGTCCTAGGGATGGCCAACTAGATGGTCTCTTGCCAAAGGCACTTCCTCTGGTATCCAAACCAATGGTGCCGGAAGTAGCAACAATAAAGGCATAAGGAGAAGAAGAGGAGGTAGGAGGTTTGCAGAGGAGTGGAGAAAAGACAGGCAAAGGAGAGAATTACTGAGAGGTTCAATGGGAGCGTGTGATCTTCTCTTAAAGGATGGTGGGAAATGCCCACAGGGGAAAATTACCCAGAATTCTCTCGTGGAATGTAAAATAGCAACCCTTCCTCCCTCCTTTCCACTTCGCCTTTGGTCTACTCCTCTCATCTCCCTACAGCACTCACAACTAAAGGGCTTGAGCCTAGACGCCTGCCGTGAGGAGAGTCTGATGGATCTAGCCAGTAGTTCCATGTGGGGGTGGTTGGAGGATCAGGTCCAGAGTCCCTGTCCTTTCACCTTGGGCCAGATTTTCACAAGTGCTCAGCAGCCAGCAGCTCCCAGCATACACCCAACACACACAGATCTCTTTCTGTAGCTCCTCAAACATCTACCCTCGCCTTTGTGGCTCTCCCTTAACTCCCTGCCCCACTAGCCTAGTCCAAAACACTTACTCACCTCGGAGCAAGAAGAGGATCACATTCCACGCCTGCCGGCACTCTTAAAAAGCCATCAGGATCGAGGAGCCAAGAACTCAACTCCCCCTGACTTCAGTGGGGCTGGGTCAAGCCCTAGTTTCTTTCTAACAAAAGGAAGAAGAACTAAACCCAGACGTATTTTGTTTATAAGCTTTAAACTGAATCTAGCGACGCATCTACCTGGGGATTTTAGATTAAATGGTTTAAGAAACTCAAACAGGCTTTTTAATCCTGCCAAATAATATGGGTCCCAAAGCAGCAAAGAATTCACCCTCCCAAGTCTTGTTTCTACAAAGCTTGCACAGTAAGATTGCCTCCACTTGACACCTCCCCACATCAGCGTGGGACCTGTGCACTCACCCTGAGAAGAGCTATTTCAGATATCCCCTGCTCGGGCCCTGTGCACCCCTGGCCTAATCACTCACCTCCTATTGCACTCCACCCTTCCAATCCACCATTGGCTCTCTCGTACTCCAGGCCCACACCGCTTTGCCATGCAGGACATGGGGGTGCTGGGCCCCTGGAAGAAGCACAGCATTGAGCTTCAGGCTCCACTTAACACTAGATATTTTTTGCCCGATTTTTTGTACAAACTGCCTCCCCAAAGGCTTCACACAGGGAGGAGTGGAGAGGCTGGGAAGATGGGTCTTCAGATGAGTCTGAGGGGAGACTGGTAGAGATGAGAGAAGAAGGTGGTTCCTGTGACAGGTCAGAGAGGGGAGGCTGGTGCCAGATGAGCCAAGGTGGACGAGGATCGGGAGCTTTTTATAAACCAGGAAGGCAATTTGGAGCTGAATCGTGAAATGAATGATGAAGCATGGAAAGAGGCCTCCCCAACACTACCTCCTGGGGTGGAAGACCATTTCCGAAATGCTGACAAATCCCCAGCCAGGCTAGAATTCCAGCCCTGAGCACTGCATCTCCTGGAGCATTTTGTTTGTTTCCTTGCTGTCGTCCTCCTTTGCTAGTCAAATCGGGGAAGAATCAGACCCACCCCAGCCCTGAATACCAACCCGTAACAATATTCCCAACTCACTGTCACTTGCTCCAGTGCTCCGAAAGGCCAGGACAATAGAACAGAAGCGGCCCTAAATCCACCAGACTCACCCTAAATAGCAATGGCCCATAATCTCGGCTGACATTCAGGAGCTTGTTATTCTTTCCCCTTGTCGCCTGGCTGGAGCTGTTCAGACTCATCAGTGTTATTCTAGGTATTAAACAGGAAAAAAACAACTCGACACAACCCAGAAAGCAACAGGATCTGCCCAGAGAGGGCCACAGCCAGGGCCGTGTTCCCCAACAGTGTTTGCCATGTGGAGATTGCTGCCCTTGATCCTCGCAAACTTCACCCCACCTGCCTAGATCCTTGCTGGAAAGGAACATGGGTCTGTTTCCTCCTGAGTTAATTTCCAGGGCCAGCTGAGGACCTGCCATTCATTTCCCCTGCCTGCCCGCTTTGTCCAGTTCCCTGCCCTCCACCCTCCACCCTGCTTCACGTTTTCTCTTCCTCCTTGGAGTGGAGAACCAGGAGTTTTAAACACAACAGGCTTTTTTTGGGAGAGGGTGGGGATATTTTGGTTTGGGATTTTTGTTTTGTTTTGTATGCTGGCTCCAGCTGATTAAGGACCTGCAACAGGATGTAGGGATTACCATAAAACCTGGCTCCGGATCAGCCGGGGCTTGGAGCCAAACAAGAGAGCGAGGATTGCCCCCGACCCCGCTGCCAAACCAGTGCTAATTCTTTCAGGAGGCTGGAAGCTTTGAGTGCTCAGTCACAACAGGGCACCTGCCCTTGCTGGCTCTTGCATGGGATGGAATGGGAGACCACGCACCACAGAACAGAGCTCACGTAGCTAATGGGGGGCCTAGGAACGATGAGGGCATAGGTCACTGGAGACCAAGGTCCTCATTCTCTGTGCTTCCTCTCGAGGGCACCCGGGCGCGGTTGGTAGGAAGGGCAAGAGAGACATCACAGGGCCAGTCTGTCCCATGTGACATAAGGGGCTAGCATTTGCTTTTCCCAGCAATTCTTATCAACTCTCTCTCTCCAGCTATCCATCCACCAGCAGTCCCAAAACTCCAGCAGGCAGCCAAGAATTACGCATGCTGAGTTTTTAACCCAGACTGGGAGAAATACCTGAAGTGACACAGACACACACTGGGGTCCGGCTCTGAGAGCCTGAGGTGGGAGTACAGGGCGGGCACCCTGTGCAGACATAATCAAAAGGTGCTTTGGGTTTTATCTTTTCCTGCTAATGTTCCCTGCTGGGACCAGCAGAGCAGACACCACTGTCTTTCTAAGGCTCCCAACACCACATTATCTAGCCTCTGCTTTCCCTGGTCCCCTGCTAGTCCTGCCTTGGCTGAGTTCCTCTTGTCCCATGTGCAGGAAGCAAGGGGGACAGCAGCAGAATGGGAGAAACCCAAGGGGTGACCCCTGACTCTGGAGGGTTTTGGGGAGCCAGTCTGAAGGATCTGAGTTTGCATCAATCCTTCTGGGCCACATGCATCTCACAGCAACCCCCCCACTCCCCTTCTTATTGACCACACTTACTGCAGACTGCCAGATCTGCCCTGCTCCTCCAACCGCTCCCTGCTCCCAGCCCAACAGTGCCTGATGCTAATAAGGAGGGGAGGCTGCTCCAAGCGGCGCGGGTGGGTGGGGGTGAATCTGACTGGCACAGAAGCATGTGGAGACTTCTTAGTGCTGCCCAGCAGGCTCATCCTCCTAGAGAAACTCCAGAGTCAGCTCCTGCCGGCCGAGGGCTGCGGGGGGGAAGGCAGGAGTTGATACGGCAGGCGGAGGCCGCAGGGACGCCATTGAAAGCTGCTAAATATGACCAGGTTAGCACTTTAGTCTTTAATGGCAGGTCACCATTAATAAACCCAGGGCCCCAGGGTGCAGTACAAAATCTCTCTCCTCATCCGCCTTAAAATACTCATTTCATTAACTTGCCTGTGTGTGGAGCTCGGCACCTGTCAGAAAGGGTAGGCAGCCAGGAGGGCTCCAAGGGTTAACGGCAAGATGTCTTATTAAAGTGCTGACCACTCACTCTTCTGCCAAGCTGGCCAAGCCTCGCACAGTGCCTTCTCCTTCTCACAGCTACCTTCTACCCTTCCATTCCCATGACATGAGCTGGATCTGGGAGAATGCTCCACTGCCCTGGGACCCTCCTGGAATGGATATCACTGTAGGTGTTGGAAAAGCATAATCACACAGGTGTGGGTAAAGGGCTGAGTACCCAGGGCTGGGAGCCGAGACTCCTGCACTCAAATCCTGCCTCTGACACTGACCTCTGTGGTGTCCCATGGGCACATCCCTATGCCTCAGTTTCCCCATCTGCAGGATGAGGATGTTAGTGACAGTGGTGGAAACACAGGGTGTTACACTGGGCTCAGGTAGGGGCAAGCGGGATGACAGCTTGCTATAAAGAGCACTACACTTGGTGGCTATGTCTACACTGGCAAGTTAGTTCGAATTAAGGAGGCTTAATTCGAACTAACTAAAGCCATGGCTACACTAGGCTTTAGTTAGTTCGAATTAAGGGCTTCCTTAATTCGAACTAATACGTTCGAATAGGGTATTCGAACTAAGGGGTTAATTCGAACTAACTAGTTAGAATTAACCAATGTGGCCATGTTAATTCGAACTAATTTCTTAGTTCGAACTAACCAGCCATTGAAATGAATGGGGATCACTAATTCGAACTAAGTTTTCCTAGTTCGAATTAAGCTAATTCGAACTAACTAATTCGAACTAATTTTAGCAAGTGTAGACATAGCCGGTGACACCAATATGACCCAAAGGGATTGCACCAGTGTAACTGAAAGCAGAATCTGGCCATTAATACCCACAGTGGGGAAATGAATTCTGTGAGGTTACACCAGGTGAGGAGGGGCAGACTTTGCCCATTAGTTTGGTGGTTGGCACTGCTCTTATGTGAGCCGCCCCAGGGCTTCCTGTCCCATTGATACTCCCAGCTCCAGTCTTGTGCGCCCTCCCTTAGGAAGCTTGCCAAACAAGCAGCAGCAGGGAGAATAGGGAGGGACAAGGTGAGATGGAGGCTTTAAGGAAGGGCTTTGATTTACCTGGCTGGGCTGGTTCCCTGGGGGAGTTTATGGGGAACAAATGGACACAGTCAGCTGCCAAAACTCCCATTGCAAGTCTCTATTGATCTGTCCTACTTGGCAACTCATATGCATCCACCATCTGTGGAGCCAGATCAATATGACCTGGGCAGACAGGGGGGAGAGATGCTTCTATGGGAAGGCAGAGCCTTTAGGGGGAGTATTTTGGCTTTTAACACTCTTGCTGAGTAGAGGAAAACAGATGCTGGGAGTGAGGCTGAGTCTGAGTTTATACCAACTTCAAATGCCTGCCAAGCCTTTTGTCCTGGGACCGGGTGACCCATTGTGCCTGGGGAGGAGACAAGGGAGGCACTGAGTAAGCCTATCTTGAAGAGTTAGCCCAAACTGTTAGCCAGGGATTCCCTTAATCCCCCTCCTATCCACACACTAAACTTCTCATTCCCATTAAATGCTTTCCTGTTAGCTAGTCCATCCTAGGGCAAGAGGTTAATTGTTAATAGTCCTCTGATACCTTCCCACAATTCTCCCTGAGTGCCCAGAAGAACAAACAAGTCTTCCCATAATTCACTGGGAAAGAATGCGAGAGCAGTGCACAGAACTATGGGAGATGCCCCAAGAAGTCCTAGTGACACGCACGGGAGAGCAGCACCAGTAAATCAGGGTTGGCTTTGGAGGGAGTGTGGCTACTCCCACCTGGGCTAGGCTGATCTAGATGTTCAGAGCAGGGTCCAGTTACTCAGGCTAAAACTGCAGTGAAGACAATACTAACACCCCTCCCTCAATGCCCAGCCCAGCCAATCCCAATCCTGACAAAAGGAAACCAACACTCTGGGCAGAGGGAGCCTTTGGTTCCTGTGGTGACGTCCCAGCCTGGCCAGGAAGCAATGAGCTGGGCAAGTGGGGACAGGAAGCCTGGCCATGGGCAGAGGGAACAGTGGCTTGTCCCATCCAGAGGCCCTGCTGACAGCTTGCACCAGGAAACAGATGACCTTTTCCTCCCTCCTAACTCAAAAGGTCTCATCAAACCATCTCCCCTTCCTGCTCCTGGGACTGCCTCCTGACGTTTGGACCCAGTAACTGGATCCATTTGTTGGGCTGAAAAGCAGAGTGACATGCTCTAGCTAGTGCAGGACAGAACCAAGCCTCCTGGCACCGGCACCAAGTGCAGGATCTAACCACTAGAGAGCATTGTTCCCCTAATTCTTATTGCAAGAGTGGCCCCGCTGGGAGACAGCATCTCAATCAGATCGGGAAGAGGGGTTCCACGGAAGGCTGCCCCTAGTGGCTGGAGCACTAAAGCCAAGAGTCAGTGGCAGGCTGTTGGCTCCAATCAGAGGCGGCTGCAACGGGGACACTGCAGCGGGTGTCACCTCTGAATGCCCTTCAGAGAGACATGTCGAGAGAGAGCGAGAATCTGCAGTTGTTGAGACGTTTCTTGCTCAGCAGAACAACTGTTGCAATCCTTTTAGAATAAACCCGGCAACTGTTCCCAAAAGCTCTGCCTCCTCAGCCCCTGCCCTTAAAAAATCCCTAACAACCGATCTCCAAAACACCAGCTTCTGAGTCAGGGCGAAAATGTTATTAACAAAAACATCACTCAGGGGTGGGACACCTGCTCCCAGACAAGCAACTGGCTTGGCCGCCAATGGTTAGTGTATTACATCAGGGCCCAAAAACAGAATGGGAAGGGAGGGAGAAGGGGAGAGAGTGGGAAAGAACAGATAGAGGGAAGGCGACAGCAAAGGGGAGTAAGAGAGACAGAAAGAAAGGAGAGAAAGGGGGAGCAGAGAAAGAGAGTGAAGGGGGGGGTGCATGAGAGAAAGAGGAAGTGTGAGAACATGCAAGAATGGGAACATGTGTGTGAGAAAGAGAGTGCGTGTGAGAGGTGATGTGTGTGAGAGTATATGTGTGCGCTTGGGGGTGGGGGGGCTGAACTTAGTGTGGAGAAGGTGAGAGGAAGGAAAGGAAGAGTGAGAAGGGGGAGGACATACCACCACAGAAAGAAAAAGTGTCTGTGAAAGTATAAGAAAAAAAGAGAGCGCCTGAGTGCAAGACAAGAAAAGAAGGATACATAAGCAGCAGAAAAGAAAGGGAGAGAGAAGGCCGGAGAACGAGTGGGGGGTGAGAAAACAAGGGAACACAGTGCAGGTGGGAAGAGAGGTCTGAAAAATAAGTGTGAGGGACAGAAATAGAAAGGATCAGGGAAAGGGAGAAAGGGACAGAAGAGAGAAAAAAATAAACGGGGGGGGGGGGGGGAGAGGAAAAGATGTCTATTAAAAACCTCAGTGCATAACACAAAATGTCAGCGTTTATAGCTTCATTCTTGGCATGGCTGGTACTGAGAGCCCCACACAGAAATGTCACTGCTTGTCATGTTTAATCACCTGCTATTTGTTAACACCTTCACTGCAAGGAGGCTGCCCCTCACCCTCCTCCGGGCTTCCATGTGGAGTGCAACCTGGGAACACCCCCACTCCCAGTGGTTCTCTTTGGACCACTATAACCGAGCCAAAGTGTGTGTGTGTGTGTGTGTGTGTGTGTGTGTGTGTGTGTGTGTGTGTGTGTGTGTGTGTGACAGAGAGAGAGAGAGAGAGAGGTGTGTGTGAGGGAGAGAGAGGGTGCGTCTACACTTGTAAATTAAGTTGACTTAAACTTGCTTAAGTCGACTTAATTTACTCTGCGTCTACACTACCCTTTCCTTAAGTCGACTTAAGCAGCTGCTTAAGTCGACTTAAGGAAAAATTAAGTCAACTTTATAAAACTTCATTTTAAGTCGACTTTAGAAAGTCGACTTAGCCAGTGTAGATGTGGAGTAGCCCTAAGTCGACTTAAGTCGACTTAGGGGGCTCCAGGGCTTCCCCACTGCCCTCCCTACCGGGGTGGCTGGCACAGCCACAGCCTGGCGTGCCCCCCGACAGGGCAGGGCAGAGCCCTGCCCACCCTGCCCCTAGGCCCTGCCAGGGTCCCTGTCCCCCCTTGCCCGATTGTACCAAGGTACAATGGGGCAAAGGCTGAGCCCCCTGGCACTTGGCAAGGGGTGCCCCCCCCGCCACCGTGGACCTGGCCCAGGTCCACCTAGCCCCTAGAAGTCGACCTAGGCATCCAGTGTGGACACTCTAGGTCAATTTTGTAGGGTCCCCTCAAAGTCAACTTAAATTTTGAGTGTAGACATGCTAAATCGACTTAAATTCAACAAGTGTAGACATAGCCAGAGAGAGGTGTGTGCGTGTGAGACAGAAAGAGAGAGAGAGAGAGAGAGAGAGAGAGAGAGGTGTGTGCATGAGAGAGAGAGAGACGTGTGCGTGTGTGTGTGTGTGTGAGAGAGAGAGAGAGAGAGGTGTGTGCATGTGTGAGAGAGAGAGATTACTTGCTTTCTAGCAATGGGTCTCAGAACAGTCTTGACTGCTGCACGCTGACTAATTTGGTTAATAGGGGGTTAATAATGTGCACAAGCACCAGGAGGTGCCACTGTTCAAAGAGAGACAGGACTTCCCCACACCAATGGAGAGTTAACATATGCTCTGATGGGCCAAGGGCAGCTATAGGAAGATTGGGTACCAGATAAGCAATATGCACTTGTGGAAGGAGAGGGACCTCAGAATCTGAGTGCTAAAAAGGAGAGATGGGAGAGGGATGGAGGACAGGGGTAAATGCTAAGCTTAGGCAGGGGTGAGCAACCTCAGAGTGCTAATAGGTGTAAGGGGAGAGAGCTCAGGGCACTTTCCCCTTCTTACATCTGGAAATGGCCCGTGCTCATGTCACATTCATCTCAGACTTCCAAATCCCCACAAGTCTGGAATTCGCCAATCTGTTTGCTTGAACAGCAACTGTCAGATAAAAGCAAACATCCAAAGCCATTAAACGTACAGTCACAGTTCCCTGCCATGGCATCTGCCCTACTGACTTTGCTTCAGCTCCTCTCTGCGTCTCTGACTTCAGTGGGTTTTTATCTATTTCAGAGACACCCATTTTTCTGTGTCCCTCTCTCCCTCACATCCTGTCCTGCCACAGACCTCCCCTCGCAGAGCATCACCATGGAAATGATTCTGAACTTATCACTGGACAAGCTTTTCCTCCAATTAGAGAGGCCAGTACAGAGCCTCCCCAACAAAGTTCTCCAATGTAACTGGGATAAACTGGTTCTACAATTTCTGGGCTTCACAAAGAGATTAACAACCCTGTCCCCCAAAGTCACACAGAACACAAAAAATGGTACCAAAGGATCCTGAGTGCAGCAAAGAAGCATCTTAAAACAACGGCTCTAAAATCCTTCCAGCCAATAGGGCTGGCTAGCTGGCTGAAGTATCGCAGGCTGGGCTCCTTTAGGGAAGTGGGGATGATTTACATAGTAACAGGGGGTTTCAAAGTCTTTGCATATTTTTTTAACTCCTCCTACTCTACCCCCATCCATTAATGCACAGTTGACCCAGGTGAATTAATGGGTGGTTTTTCACCTTCCTATCAGGCAGCTGCTGGCTGCGCCTGTGGATCTGATCCAGGAGGGCAATTCCACCCTAGGTTCCCACTGACATCTTTTCACATAGTAACACAAGGTATTGGCTAAGTGCAGCTTCCCAGCTGGGTCCCGAGGGTCTGATTTTCCCCCTCGTTTACTGGAGAGAATGCCCCCTCCTTGCCCTCGGACATGCACTGGTTAGTGCATTCACTGGTTGGTTCATTCAAATCAGTGATGGCCGCAGGTGCTGGCCACCCCAAATCACTCATCGACTATGGCACCCACCTGGCTCTGTTCCTTGTCAACTGGTCTGTGCTTACGGAAGAGGCAGGATCATTAAGGGCAAGCAAGCTCCCCCAATGCAGCTCTATCAACTTGTTCTGTCAGAAAAGCAACATTTCCATCTGCATTGTGGTACCACTGGTGGGGTCACAAAAGTTATGGTAAAATGGCGGCACCTGAGACTGGGTCTGTTTCTGCTTGGGGTTGGGTGATTAGAATATGAACTCCTCTAGACCAGCTCCTGGTTGCATCTTCTCAGCCTAATGGGCTTCCCAGCCATTGTACCCTTCTGTCTCGGCCTCTCTCTATCAGAAATTAGTGCTGAACTTCAAAGGGCCAGTCTGAAATCAGCAATCCAAACAGGTCCACGCTTTCGGAGAGGGTTCAGATCTGACCCCCTGAAGCCAACTCTACCCCTGTGGTTTGAGTTCCAGGTTGGATATAAAACCACAGAACACTCCCAAGATCAATTGTTCGCACACGACTTCAACTGAAACCTCAAGAGAATGCTTCTCAAAATGTGTCATCACCACCCCAATACTGTAGTCCTGGGCTAGCCCCATCCCAGTTCTGTTCTTGGCCCCCTCAAGCATCTCTAGACAACTGACTATTTTTCTAATAAATGAACTTTGCCTTGTTTGAATGATGTTGATCACAGGGACACAAATGACGACTCAACTTAGATTCTGCCACTGCACTGAGGTTTGAAATCCCAGATCTCCCAATAGTTTGACTTCTAACTCCCATAACACAGGAACCGCCCCACCCCCGCTAAAAAACAATGATCAGATTAGGGGAGAAATACATTTGGCTGGGTCTGAGTACGAATAAGGAGTTTGTGCAAAAAATGAGCAGAGGGTTCTATTTTCCTTCTGCTTGGAAATGAAGAGGAGTCAAATTTATAGCATGTGAGGAGGTAGGGGACAAATTTAAAATGACAAACCAAAAATGGATCCCGGAACACACACAGGGATTTGTATGTTAAATATGGTCAAATGAAAATTGAACTGCCACAAACTAGCAGAAACAATCCAGCACTGGGAGACCTGGGAACCTGGCAAGCTTGGCAACGTCTGCTCAGAAGTTGTAGGGCTCCCCCAGCACTTGTTCTCCAAGTAAGTCCCTTTGATGATTTGACTAAAGGGGCAGAAATACTTTGGAGGGTGCAGCTGCAGGAATCTACAGGCTTTGGCTCCTGTTTGCAGCTGTCGTCAGTGTATCAAGGCCACAAGAAACAGTTGCCTAAAATCCACGCGCAGATTCTAGATACTCATTTAATCGCTTCCCCACCATTTTTCTTGCTCTGGGACACTAATCAGAGGGAATTACATACCGAGGCAAAATAAAATGGCAACAACCCAGCACAAACATACACCTCTTCACATAAAACAACCTCCAAATCCAGCCTGAATGAGCTGTGACTAAAAACAGGCCCCAAACCCAAAACCTCAGAGCCAAAGACACAGCTCCAGGAACCAAATTCCTCTCAGGATTTGAATTCTGCAGCTTGGGCCTAACTTCCGTGGTGAGCAAAACACCCTCCCATCTGACAGCTCTTTGGTAGGCTGCTCACAATGGATTTTCTGGGGCTCGGGCTAGTGCTCCAGGGAGAAACGTTAACATCACTCCACCACTACCGCAGCTAGCAGTCCCAGGGAACTGTCTCTGCAGTGAGACCAAGACTTGCCTGAGCCTTGGGACTGCGCTCCCCTCTCCACGTACAGGTGTTCCCTCTGGAACAGTGTGGGGGCACGCTGGTGGGTGGGAGAGTCTGCCCTGCTATTGCCTGGGCTGTCTCTGTTGCATGGACAGTAGTCTTTGCACTCCACAGCTGTTAATCTGGCATGTTTCCCATGCCAAATTCAACCCCCAAAGTGTAAAATAACTCCCCAATCAATTTAGGCCTAATTTTCTTCCCCGAGTACAACAGGTACACCAGCAAAAGACACATGTGAGCAACATCCACTGTTAGAAAGGGACACCTGGGAGACCTTTTAAGCTGGAGAAGGTGGGAGAAAACTCAACAGGAGGATTTCACAGTAGCTGAAATTCATCCGTGTGCAGAGGAGCCAGCACATGGCCTATATGCCCCCTATATCCAAAGTCTGGGATGGAGCATAGGCATCATGATGGCCTTCTGCACCAGGGTGAATTTCACCCTTTGTGAATGTGGGCCATTATTATCTACAGTGACGACTGGTTTCATGTGTCCCAAGAGGCCTGTTTCTCACCATTCCCCGACAATCAGGCCTCTTTAAAACACTTCATGCTAGATGGCCAGTCCCAGCTTTAAATACTAAGGCCAACAGTTTGGCCCTTTATGTTACTTTGTTCCATCTGGCCAGGTCTTGGACTTTTTTTCCTCTTTTTCTTTTTCAGCTTTTTATGAACTTCCCTCTGCTTCCCTCCCTCCCTTCTCTTTTCACAAGGTCACACGGCTCGTTTGCCCGTTGAATATTTACTCAGCAGCCTGGGTCCTTTCACAGGCACTCACCACAAATATGCTTTCTGATAAAGTCAGGAGAAAAGAAACTATAAAACCCAAAACAAGATCAGAAATTGAAAAACCCCAGCAGGGTGAGGCAGGGCGGGCAGCAGAGTAAAATAATTCAACAGAAAAAGCTAGCAAAGGAAACCTACTCAGAGTTAAAACAACAAAAGTCCTGTGGCACCTTAAAGACTAACAAATTTCTTCAGGCATAAGCTTTCATGGGCTGCAACCCACTTCATCAGATGCAGAGTTAGCTGTTTTCCCCCACACATTCCCTGAGGTGTTTCCCTGCACTCCCCTTTTGCCTGTTTGTTTTTCTGAACATTTTCATTCTGCCATCAGGGCTGTGCTGCCTGATTGTGGGAGATGGTTACGTTTAGCTTCCTCTCCCACAGGATGAAATTTGTTCCTTGTACAAAGGCCAGCACCCTTAGAATCTCTGTGTGCATGAGTCTTTTGTGCTGACCCGCTGCACGGGGTGACTTACACCCCACTGAACAGGTGAGCATGTAGCCCTCCAAGATGGCTCATAATCTATACCCAGCCCATTGCTCATAAATGAGCTGAACAAAGCAATGGGGGAATATACCACTAGGAGTAATCCTGCACTGCTCTTGGAACAGCCTACGGGGCTCAAATCCTGCCCATCCGACTCGTGAGTAAATCTACTGAAGGAGATTGGGCTACTCACACAAATAAAGCAACCAGGAAATAGCCTTAGGTGACTTAACTCTCTAACTCTACTGTCACACTACGATATGAGTCTGTGGTCTGAACTTTCTAGGCTGGCCAGGGGATTAGAACACAATTTCAGCGAACTCCTGTCTCACTCCCATAGATTCCAGGGCCCTGGGAGTATGATGCTGAATTAGTACACAGTTTTTGTTGTTCCCAAAAGATGTTGGGAGTTTGATGAATTCCAGGTTTACTCAGTAGGTCTGAAGTCTTGCTAATGCTATGTGCTGCTTTTGGGAACCCCAGCCCCAGGGCTCATGGTGTCCAACGAGGTTTTTTCATCTTTTCTCAGTGGTACCCTTTCTATCTCCATCTGTCCACCAAAAACAGGCATCTGGCACTGATGGGACGCAGCACCAGCCCATTCACTAGTTAACTCCTCTCCATTTCACACGTAAACCCCACCTCGGTCCCCAAGTACACATGCAACAGGAAAGGATGGGAGACAGAACTGGAACAACAGGGCCTACAAAATTCACCATGTGCCTTGAAATGGGTTCAGTTGTTGTATGGTCTTATATGCATTTGAAAAATGAATTGGCATCTAGGGCAGAGGGAGCAATTTGAAATGCATATGTATGTCAGCTGGGCCATGGCCCCTGTCTGTAGGGGACCCATGTGGCCAGAGACTCATCCCGTTTACACGGGTAATCTGGATTAACTGTCAAAATGAGTGGAGTTTTTTGGATTTCTTTGGATTAGCAAATCAGAGAGCAGATCCAGTCTAGCACCTTTCAAGAAGGAGGCATTACAGTCTGGTCACAGACAGGCCAGCTACGGAGAGCCAGCGTGTGTTAACAAAAGCTGCTATGAAATAACTGTCCATGGCTGTTAAGGATGGTTCGACTGGTGCTGAAAGGCCCCCGTGCCCTCTTTCTGTCAGAGGGATGAAGGTCCTTGCCCTACCCTCATTCTAGCGCTGTTTGAAGTTACTGCTTCCCTGCTCTAGGGCTAATCCTTCAGAGCGGGGTAGAGAAGTCAGCTAAAAGTTCCCTCCACCATACTGCTGAGAGAGGAAGACCATTCCCAGGCAGGCTGCCTAAACACTACAGTTTCCCTTGGCTTTTCAGCCAGGACCACCTCAATAGTCATGGATCTAAAATTTGCCTGTTACTGAGACTGACAGGCAAATGGCTTCCTCTTGCACACTTTCTGACAGCCCAGTTGCTTCAATGGGGCAGGGGGAGGCAAGTCTCTGTTGGCTGTTCCCATGGAGTCTGACCTTCTCCTTGAGGTTGCAGTGTTCTTTAAACAAATACTGCAATGTCCTACCTAGGAACGGTCCAAACCACCATAGTAACACTACATACTGTGCTTAGCGAGGCCATCAGCAGCACCATAGTAAACAGACTCCTAGAGTACCGGGGACACTATTGCAAGCTGTAGGGCTTTGGGCTATTGTTATTACTGCAGGAGCAGCCCAGGAATAAACCTGCTATAAGGTGCACTTTTTGGGCCATCAACGGAACTGTGATATCACTACTGAAACCAGAAATATCTTGGATGTTCGGTACTACTGTGATGCTTAATGAGTGGGTCCATAGGTACTATATTAACTGCACCGTAATAAAACGCTAAACTGTAGTGTTGCCACCCCTTGGCAGTACTATAATATTAGTACTCATATCTGGCGTACCCTCTGCCACTCGCGGCACTGTAGGAACGGTACTCTGCTCTGGAGTACCCTCTGCCACTCATGGCACCGTAGGAACGGTACTCTGCTCTGCAGTGGTCTCTGACATTCACAGCACCGCAGGAACAGTACTCTGATCTGGAGTGGTCTCTGCCACTCGTGGTACCGTAGGAACGGTACTCTGCTCTGGAGTACCCTCTGCCACTCACGGCACCGTAGGAACAGTACTCTGCTCTGCAGTGGTGTCTGACATTCACAGCACCGCAGGAACAGTACTCTGATCTGGAGTGGTCTCTGCCACTCGTGGTACCGTAGGAACGGTACTCTGCTCTGAAGTGGTCTCTGTGACTCGCGGCACTGTAGGAACGGTACTCTGCTCTGGAGTACTCTCTGCCACTCG
>ML685891.1:1312571-1331705 GCA_007922175.1 Pelusios castaneus
GGCACTGTAGGAACGGTACTCTGCTCTGGAGTACTCTCTGCCACTCGTGGCACTGTAGGAATGGTACTCTGCTCTGGAGTGCTCTCTGCCACTCACGGCACCATAGGAACAGTACTCTGATCTGGAGTGGTCTCTGCGATTCGTGGCACCATAGGAACGGTACTCTGATCTAGAGTGGTCTCTGCGACTCGTGGCACCGTAGGAACCGTACTCTGCTCTGGAGTGGTCTCTGACATTCGCAGCACCGTAGGAACGGTACTCTGCTCTGGAGTGATCTTTGACATTCACAGCACCGTAGGAATAGTACTCTTCTCTGGAGTGGTCTCTGCCACTCGTGATACTCTAGGAACGGTACCCTGCTCTGGAGTGGTCTCTGACACTCACGGCACTGTAGGGACGGTACTCTGCTCTGGAGTACTCTCTGCCACTCATGGCATCATAGGAATGGTACTCTGCTCTGGAATGGTCTCTGACACTTGCAGCACTGTAGGAACGGTACTCTGACCTGTAGTTCTCCCAGCCCCTTGTAGTACTGAAGTACCATTGCTCTAGGCTGCAGTGGTTCCAGGTAGTGCCATAGAATGCTGTAGTATTTTTTCCTGGTTGGTTCTTTCCTGAGACTGGGGGATGGCCAGGGTGCTGCCTGCTCTGACAGCAGGCTCCCTACACCCTGCTGTCTCCCTGGTGTGGCCCGTTTCGTCTCACTGCACTCCCACTCGCCCCCACCCCGTCGCGCACATGGCTTTAATGTTTTTATTACCTGTTTGACTCGCTGCCTTATTGCTTCTCCCCTTAATGGGGCCGTAACCGTGGAAACGAGGAATAAACGGCCACCAGAAAATGAGATGATTAAACAGGTCACCCTGGCAAAACAAACTCAGTGTTCACAGAGCCCAATGGTGTATGGAGTGCCAGCCCAAGGAAACAGAGCTGGGTTGCGGGGAGTTGGCAGGCACAGACACTGCCCATGCAGAAGACATGGGATTTAGGGGGTGGGGATACCTGTCCCTGGGGGCTGAGGCTGTACACTTCTCAGAGTTGGGGGGCCACGTCCTCACTGGAAAGAGAGCAGATTGTGGGCAATGAGCAAGTTCTGCTGCAGAAGAAGTGACTGGTATGAACGTGAGCAGGCCAGACCATAAACAAAGCTCAAGTGGGGTCAGTTCTGAATAAGGCCTCCTAAACCTGCACCTTACTCTCAGTCTCTGCCACCGTCACCATGTTAGCCTCCTCACAGGATTCAGAGACCTGATGCCCTTTTGTCTGGTTCTCTTAGGCCTTGTCCCCTCATCGCTGTTCCCACCAGTGACGCTGACCAGTGCATGCAACGCTGGGACATTTTCCAAACAAAGTTGCAGACACTGTTCATGGACGTGAGTGAACTAGGGACATGGCTGGGAAAGGCACCTGTTTTCCTGTCATCGGTCCTCCACCAGCGACCCCTGAAATAGGCTTGTGTGCACATCCTATCCTAGTCCCTTCCACCCACACTGTTTTCCTCCCAACTGTTACTGGTCTTCTCTCTGCATTGTCAGCTGCAACTTCTGTGAGCACAGATAAGGATATGAGCACAAAACGTCAAGTCCCAGACCCTGACAGTCAGGCCGCAGCCATGCTAGGAAGGTAGAAGGGGGCAGAGTTTTTGCCTAGGACCTACCTAAGGGACATTCTGTGCCAGCTGCCTGCCAAATACCTCCTGCTCACCCATGCATCCTTTTTCTGGGAGACATTACTCTGCTCGAACTGGACTTGTTTCTAGCTCCCTGACCTAGCCTGCTGCCCAGATCACCTTGACCCCAAAAGAGGCATGGTTGCCTGGGAGCAGACAATCTCTGGATGTCTTGGCCCAACAGGAATAGGACAGAGGCATCTCCTGGGGGTGCTCTCTGCACGTCACCAGGGTGTGACAGTGAAGGGCATGAGCCCAACGTGCCACTCAGTGAGTAATGACTCCTGTGTGGAGGGTATGAAGCCAGCTCTCGGGGGCAGGAGGCGGGCTGTAGCTTCCTCTATATATCTGCACAGGGCCTAGCCAACCAGGGAGCCCCTGCAAAATGGAGAACTAAGAAGTATTCGCAGAATTTAAAATCCACCCTGATCCTGAGTAGAACCCCATTATTCTTCCTGATAATGTTTATTACAGGCAGCCCAGCTGAGCACTGTGCCAGGTGCTGCACAGGCAGACTAACAGACAGCTCCTGCCCTAACAAGTGCACAATGTTACTACACAAGTCGAGCCAAGGGTGGGGCTGGGTGTGACACACAAGCAGAGGGAAGGGAACAATGTAATGGCCACCGTGCTAGTGCCATGGTGTTTGGGGATCAGCAAAGCAGCAAAGGAAGGCAAGAGGATGATGCAGAAAAGGAGGAGGGGTTAGGGCAGGGGAAGATGGTGAGAAGGTGGGGAGTGGGCCTGAGGTGAAGGGGTTAAGATGGATGAGTGGGAGAGTCTGGAGCCTACAGCTCAGGGAACGGCCATAGGAAATACTGATACCATCATCACTTCCCACAGTCACTGCTGAAATGGCTCCTGCAGCTGCAGCTTTACTCTCTGGCTGGCTGCAACCTGCAGGCTCTTTCCCCAGGCCACAGGGATCCGAGTGCCCCCAAGGGGTGTTTCTCCTGCACACTTCTAGGCTGAGAGGGTGCTGGGGGAGGAGTGGCCCCATTTTCCCCACTTCCCCCACTCAGTTTTGAGACCTAGACGAGCCCCAGTCATACCGGCAGCTCTTAAGTATGACCCAACCCTTCACCCCAACCAGCCCAGGATGTACTGGGGTCAGCCCCCACAGACCTTTCCAGCACAAAGGGATCAGCTCTCTCAGCCCAGCCACGCATAGCAGGTTACAGGAAATCACCCCGCATCCACAGGCTGGCTTCCAGACCTAACCAGAGCATTTCCCCAAAGCATTACCACTCCCATGGGCCAACATTAGCCCACCCCAGAAGAGCTAGGCCTAGGCAGAAATGTCTATCTTCCTCACCACCACCCCCCCTCGCCTCAGCTGGGAGACAGACCTGGTTCTGAGCTCTGCCATCAATCACCACTTGAAAATCAAACAAAGCAAACAAGTGATGTAACAAACCGGCCTCCGAAGTGTCAGGATCCTGCCAAAATCTACATCCCGCCCCTACCTGTTCCTGACCTGGAGCTCCCAGGTGCCAGGACTCTGCGGCGAACAGACTCACAGTGACAAAAATAACATAATCAGACCATCACTCACAAGCTCAGAGCAGTGGCAATGAGGAGACAATTGCTCGGGGCGTTTGGGCTGGTGGCTTCTCTTAAACAAGCGCATGGTTTACAGAAAGGAAAAGTTTGATGGGCCCGTCCCTCTTTGTATCAATTTGAGTGATATTTCAATAGTTAGATGGGAACGTCACTGAACTCATAAAGTCTTCTAACTGGGAGGAGTTTTCTCATCTGAACTCAGTCATATTAAAGGATGGGGAAGTGAAAGGGAAAGAGAGAGAGACCGTGTATGAGAGGTGGGGTGGGAAGAATGAAAGGGAAAGAGAATAAAAGAGGCAGAACAAAGGGAAAAGAAGCGAGACTGCCAGGAGGAACAAGGAAGAGAGTAGGAAAGAGACTGAATGAGATAGTGAGGGCAATCAGGAAAGCAGGTGACAGACAGAGAAAGGGAAAGTAGAGAGAGAGAAAGAGAGCTCATGGAAGGGACAGGGTGAGAGAAAGGTGAGCAAGCAAGGAGGAAGGGAAAGAATAAGAATGCAGGAGGGAGAGGTATAGAGTGCCAGCAGGCAAAAGAGAGCAAATCAATGGTACCCTAACTCTGCAGGAACCTAGACCCAGCTGAGCTCTGCAAAGGGATCCAGCCCAACTGTGTCTCCATTAAAAAAGATTCAACTGAAAGAACAAGCCACTGCATCTCCATGCCCCCAACTCCCTCTCACCCTGGTCACTCCCCAAGAACAGCTGCTCTTGCCTTCAGGACACACAGACGGTAATTACTCCAGGAGCTGCTTCCTTCCCCCTTTTCCTGCTGTGCAGCGTGCCACTTTGAAATGAGCACGGGGAGGGGAGCTTCAAACAAGGCACCCTGCACCCCCACCGAAACATCCAGCAGGAAGATGGAGATAGGAGAGCCAGGCATGTGCCCAAGGAGCTACACAACAGAGCGGGGGTAGAGGGCATCTCAAGCAGCCCACAGATTGATAGACAGCCCCAGGAGGAGAAGCCTGGCAAAGGCTGATGGCCTGGGAACTGGAGTAGAGAAAGGGGCACTGGCAGGATCTCAGGAGAGAGGAGCACTCACTGTCAGGGGTGCCCAGTGGGGAAGTGGAAAGCTCCCATAGCTGGGTCAGTCCACAGCACAGGCATTGTGCTGGCAAACTCCTTGCAGAGAGGTGGAGTGCTTTAATGAGAAGATGCGTCTATGACTCAGGCCTCAAAGGGATCAGGGCTTTTTTTTATTATTATTATTTTATTTTTCCATCATAAATTCCGCCTTAGGATGCCAGATCCGGCCAGGTTTTTCTGGAAATACCAGACAAGGGCTAGCGTTGCTGCCTGGCTTTTGATTGTTTCCCAGGTTGGGAAGCTGCTGTACATTCCACTTCCAAGTTTTCCCTGGGCCCTGCCTGTGCCACAGGCAGCTGCTGCCCAGGGAATCCCAGGCCAGGGGGCTGCTGTCCCAGGAATCACCTCTGTTTACTAACAGGTACAATGACACCATTAACATCAGTGAACAGACAGCTGGAACTCACCCCTTTCACCCCAGGATTGCCAGGGGCTTCTAAAGACCCCTCCTCTGGGGCCAGAAACAGGGCAGAGGGAACCAGAGATGACCCAAGGATGATGGAGTAACAGAGTAGCATCCATCTACCAGGGGAAGCAGGGATCCTGGCCCCAGCCCTGCACTCTGCCCATGGACATGCCTCAGCCCTAATTCTTTCATTCCCATAGCTGAAATGCCCAGCCCTGGCTCTGGCCTGTACAGGAGCATACTTCTACCCTTGCAATACAGACAGGGAAGCTGTGGTGCAGACAGAAGGGAAGTGACATGCCCACACCAGGAATAGAACCCAGGTCTCCTGAGCGAGCGCATACCTTAACCACCAAGGCTGCTCTCCTCCCTCCGTTTACAGGGCTGCTTAGGCTGTATCCTCTGCAATTACCAATGTAATGACACGGCCTCCCTCAGCTCAGAGAAGGGATCCAGAACAGCCCAGAGGAGACACATTCTGCCCTATTCACACTTCATTCGCAAGACCCCCCTGGCCCATGCAGCAGCACCTTGGCCTTCTTTCTGGAAGGCAGCGAGATTGCCCCATTGCGCACAACCACCTTCCTGTCCCGGGCAGTGTGACACTCTCCCATCTCACATGGACCTAGGGTGCTGATGAACACCTGGGCTAGGGCTCCGACACACATCCCTCCCTGGTAGATTCAGCGGACTCTGGTCTCAGGGAAGCTAGGAACCGACACCACAAAAGTCACCAGCACTACTGCCTCCCTTGGCAGCAACCTCAGCAGAGACCAAGGAGCGAATGGGCCCAGAGGCTGATCCCCCCCGCCAGCTGGAGGCATGCTGGCAGAGAGGGCAGTGTGTAGGGAATCCCACACGGCATAGATCTGCTGGGCCTGTCCTATGGGTAAACAGAGGCCTTCAGTGTCCAGGTCAGCCCTAAGTCAGTCTCTCTCTCAGAAAAGAGAGGCCTCAGCACAGGATGTGCAAGTGTGCCACAGTGTTTCTTGACCTAGGGAGTGTCTCTGGAGTAGGGGTGTGTGTATATGTGCACACCACGGCTGGTTGCATGCGTACAAGAGTATATAGGATTGTGTCCAGAGGAGGTGCGAGTGTATGTGTGCAGGGAAGTTGAGTGTATGGGTGCAGAGTATGTAGGTGTGTTGGGAGCAGATGTGTGTGTGTACAAGAGTGTGTAGGTGTGTCTGGAGCAAATGCGCCAGTATGTATGCAACACGGTTCTGTGTGTGTGTGTGTGTGCATGTGTGAACAAGAGTGTGTAAGTGCACCAGGAGCAAGAATGCACACAGTGTGGCTGGGGTACATCCACATCTGTGGGCTCCACCTACCCCTGGATACACTTATCCAGACCTTAGCTTTTTTACTTCATTTCACAAGAGGCTGTGTTGAAACGGCCCTCTCTGAAGTCACTCGGGTGGCAGTGGGAGAATCACCATTTCACACCCAAAACTGGAAATGGAGGAGCCAAATCACCCACTGGGCCCAGGAGTGCTCAGAGTTGTTGTGGGCACTTAGGCCAGTGGTGAATTGCACCCACAGTTCCCTTCCCATCCCCCCTGCCCATCCCTCCCATCATCCGGCTGTGTGCCTCCTCAGCTTTCATTCTGAGCCTGAAAACAGCTTCCCAGCCTCAGGAACGATTTTTGTTTATGTTTTTTCAGTGGCTGATAACTGCTCTGCCAGGACCCCAGCCCCCAAATCACCTGGGAACCACCAAATCAGCCAGGAGATGAGGACAGGAAACACCAGTGGTCCCAAGAAAAGGACTTCAGGATCTTTAAAGAGGAACGTGTTGTAACCAAGTGAATTGCACATTTATGTTTCAGTGTGGCTATCAGGAGAGCATCTGGCAGAGAGAAGAGCCCCACGAGATCCCCCTGCTGCTGATCTGCCAGCTACTCTCTGGGAAAAGAAACAGGGATATTCCTTCCAATACCTGGGTGTCCAGATGGAAAGGAGTCCTGTGGCACTTATAAAGAATAACAAATGTATTTATCGCATGAACTTTTGTGGGAGAAAATCCCACCCCTTTGGAACAGATGGAAAGGGAGTCTCTTGAGAAGCAGGTGGAAGGGCAGTGCTGGTCCAGTAGGATGTTGGAGGGACAAGAGGAGCAATGAGGGTCTCATTTATGGACTCAGCATCAGTGATCCCAAAAGAAGGAGGAAGAGAGGGTTTGGAGTTGGGGTGGGGGTACAGTATGTTCATACCTATCCAGCCACCACTCTACCCACCACTCCACCCACCACCACTCTACCCACCACTCCACCACCACCACTCTACCCACCACTCCACCACCACCACTCTACCCACCACTCCACCATCACCACTCTACCCACCACTCTACCAACCACTCCACCCTCTTGCATACCAGCCCAGTCCTTCATCCATCTAGTCCAGCCTGCACCCATCTGGTACACAGGCCCAGCCCTGCAGTCATCCGGCACGCCCACCTTGCCCTGCACCTGTTTGCTCAGCCCTATACCCATCCAGCATGCTGACCCAGCCCTGTACCCATCCAATGTGGAGCAAGTGTATGTTCCTGTTTGTCTGCATAGTTCCTTAGCCCAGCCCTGTACCCATCTAGCCCCCATTTTCCTTACCCTGCTTAATCCTGTTCTTGTTCAGGCCCCACTTCCTCTTGTGGCCCATCCACTACCGCCCCATTCACCCCTTCCATTGGGCCCAGCCTTTTGCCCATCCAGGATTCACTCCCTCACCTGACTGGAGGTAGGACCATACAGGGCCATCCCATCCTTCACCCTGCCTGGCACTGTAGCTATCAAGTGCCACCCCAGCTTCTACCCTCCGAGTGCCCCCTTGTGCACTTGGCCTAGTCTCAGCCACCCAAAACAGATGATCATGGCAGCTCTATAGCTCCCAGTCAGTGTTTCTAACTTGTATGATTACAGGCTGGGTGGGAAGGGGAATTAGAAGCTAATAAGTTCCTTCTCCTGTCTCTGGTGCCCCTCCCCACCATCAAGAGCCATGCTGCTCTGGGAGAAGAAACAGGGAGCAGCAGGGTCCTGGTCTGACGGGGGCTTTCAATCCTCAAAATGGATTTTACCTGTCTCTAAAAGCCTTCTTCCTCCCACCCCCACATCCCTTTCTCTCCAGGGAAATCACTCTAAAAGGGGCTAATGGAACAATGTCCCTCTCTCCCCCTCTC
Organism: Pelusios castaneus; assembly: GCA_007922175.1. Classification (NCBI taxonomy): domain Eukaryota; kingdom Metazoa; phylum Chordata; order Testudines; family Pelomedusidae; genus Pelusios; species Pelusios castaneus. The sequence continues at coordinate 1,320,468 of ML685891.1, forward strand.
TCATTCTCTCTCTCTCTTTTTTTTTATTAGCATTTGTGGAATTTATTCCCAAACTCTCCTAATCTTTCGTACACAACCATTTGATTTGCATAACCCAGCCCCCTCTCATAAAAACTGGCTGCTAGTTTAATTAAAAAATGTAAATTTGCTGTCATCTCGGGGCCTGGTGAATTAGGACGACATTGGCATTTTTTATTGCTGAAGACGTCCAAATTGATCCAGTCCACGTTAAACCGGGTGGAAGAGAGTCAGGGGTGGGAGGGGGAGTTGGGGTGTGGGGTCTGCTCTTTCCCTACTCAGACAAAATCTCCTTTGCCCCCTCTCTGGCTAGCAAAGCAAAGCTCAGAACATGGATTGTCCCAAACCACTTCCTGGTTGGCCAGCCCGCTGCTTGGGCCTTTTCAATTGAGGGCACTCCTGTGAAACTGACTCCTGGTTGGAACCACCACTAAATAAATTCAGACAACAAAATATTCCTGTGGATGAAGACAGGCAACAGGGATGGAGGTGGAAGTGCTAAGCCTTGTTTTATGCTTGCTGCTTCCCAACTAACTTTCAAGTGGCAGCCATTCCACAGCCCAGATTTACTTTCTGTTGATAGAAAGTGAGTTTAAAGTAGGCCTAGCCAACTCTACCCCAAGGGCACTCAGCTGGTATGGAAAAATCCACTAGAGTTTACCAAGGAGGGATGATGAAAACTGACTAGGGCATGAAAGTCCTGCCCATTCAGCCCAAACCAGAACAAACTGTTTGTATGGGCCTTCCCCATAATGGTGGGTAGCAAAGAGGGGAGAAAGGCACATCGCCCAGGGAATCACAGAAAGAGATGAAAGATTCCAAAAGGATGTAATAAATATTTACTCCCTCCCAGTTGAGTATCTGTACTGATCACAGCCATTTCCAGACTGTTTTCCTCTATCTTTGTACTAGACATTTTGTTTTAATGGTGGAAAGGATATAACACATTGCACATACCCCACCGCAACCCATTCTTCTTTTTTTTGTTCTAAATGTTATTTCAAATTCAGTAGCTGTGCTGTAGAAGCAAAAAGGGTGGTGTCCCCACCCCCAGGGATAGTTTCGGATTTATTTGAAAACAGTATTTTAACATATTACTTTGGACCCCCATCACTATAATACTTAGGCCCTTTGTCCCCATCCGAGTGCAGTTTTTGTGACATCATGCTGAAATTGATCAGATGATGGAAGAATCCAAGGGAAAGTGATGGGAACCCAATCACTTGGGATTTTTACAAGCAGACTCCTAGCCAGTCTCAAGTAGGGAACAATCCTAACCTGATCCCAGATGGATGAGTTCACCTGGCAGATCTTTCCCACCTTTAACTTCTATGGAAGTTTCTGATCCTATAGGATCCACACATGTATCAACTCAACATATAAAACCCTTTGTAGGACCAGACCTCCAGACTTCATACATTGGATCCCCATGGACTTCCCTCTCTCGCTCATGAGCCACCCTTCAGGTACTGCCCCATGGACGCAAGACCTCAGGAACTGGACAGAATTCAAGCCACAATGACTGAGGGAGGTAAGCTGACCTCCAAGCAGAGAACGGTTAGAGGTGGTGACCCTGGGGCAAAGGTCTGCCAATGGACAGGTTTACCCACAGGCAAATTGTAATGCTGATCTAAACAGATCCCCCAGATCCTAATTTCTATGGCTTATCAGCGCCCTGGAGTCCCATAACAGAGCAAGGAATCAGAGCAAGGAAGGTCTGTGTTACCTTTGAGCAGCATGGGGAAGTCCATTTGTGTTTGGCCATAATGTCCCATCTCCTGCATCCCAACAATGCAGGCCAGAGAACAGTTTCCAAGCAAGGATGGGATGGGAAGAAGGAGAAGGCCCAGGTGCTGGTTACCGGTGAAGCTCATTGACTTTGCAAGTGAAGGAGCATTTGACACCTACTGGTTGACAGGGTACAGGTCCAACCAGAGGGAGGCATTGCCTCTCCAAGAAAGGGACTTTAAATGGAGAGAGATTTTGAAACCAGGCCAGCCATTGTTGTAAACACACGGCATATTTGATCCCTGATCTAGGAGCTTCCTTAGTTCCTGGAGGTGGTGGTGGTGGGAGGGGGGAATCACTGTTTATTTCTCTTTAAGTTATCCACCCTCTTTAAATTCACCACATCCTTAACACTTCCCCTGCCCACTCAGCCTCCAAGCTCCTTGATTTACTAAAGAGAGGTGACAGCACACGCCCAGGCCTGGGCCAACCAAGATCTCAAATGAAGGTGTATGTGTCCTCCCTGCTCGTTTAATTCCTAGTATCATTTTTTTTTTAAAAAAAAGCTTTATGCTTTTAAAGCAAAATAGCAGAGTTTAAAGTTCAGGCCAGTCAATCATCAACCAGTTTATTACTGTCTTATCCCTTGTAAAAATATACTACAATAATGATCCAAATGGCAACAGGATCACCAGACAAGCTGCTTTGGCCCACTGCTGTCATTGAGAGGAAGAGCATTTCACTTTCCCCATAGGACTGGGTCAAAGATGAAGGGATGGAACCCCATGTGGTGGGAAATGAGGCCTGACCAATTCCTGACAAACTCCAAGTTCACCTGCACTGAAACCCAGATGGCTGTGAAATCCAAACCCGCAGCCTGCCATAGCCCTGACAAAACAATGCAATCCCAGGCTGAAATCCCAGCCCAGCCATGAAATCTCAACCCTAAACTTCGCCCCACCCAAATAGTGTGCTTCAGACCCAAACTGTGCCCCTGCCTGATGGCAGGCCAAGAGAGCCCCACACCCTGCCGGCCCGACATAAAATCTAAAACAAGTGACTGGGCCACAAAATCTACTACCAAAACTACATCCAGTCCTGATACTGGGTCCTGTGATATGAAACCAAAACAAGCTAGGAGGGGGGTCTGCCATCCCTCCTCCCAGAGCCCGTACTCCTCACGTGGAAAAGACAAACACAAACCCATCCCAGATATGCCCAGGTGAAAAAAAAAACCTCATTAAATGTAATAAGCACCCTCTTCATTTGACACTACCTTGTCCCAAATAAATTAAATTCCTTTTCATTTAGACAGCACAGGAACCTGACAAGCAACCTTTACCAACAAGACGCCAGGGCTTAGTACGGGTAACAAAATTAAAGAAAAAACAACCAGCACAGCTTAAAAATATATATACTGTACATGCAAAATCATTTCAAAGTCCCCACAAACTTCCCCCTCAGAATCCTCTCCCCTCCACCCCATGTGTCTGTCCCTCCTCCTCTCTGCCACACTGGGGTTTCTGTCAATGACAGCCTCCTAAATAATAATGCAAACAGATCTGGATCTGAAATCTACAGGGAGGGAGAGATCTCTTGAAGCCGGTCCCCCACCCCCTCTGCTTCATCTACTTAAAGAGAGACACTGGGGGGAGGCGGGGAAGCAACTTCCGTAAAACAACTGAAAGAAAAGTGAAAGAGTCTGAGAGTCCCCACTGTGGGCTGCACCTGGGGGCAGGCACCCTGATTCTGAGCTGTTTCCCCAAAACTTTTGCAAGTTTCCATGCAACATCCAAAGCTTATTAAGTTACCCCTGGGCGGTGGAGGGAACCTCCCATCCAAATGTCAACTCCTTCCCCATCAGAGAGACATGTCACCCCTCCACACATACACCCTGGTCACCTTCCACCTTCCCAACACCCGCTTTGGGAACAAAAAAAGTTTCTTCTCCCAACCAAAAAGGAATGAAAGAAAGGCAGAAATTGAAATCTCTCTCTAAGGCCACCCAAAGCTGATCAGCTGTGCTGAGTAGTTTATTAAACTAAAAGAGAAACTATTTATAGATGAACCAGCCCCATCGGTCGCGTCCGCAGGAAAGAGAAAGAAGAGACCGGGGCAGAAGGAGGAAAAGAAAAGAAAAACAAAAGAGAGAGGGTCACCAGGCAAGAAAGAAGGAATGAAAGAATGAAAGGGAAAGGGGAGGGAAAACAAGAGACACGCACAAAAGGGGCTTTTTGTGTGAGTGTGCAAACTGAAAGAACAAGGGACAGGAAAAGAACGATTGTGCTGTACTTACCATAGTCGGAGAGACGAAAGCCGAATTCACTCAAATAATCAACTTTCATAATACTTAATTAATACCTAATTGCAACTGATTGCTCCCCGAATAACAAGTTGGTTTAAAATACTGATGTCATTGCTTTTGACGGTCCTCCCCAGAACACTTTGGCAGCAGAGTTCACTGGTGGGGGGGGAGGTGGTGGTGAGGGGAGGAGAAGGCTGGCTGTCAAAAGTGAAGGTGATTGGCAGGACAGAGCTTTGCCACACCCCCCTGCCTGGCCTTCTCTGCTGGCTAGAGGGCAGGTGAAAGATCAGAGAGCCTTCCCTAGCCTCTGCTTGCTGCCTCCCAGGGAAGATGCTGAGGGAACCAGCTCCCAGCCAGCGAGCTGAGCAGTTCTGAAAGCAAGCCCAGCCAAGCAACGCTACCCTATCAGGGCTGCTTGCTAGGGGCCGGCCTTATTGGCTCGTTGCTTTCCCAAACCTTTGGCTCCCCGGGGTGGAGAGGCGGGATTCGGGGCCCTGAGAAAAAAGAAAAAGACAAGACAAGAAGAGAAAAAGAGACACGCGAGGCCAGTGATCGTGAGCCCCTGCGGGGACCAAGCCCCAGCAGACAGGGAACTTGGTGGCACAGGCTGGAAGGACAGAGATTTAAGGCTCAATGTCTTTCTCTCCTCCACCCCTGGACTGATTTAACTGGGGCACAGTACTTTGCTAGGGGGTGCACCCCATAGGAATGGGTCTGTGTGAAATAAAAGTTGGGATAGCAACTGACTTGAGTTTAGTTAATTCTAGATTTACATTGGGGTAACTGAGATCAGGACCAGACCTGGATCAGATTCTGCACTGGATTACACCTGCTATAGAGGGCCAAATTCAGATCTGGTGCAATGCTTTAAGTTACTCCAAATTCATGCCAGTGTAAATGAGATCAGAATCTGTCCCCTAGTCACAACTGCACTGTACAGATGAGATCCTGGCCCCTTCAAAGTGCTAGACAACATGAACTAATGGGGGTTTAGTATTTAATTTAGGGATCGCTCGGCAGAGGAGAACATACAATTGCATTGAGGGGGGTAGCTTTTGGTGTGAAAAGGAGTTGGGTATTTTTCTCCCCTCCTTCCCTGAGAAAGGGGTGGGGGGAGTTATGGCTTTTATTGTTACTTATTGTTTCTTTCAATGAGAACAAAACCCACCAGTCAGGAGGAAAAAATTATGCAGAAATGTGCTTTTGCGTTTGTGTTGCACTCTGGCTTGCTTCACACAGATGGCAGGCGTGCAGTGGATCAATGCCTTCACTATACTGGACCCCTGAGACAAAAGAGTTGGGACCTACTTGTCACAGCCTGAGCTCAGTTACACTGGTGTAAATCTGTAGTAACCCCATCAGATTCTATTACACGGGTACCATAGAGATCAGGGTCTGGGCTGCTGATGCCAGATGAAGCACAATGGGGTCGTGGGTCACAACTGGGGCATGTAGGTGCTACACCAAAATAATCCAAAGTGAGCTATCACATCCCCTTTTCTAAAGTGTCACCCTAGACAGGCTCTGAATCTTTGTGTCAACAGCACAGGGATATTACCCTGGAGAAGCCTGAACTAAATAAAGGGCAAACAGTGAGCAAAGGAACCAAGCTGCTCTCCTCAGACTGTTGCATTACTGATTTCGTCACGAGAATCCTCACAGGTTTAGAGAGAGGGAGGCTGCCTGAGAATGAATGTGAGGAGGGGTGCAAGGCAGAGTGCCAGTGAGTGTGTGCTCGTGTTAGAGACAGAACGACTGCATGTGCGAATGAATCAGTGTATGTCATGCGAGAGAGATGAAAATGTGTGTCACAGGGCATGCGGCTAAAGCTGTGAGTATGTAGTAGTGTTGTGTGTGAGAGAATGACTGTGTATTGGGTAAAGCAGAGCGTGTGTTCTGTGTGCGTGTACATGAGTGTAACTTGGGGTGAGCAGATGAATGTAATGTAGTGTGTGTATGCACATGAGTGTAATATGAGGTGTAGATGGGGGTGATATGCACACATGTGTAATATGCTGGTGTGTATACAGGAATGTAATGTGGGGTGAGTGGCGGTGTCCATGAGTCTAACATGGGTGTGTGTGTGTACACTAGCTTAACATGGGGTGTGTGTGTGTGTGTGCTGTACGTTACAAACACAGGCCAGAACAGTAGAGTTCACTCTGAATTTTTGAGTGTTTTACTGGTCTGTGTCACAATCTTTAACATTATTTAAACACACTGGGTCAACCCCACTGCTAGCACAGGCCCCAGGAAGTCAACGCCATTACACCTGGGGTGTGTTTGGCCCCAACGGGGTTTTGGTTTTTTTGTACGGAATTTCCTCATTTTTTGTTGCTTTTATTTTTAAGTAGAAAAGAATGTGAGGGAGGTTCTGGGAGGCGTGTTGGGTAAACATGCACAAAAGTCTCTTTCTTTAAAACAAACGAACAGATTATTTACTCGATGAAATAGGTATTTTGAACAGGTGGTGAATTCTTTTTTTAAAATGTCCTGTACTGGGAGATGTAGCGTCTGGTGGGGCAGGATTCTTAGGCAGAGCTTAGGAGCAGCCAACATATTTCCTAGCTAGTGCCCCCAAGCCTGGAGCCATTCCTTAGCTCACAAAGCCCACCAGTACAGTCATGGCAGGCCCTACATCTGCATGCGTAAAATTCATTAGGACACCAAGGGGAAGGGCTGGGGGGCACTGGTGTGATCTAAAGAGGGTTCGAGTTGCCCTGCTAGGCTCTAGTCACTCTGGCTGGCTTCCACGGGCACAAAACCAGATGCAGGGCCCACATCCAGAGGGAGGGAGCTCACCATGCTGGCTCCATTCAGCCAGGAAGTGGATGTGGCCACATTGGGAGGCCGTGTGGCCTAGATGCCCTAAGAATGAGGGCAGTGTCTGCCCTGTCCAAGTGTCAGAACAGCCTTCAAGTCAATGGGGCAGCTGTGGCTCAAGGGCACTCACACCTGGGAAAGAAAAGCACTGCCCCCTATCTGAGCCTTCAAGGCCATACTCCCTTCCTCACCAGTCTGGCCAACTTTCTCGTCTGTGGGCTCCACGGTGGAACAGGGCCACAAACCCAGCTAAAGTGGAAACTTTCCCCTGGGTTTTTTGCCAGCAGAAGCCAGAGGGACAGATTCTGATATCTCGACAGCTTCCTTCTTCCTTAATTTATTTAAAGATCCCAAAGCCGTTAGGCCATGATGTTTGTTTCCAACTTGAAGAAATCAAACTCCTACTTTAAAGGGACTGTCAGCCAACTCCTCTGAGTGAGTTGTACCACCGTGATTTCTAGCCTGGCTAGTTTCTAGTCATGCCCCATCCTGCTTTCCAGACCCCAGCCAGACATCGTAATGTCAAGCTTGAAGCTCCTTGAAGGGGATATTTTGCTCCTGTTTTTCTATTAATCACAGGGGGTTTTTTTACAACTTGATTTTGTCCTGGCACCTTCTTTCAGGGCCTAAGATTCCTGACAGTCTCCCTTGTGTTCCAGACCAGAAACATCCTGTGTGAATGTAGATTCCTCCACTCTAATTTTTCTTACAGACATACAATAATTAAATGGTAGGAGCTCTTTTATCCATCACCGTCATTCACCGAGAGCCTGGGCTCTGTGTTCTAGATGCCTGACTGAAGGGACAGCACGCACAATAACAAGCATATACCAACAGGCAGGCACACACACAGTGTGTGTACACAGTCACAAACACCCCCGCCCTTGAACACACTGGCACTTCTGCACACGTAAAAATGAACAATCACTCATTAATACAGATGCATACACAGATACACATGGCATGCTTGTACACTCCTCCAAGAAACACCCTCCCATGCCTGCACAGACACACACACACACACACTCGCCAGGACTCCTGCTGCAGATGCTGGTGCAAATGCCTTACCATCACTCCTGCTCTTCCTCCAGAAGCCACCTGCTGAGGAGATGTTTCAGGTGAGGTCCACGCCCTAGGCTGACGCAACTATGAAGCTGATTTCCTATCTGAGAGATCTCCTCTCACAGGATCAGGCTTTATTTCCCCATCCTCCCTCCCAGCCTCTTACCCAAGAAAAGGCAGCTTGGCTTCCTGCTCTGCTGGGACTCCTTGAGAAACCATTTAAACAGCAGCTTTGCCCCCCTCCCCACCGTTGAGTCTGACCCTCCCAAAGGCAGAGCTGGCTCACCCCACACTCTGGCTCCTGAACATCCTGAACCCCAAGACATCTGGAGAGAGAGCAGCATCCTCCATCCTCTCCTGAACTGCTATATCAGCCTGCAATGTCTAGCAGCTGCCACATTCCACCCCAGAGGTGGCTGCACTTCAGTGGCAAATGAAGCAATCTCTGCGCATCCCATCCCTAACTCCAAGGGACATTGAGAGCTTTAATTAATTGTTTGCCAGGTGCTCGGAGATCCTCAGATGAAAGGTATGATGAGAGGGCAAGGGATGATTAATTATTGTTATTACAGTTTAATGCTTTGCCCATGGAGGCTGCACCAGGGCCGAGCAGGGAATATACCACATTTTGGAAGAACAACGTTACATGGGACATCACCCTCTGCCCAACTCCTCTTCCTTTCCTTTCCTTTCCTTTCCTTTCCTTTCCTTTCCTTTCCCCCTCTCTCTCCTCCTCTAGGGATCACCCAAGCGCCCTCTGCTCTAGGCCTACCTGGGCTCTGGCTCTTGGGCTGTGGATCTGGCAGCTCCCAGCTCCTCCGCTCCCTCCTGCTCAGGGAGTTTATTAGGCAAACGCTCTTGCCCTATTTCTGTAATTTTGTTTGATTTCTGTTGCATGCAGGGAGGCGCCCAGAGGCCTCGGGGCCTGGGCGGTAGGAGCACACAATCCATGCTTTCTTCCCCTTTCCTGCTCTTTCACTCCTTCCATCTCAATTCAGTTTCAATCACTTTATTGGCATGACAAGCCCAGCAAGCACTGCCGAGGAGACTATGCCGAGTATCAGTGTTCAGGGTGGGGCTGAGCAGGGCCAAAAGACCTTGGCACCTGGGCCCAGCTCATGCCACCTACTATTCTTCGGGCTTTATTCAAACCAGTCCCCACTCCCCTTCTACTCTGCCAGTGATCCCAGCTCTTCTAGCAGGTGCCCCAGCTGAGTGCCGCTTGCCACCTCCCCAAGGACTTGTACCCGGAGCAGGTCATAAAGCAGAGAGTGCGCACTGAGGAAGGCCACATGCTTGTGCAGGGGCCCAGAGGGTGCACAGGGGAAGGTATTGAAAGCAACACAAAAAGAGCTACAATTAACAAAAAGATGAAAAGAACAGCCTGAGGGAGGGGCGAAGGGGGAGTGTTAGGGATTTGGGGTGGAGGCAAAGGGGAGTTGTTTTATCATGGAACTAAGTCTGGGAGGAAATATGTCTAGTTCTGAGGTATAAGGCAGTGCCCAAAAACAGACAAATGTCACCTTGGTCAAACCCAGTGCTCCCTAGCCTGAAACCACCAAAGCTCTATCTCTACAGCTAGGCCGCCAGGGAGAACCCGCTGAAAGACACTAGCAGGCCCATCAGTATTAATTAACGTTACTCATATGATTGCAGCACCTGAGAGACCCAGTCATGGACGACTTGTGTTAGGTGCTGTACAGACACTGAACTAAGACAGCCCTTGCCCCAAAGAAAATCTGCTTCCCTCCGGTGCATGTGCTCACTCATGTGCAAATACTCCCACAAGAGACATGCGTAAAGACACACGCCCCTGCATAGACACCAAAAAAGCACATGCAACCACATGTACACACTAAGACATGAGCATGTTTGAGGCAAAAAGCTCCCACCCTGTACACACCCTGGATGTTGCCTGGGCTTCCCAGTTATGGCTGGGATAGCGAGTGTGGGTACCAGCAGTGAAACCTCTCTATGTCCAGGTTCCTGTACACTCCCCCCAAGCAGTGTGTGAATGGGCACATCCCAAAGACTTGCCCACCAGCCAAGGCGGGGAGTTTGGCTTGGAGTACAGATGAACACATAATGGCACTGCCACCTCTCCCCCTGTCCGGATCAGGGGAATGTGAAGCCTCAGGTTGAAACAGGGCTCCCAGCAGGTGCAAGGGGTAAGTAAGAGAGGTGACAGACAGATGTGGGGTTAGCTTTCAGGACAGAGTCCCCATACTCGGATGGCAAGTGAACGTGTGCCAGTGCCCAGAGCTGATGTGACAGAGGGGAACGCAGGGGAGAGGATGGGATGGAGGGAGTGGTGGTGGGAAGAGCAGGGGCATCTGGAAACAGATTCTTCCATGGACAGGGAGTGAGGGCTCGTTTTCTTTAGTCTCTGTAATTGAGCTGTTTGGGACTGGAGAGGAGACAGGGGCAGAAAGGAGGGAAACCAGAAGCAAGCTGGGAAGTTCCCAGCTTACTCTACAGCTGCTGGGTTCTCTTTGTAAGGATGCAACAAGCCAGAGCCTTGCTCTGAAACTCCAAGGAGCAGGAGAGGTGCCTGAGGGGGCTGGGAGTGAGAGATGGGATAGGAAGGCAAAGACACTCAATGACAGCTGATTCTCAGAGGCATACAGGGTCCCATTGGACTATGCAGCTCTGAGAAGGCTGTTCCTGTGGGACAACAGCCATGGCCACCAGAAGTCCTGCAGTGGCTTCTATGCGGGGAGCCCTGCAGAGTGCAGATAGAGAGTGCTGCCCTTCCCAGCAGGAGGCATGGTTAGACTGGCCAGATGGGGAGAGTGAAGGCAAGTGACAGAAGAGAAAGGGTGGAGAACAGAGCCCCAGGAAAGTGAGTGGTGGAAAATGAAGGCCAAAAATTCTTTGTAGCTTGCAACGGGGACTGAATGAAGGGAGATTCTCCATCAGCCAAGTGAGAAGTGATTGGGAAGAATCGCCTCATCTTAGTGGGTGAGAGTGTCTATCTCTTGACACTGTGTGTGCACATGTGTGTATGCGAGTGCTGACAATGTTTGTGTGCTGATACCATGCACATGTAATGTCAACAATGTTCTGACACAAGGATCATTATGTGTGTGTGTGTGTGTTCGTGTTCTGACCAGGGCTTTTTTTGCAAAAGAAAAGGTGCCAGTACTCAGTCAGGGACCTGGGACCACATGGATGTGAAAAAAGGTGCCAGAACTCAGTACCCCTGCATACCATCACACAAAAAAGCCCTAGTTCTGACTACATGTGCAGGTGTCCGTGTGGAGACACTGTGTGTGTGCACATTGTCACCGTGCGTGTGTCTG
>ML685891.1:1331715-1353232 GCA_007922175.1 Pelusios castaneus
TGTGGAGACACTGTGTGTATGTGCACGCTGTCACTGTGTGTGTGTCCATGTGGAGACACTGTGTGTGTGCACATTGTCACCGTGCATGTGTCTGTGTGGAGACACTGTGTGTGTGCACGCTGTCACTGTGCGTGTGTCTGTGTGGAGACACTGTGTGTGGGGGCACGTTGTCACTGTGTGTGTGTCTGTGTGGAGACACTGTGTGTGTGGGCGCGCTGTCACTGTGCGTCTGTGTGCTGTCACTGTGTGTGCATGCGCTGTCACCGTGCGTCTGTGTGCTGACACTGTGTGTGTGTGCGCTGTCACTGTGCATGCGTGTGTGTCCCCGTGTGCTGACACTGTGCGTGTGAATGCTGGACACAGCAACAGGCAGCAGAACTAGTAAAAGCTCCAAAGAAAGTGTGGCCATACAGGAGGCTCCGAAAATGGGCCAGGAGGGGGCAGAGGGAGGCGGTGGCGAGCGGAAAGTGTGAGGCAGACGCGGCGATTGCATTACTGAAGGAGCCCGGGCTGGCAGTGCCGAGCTATCGTCCCTGTAATCCTGTTAGCCAGCAATCTCCATTCCGAAAGAGCTTCATTTCTTTGTGAATATTTGTAAACTAGATATCTAATGGAAAATTATATGAAAATTATAGTGAAATTCATGACAAAGAAATCCGATTAGCCCTAATTCAATTATGCCATCTTAGCCCACACAGCACATTTCCCATTTTTTTCCCATAAATACCAATGCCAGGGGTCTGGGTAATCAAATAAAATTGAAAATCATCTTCCCATTAAATTCAATTAGCTGCAATTTCTAAAGCCTATCAGAGATTTTAATTACTAAATTATAAAATTCTCCAATGCTAAATTGAAACTAAAAAAATTGCACATCCTTATATTTCATAGCAAAAAAAAACCTCCAGCAGAAACCTTGAAAAATACCCTTTCCTTCCCATCAGAGTCCATATGCGGAAAGGCCTGGGAGCTGGCATGGACCGCATCTGGGGGAGGAAGAAGGTGGCTGCTCACAGGGAAGGAGATGGGATGTCAGTTGTCATTAAAACACAGAAACCAACTCTCTGTTAAACACACTAAGCTAGGAAGCTCCAACAAACCCTGGATCCTTTCTGCAACCTGAGCTCCTGGACTCTAGGTAACTGTCCATGGAAGCTGGGCTCAGTCATCAAAATTGTGCACTCCCAGCCTGCTGATTCAGCATTCAGTAACCAGCCAGGGCTCTGCTGGTAGCCAGCGCATGACTACTTAGGGACCATGGGAGTCAGTGGCAGTTTTTGCTGCATAAGGGCCACTTGGGGCAGCTCTGTGGCTATCTTCAGTCCCCCATCCCACAGCCCTGGGGACCAACGTGGGACAGTGGGTGGTATCTAAGGGGTCCTTAGCGTGCCACCAAGCCATGAGCAGAGGAGAGCGGCTGCACTCTCTCGCTTATAAGTGACTCCTGCTGCCACTCCCCAGAGCAGTTCTGGGGATTTTCTGGCAGCTGGTAAGTGACGCTCCTGAGCTCTTCATTAACGAAATCCCAAACACATGATCAGACAGGCCGCTACCCCTGGCCCTAGAGAGCCCAGGGAACCATCAGCTGGTACCACCTGCATACCACTGAGACTACTGACTTCAAGAGAGCTCCTCTGGACTGAGACCCAGCCTAACTTGGCTTCTGCTCACTTGTGGGAAGGGCCCCTGGTTAACAGCTGCTGTCTATGCTGAAGAACAACTCCGCCTGCTCATTTAAAGGGTTACCTGTGCACAAGCAAAACGTGAATCCTGCTTTCTTGCTAGTTTGGCGGCATTCACTAGGTGCCAACACTGCTGCTCCCTCTGCGACCTGACCACGCCGATACTAACTTTCATTTGCTGAGTGCCAGAGAGTTGCCAGGAGGGGAGTTGCCCACAAACTGAACAACAAAAAAGCTAATGATCTGGGCTTTTTCTTTAATAAATAGGCAAACTGGCTGAGCCAGATTGTTGATTGGGCTCTCGCTCCTCTTCATCACTCCACAGCTTCAGTGACACATTTTCCAAATCATCAGCATTTTGCAATGGGAACATGTTACCAAATACCATATTTTTTGCCAGGGAAGGGAGAAAAATAAATCAATAATTAAGAAGCCCAAGCAGGGAGAGGTCGCTGGTTAGCTGGCGCTGCCGCCTCCGCGGGGATTGCTCAGGCAGCTGGCGCTGGGCCCAGCGTGCACCTAGGTTCCCGGCTCGCCCTGGAATGTGGCACTGGCACCTGCGTGCTACTTTATTTTACTACGAATTAATCAAAGTCTCTTCTGCAAACGTCTGCCACTAAATCACCATTGGCTGCACTTCAAACACAAGTCCCCTGTTCCAGGGACTCAGCACGGAGAGATTACCAGAGCCAGGTGAAAGGCTGAGAGGGGTTTCCTCTCCACGGAGCTCCTGGTATTCCCAGCCATTGGCCTCTCCTCACAGGAGGAGTAATAGCTTCCCCACCTCTCTACTCCCATTCACAGTAGTAAACTGCTTAGATGATCAAGGTACAATGGGGCATATCAAACCGCACTGTCTGACTCCGATGTAGTTACATCAGCCATGAGTTCGGCTCCGCTTGTCTCTCTGTGTCTAATGCGGGAGGCAAAGAGGGTATCTGTGCACAGTGAGTTTGTGTAGCTCTGTGTGCACATCTATGCAGGTGAGAGTGTGTGGCCAGATGTGTTTGTGGGGCTGTGCGTGTGTGTGGGTGCCCAGTTGTACATCTGCATGACTGTGTGCACGCGAGAGTTTATGGCCAGGGGAGTATGGTTGTGTGTGTCCATGTGCCCAGCCATGCAACCATGTGCACGTGTCTTAGATAGTGTCTGTTAGTAATCAAGTCCCCTCCTCGGCCACACCAGGCCCTGATGCTGGAGCATGGGTGGTGAGGGACGCACGTCTTGGTTCCTTGATCTTGGCTTCCCTACCTCTCTCTGGAGGCATAGTGCTGCTCAGAGCCGTAGGCACGTTGCATTCCCCTCTCCTCACACGGTCTGTCTCAGAACCCTCTCACATTTTCAGTGCTCACTAGACTGTGAATTCACCTTCATACCAGTTACAGGGTTATTAGCTTCTCCTGATGCCAGTAACCACCAAACTTTCACGGGCAGCTCAGCCTTTGCCTGAGACATGCAGCCCTCCTCCTTGGGCCTGCCCCTCTGCCTCACAGTGCACTGAGCAAGAGGGAGCCAGGAAGAGGCATCTCACATCAGCTAGCTACAGCGAAAGGTCATATCCAACCCAAGACGCACGACTGCTGTGGAAAGGAGTCAGAATGGAGAGAGGGGGAAGTAAGAAGGAGAAAGAAAAGCCAAGAGAGAAGAGACAAGACAACAAAGAGAGATGGAGGACCAGCGCACTGGCCCCCTCCCCTCACCTCCAAGCGGTGCTCTCTAGTAGCAGATACTAATACATTAAACAGCTCATCTTAAAATTGTGGGAGGCAACCAGGCCTCACCGGGAAACACCCTCCCACCCCACCCCCAAAAAAACAGTCAGGCTGCAGCTGCAGAAGGTGGAGGCACCGCTGGGAAGTGATAGGGACTGCATGGCCTATGTAGTGACAAGGTTCCTCTCCCCTGTGAGGGTGGAGAAGAAACCTCCCCCAGACTCTTCCAGATAGGGGAAAATCCTCTGCTCAGTGCCATGGGCAGTGAAGGCCAATGGCCTTGGCTTCATCCCTGTCCTATAGGCACAGAGCCACCTCTGCCTGCTCCCCGCTCCACTGGCATGGACCCATTTCTTCCCATGCCTTCCCCCACTGGCACGGAGCCACCTCTGCTCGATCTCCCACCACTGACATGGAGCCACCCCTGTCCTTCCTCCAGCCCCAGCGGCCCAGAGCTACCCACTCTCCTCTCATTATGGAGGCTGGCTCCTGGATCCGTCAGGCTTCCCCCTCTGCCAGATGCTAACTGAACATTTCTCAGCTGAAGCCAGTCCTTGGGGCAGAAAGGCTCCCTTTGAAAGTAAGCAGCTGTGGCTGGCAAAAGTCATGCCCAGGAGTTCCTGTCTGGCCCCAGGGTCACTGTGATGTGGAAGGCACCAGATAAGGTGCACAGGGGACTAAAGAGCCCTTGGCCCTCTTTCAGAGTTAAGCCATTCTCTCTGGCGCCCGGCCCAGACCCCACTCATGGCGATTTCATCTTTCCTGCCTACAGCACATTCCATCTGTGCGTTCAACTGCCCTATTTCCTGCCCTACACAGCTATATGGGGCTGCTGCAGGCTGTTAAACAGGGCACATGTTCCATGCCAGGGGTAGGTGCATATCTCTGGGTGAAGGGATCTCACACATCTATCTGCCAACCTGCTATAACATGTAAGGAGCAGAAAGGTGTCAGAGTCTCTCCACCAGGAATCTTACAGGAAATACCATCTTGGGCTGAAACAATAACTTCTCTCCTCTCCACTACATGACACATGCATGGGGACATGCACAGACATATGTGCAGAAACACTCGTGTGCATACACACAGACACTCGGGCACCATCTTCATGTACAGAAGCTGTGCAAGTGACCAGAGACTGGGGAGGGTTCTGCTGCCCTAGAGGTGTGTTCAGTCGTCCTTGCCTACCTGCAGGGACTGGAAGGCAGAAGGGAATCTGAGTGTTCCTCAAAGCACAGTGACAACAAAGATCTCAGCCCCTTCTCCCTCTGCCATGAATGACGGAGCCCTCAAGCACTTCCGTCCCACCCCAAGCAGGGACTTCTCAGCTTGGGGAGGAAAGGGGGAATGGCTCAGACACCTTGGTGATGTGCACAACATAACAGTCCGAACAGGAAAAAAACCTCAAAGTAGCAGCCCTGGCACAATCTTGTCTCAAGCAAATATTTTTCCACTTCCCTGAGATTTCTCCTCTGCATAAAAGGCTGCTCTCACAGGTGTTTTAGTTGGACCAGTGTGGCCAGCTGGGAAAGGCAGATCCCAGCAAATATAGCTACACCTCCCACCAGTTGGCTTAAAATACAGCAGGGGAAAGGCCTCCTTCACTTCCCGCCCCTCATGATGAAACCAGGGTGCATGGGGGAAACACCCCCCCAGCCCTCCTTTGCCCCCCCCCACCAAAGAAAGAGCTTTGTGCAAACAATAGATCAATGGATGCCCGCCCCTTCAGAAGGAAAACAAACACCAGGATCACTGCAAATTAGAGAATGTTTCGCTTCACTTCATCCAAACAGGCTGACAATTTTTTTGGGTTGTTGCCACGGTGACAGAATAACAGCGTTCAGCCTGTTGCAGAACAATCAATTAAGTTAATGCCTCCGAGTGCCTGTTTACTCTTCCATTTAGGAGGTGCTGCTGCCTCTCTCACACTGCATTTTCGCCTCCTTTGTGTCCCTTCTCCATTCCCCCCTTCATTTCCCCTAAAATAAAAGTCCCCCCCTCCCCTTAACCTCCTCTCCTGATTGCTCACTTTTGGGAATGACTGCCTGGAATAAAGTTTCTTCCTGTCTCCACTTCATTCTCTTTCTGCCCCTCCCAGTAACACAGAGACTGGCCTTGGGAACACAACACACACATTCTGCAGGCCTTTCCTTCTCCCGGCAGACTGGCCAATAACGTGCAGTCTCTACATGCAAGTTATCACCCCAAGAGAAGCAGGGGTCACTCCCCACACTGAGGCACCAATAATTCTCCCGTTAAATGGACGCTGCTTTGCAACATCAGGGACCTGATCCAAAGCTCACTGAAGTCAGGGGGAGTCCTTCCACTATAATTCCTCAATAACTGTATTGTGATAGCTCCCGAAGAAGAGCTCTGCGCAAGCTTGTCTCTCTCACCAACAAACGTTGGTCTAGGACCTCACACACTTTGCCTCCCGAGTACTCTAGTCACAGATACCTTCACTGTGCTAGATGCTGTACAGACACAGAACTCGAGGACGGTCCCTGAGCAGGCTTTGAATCCGGCCCTAAGATCCCAGTTTAGTACAGCACTTACGTACATCCCTTTGGTTTGGAAGGTGCTTAAGCAGGTGCTGAAAATTAAGCACTTTGCCTATTTGAGGTCTAGGCTGGGGGAGCAGGAAGGTGAGAAGCTGACCCTTGGAAGGAGACATGGGCAAGAGCAAAAAGAACGTCACTGTTACTTTAAAACAATAAAAGCATTGACCATGTCCCCTACTCGCACCCTGTGCGCCAGCGGGCCCAGGCGGACACAGCATGCCCAACGTGCTGTCACACCATGCATGTCTCTTCAGTGATCTCATCTCCTGGGTTTCCCTCTGCACCTTGGGCAATGAAACCTGGCTGCTCAGCTCTGCTGTCCATTCACAGTCACTCCCACGTGCTTGTAAGGATACTGAGCTCTGGCGCAGCACAAAGCACCTCACCCTGGGAGTCACCATCAGAGCTCTTTGCTACAGCGGGGGGAAGGAACCAGGGACCAGAGAGGCAAAGTGCCATGAACCAACCCACTAGCAGAGCCTGGCCTAAACCCTGCTCTCCTCACTCCCAGTCTGGACACAGCCCTTGCATGCTGCTGTCTCACAAGCAGGAGTGTTGATCTCCCACCCCTGGAAGGAAGTTTACACCTCCCCAAACCCAGCTGTGTGAAGACTGAAATGAATATATGTGAAAACCCGTATCAATTCCAGATCAGGTATTGTAGCCTGCCTCCCTTTGAAAACAACATTTCAATGAAGGGCCTACAGTAAACTCTTGGGCAGCATCTCTTTAATGGGCAGGACAAAAGTGAGGTGTGCGGAGTCAGGAAAGTGACAGGAGAAGGATCAAACCTAGCCCTGTGCAGGATCCCACCAGAAGGGCTCAGGCTCAGTTCACCAAGGCTAACCTTCTGTAGGGCTCAGGAAAGAGCTGGGAAAGGGAGAAAAGAATTCAGTGTGTATGTATCTGGCGGGGAGAGTGGGGGAAGACAGGGGAGTCAAATATTTTCTCTCCCATCCTCCTGGGTGCAAAGCTGACATGCTGGCTATGGTGGGCTATGGTGGACTGCTGGGCAGGAGAGGGCCCCCATCAGCATCTCTCCTGGAGAACAAGTTGTCAGGCAACCTGTTGGAAAAGGGGCTTGTTGACTGCTCCCTGTCCATTACAGCCCAGATTATAAACATATTGCACAATGCTCTCTGCACGGTGCTGGGGAAATCCAATACGCTGAAAGGTTAATGCAATCAATTAGGGTGACAAGGAAGTAAAGTAAAGCCTTACGAGTAGATGAAAGGGAGAGAGAGGAAGAGAGATGGAGAGAAAGAGGAAAGCAGAGAGAACGGAAGAAGGGAGCAGGAGTTTGAGAGCACACAGGGGACACTGGGAGCAGGAGACAGGCACATGTGACTGGTTCTGTGTATTGAGGGCCCTGAGTCAGCTGTGAAGAGGCTCAGACTGTCCTGCCAAATGAGGGGGTGAGGTGCGCTGGAGGGAACCCAGCCTGGGGTGGAGGATTCTCCCAGTGTGCTCTTATTACCACATGGTAGGTGCCAGGCACTGTCCAGTCAGCAGTCAGTTGGGCCCAGCCCTGGGGAGCTCACGCACAGTCCAAAGAGCGCAGAGTAACGGTAGTCCAACGTGGGCACTGGCCACACCTGGGAACAGCAGTTTACATAACACATCCAACTGGGGCATCAGTAAAACCCTTGCCTGGTCCCTGCTACCTGGCCATGAACAGCAGACAGGTACATAAATGACTTCTGGCTGAGACAAAAGGCTGGCATGGAGGGACAAGAAGGAGAAGGGGCAAGGAGAAGAGAAGGAAAAGAAGAACAAGGGGCAGAGAAGGGGAGTAGTAGAGGAAGAGCTCTAGCTATCCCATCTGTCCTTGTGTATCTGAGAACAGAGGAGACGACGGACACAGTATCTGTCCGCAGAGCCCTTGGCGGCACCCCAGCTGCCCTAGTGACTCTGACTGCCTGGGTACTAGCTCTCACCAGTTCTTCTCTCTGGCAAAGTCAGCATGGTGCAGATTTCTATGGCTGAGTTATGTGGGAGCTCAGCTTCTCCCGGCCTGGGAGTCCCTACACCCCTGAGAGTCAAGAGTTCTCCTCTCTAGCGATGCCACCCGCTGCAAACAGGCAGTGCTGGGTCTGTCTTGCGAGTTTAGAGCTGGGAGCCAGGGGTGCCCCAGAGGAGCAGCGACCCGCCAGCCTGCTGCAGCCCTGCACTGACAGAGGTGCCCAACACACAACATGGCATAATGCTGCCCCTGCAGGGTAATGCTGGGGGCGCCTTCCTCCACAATCCTCAGCTCAATATCCCCCCGCCCCTGTGGACTGCTCTGGGTTGGAGTGCAAACCCACCAAGCAGAGCAGCACTTCTGGGAAGTCAGCAAGTGCAGCCCCTCCCTACCACTGCTCTCTCTTTGGGCATGGCCAGGCCTGGGAAAATGTGACACCAGTTCATTAGGACAAATTATTTTGCCATAACCCTGCCGCAACATCCCTTAATATCCCTTTTTAGCCAGAGACAATTGCTAGTGGGGTCCTCACTCTCAAAGCAGCCTCGCAAATCACCAGCAGCACGAGCACCAAGATTTCTGATCCTGGAGGACAGGAGAAAACCCATGTACCCAGCCCAGGTGTGCAAAAGGCAGGAGTGGGGACCTGGGCAAGGTGCTGGCTGATTGCCCCAGGCAGGAAAAGCCAGAGTCACTGGGAAATCCTGGTAATGCCAGGGGCCAGTTCACAGGCCAGAAACGTTGCTCTCCGCAGCAGCCCATTCTAAGCTGGACTGAGCACAAGGTCCTGTCTCCTCACGTTTCAAGAGCAACAAACGGATCTCCCTCCAATGTGTGTTGAAAAAATGAGCTGAGAATTCTGCTCAAAACCCCAGGCCAGTTTTACCCTAAATAGGCTCCTGGGTATCCCTATGTCACTCCTAGCCCAAATAACATACTGCACAGGGCATCTGGTGAACAAACATTAGTTTCTCCATTTCCCTAATGAACAGTGGCTAGGTTTTGTGAGTTTTATTGCAATGCCTACTGGGGCCTACCAGATGAGTCCAGCACACTAGAAGCTGGCTCTGGATCAGTGAAGGATCTGAGCCCCTGCCCAATTGGGGTCCTAGCTAACAGCTTGCAGCCCCCAGGACAGTTCTACCCAATGGCAGCAAGTGAGCGCCTTGCTGGGAAGGTTCGGCTATATGCTGGTGTAGACTAACCTGGGGCTTACATGACCTGGGCAACTCCGGTAATGAGACAGAAACACAGGCAAGGGCCGAACTATCCCTGCCACAGAACAGACACAGGGGAAAGTGCCTCCCTGAACAACTGCCTAGGCCATGGCGGAAACCCACCCAGACATCTTTTCTAGGGTGAGCACAGAGAAGGGGGAAAGGGAGAGAGAAAACATGGAACAAGAGAAAAGAGTGAGAAGGCGAGAACGAAAGAGAAGAGAGAGAAAACAAGAATGGTGTCAGAGAAAAGCGTGAAAAAGAAAAATAAAAGGGAATGGGAAAAAAACCACAAGACTGGGAATGGTAAAGGCAGAACTGGATGAGAGCAAAGGAAGGAGGAAGTGGATAAGGGAGAAGTAATAGAGTAAAGGGAAGAGAAAAGAGCAAGAAGAGAGCACAGCGAGGGAGAGACCTGTAACCAGGGTTGTGAAGCATGAAAAGGGAAGAATCTGCCTCTTCCTTTCAGCACTCAGTGCATGGTGCTCAGTGGTGACCTACACTGCGCCAGGCTGTGATCACGTTTTCAGGGCCACTGCCTGCAGATCCCAAACAATGATGGGGAGCCTTTGATGTCAGAGAAAGAAGCCGCAATGTGAATGGGAGATTTTTTGGGGTGGGTGGGTGGGAGAAAAAGGAGGGCTGAGTGGCCAGGGGAGAGAGGTTGCAAGCTCAAAACAGAGAGTCGTTCCCAGCGGGGCGCCCCGAAATGAGAGAGACAAAAAGAAAACAAACAGTTTATGAGCAGGGCACATGCTGCCTGTGTCTATGTCCCCGCGCCGCCCGCTCCCCCGAGCTCCCAGGGAGCCTTCTGTTCCCCAGCAATGATGGATGGACGCACAGGGCCATTCACTCCTGCCATGTTACAGCAGAAATATTTACATAACACTGGCCTTCCACCGGTCACCTCTGACACCACCCGGCCTAGCCCAGGGGCCCCTCTGATACAGCCTGGCCTGGGAGCTCCCCCAGCGTTGCCTGCCAGCCCCCTCATGCTGCTTGGTCTCAATCCACAAGTCCAAGAGGGGTTTTTGGCAAAAGAACTAGAAAACCAAGTTGGGGAGGAGTGGCAGGGTTGTGGGGATGCAGGGAAATAAGGAGGTGCCCGCAAGGCCATGAAGGAGCCATGCCAGAATGGGGATTAGATGTGTGGGGCTCCTGGCTCCCAGGCCTGTGCTCAGGTCACTCCACCGTGGTCCCTGTAAGCAGTGGGATTCATTCTGCAGCTCCCCTCCTCCTAGGCCTTTGGGCAGAGGGGCACATACTCCTGGAGCCAGGGGGCATTGGTTTGTCTAACACTGGGCTCACACACACGCCCTGCTCTCTTCCTTGGCTTCCCTAGCCACACACAACCAATTCAGGGGGGGCTAGCCAGCATGAGCATCTCAGCTCTGCAGCCTCATCAGCCCCCATGGGTTTGGCACAGTCACAGCTGTCTGCCAGAGAGTGGCTAATGTCTCTCTGTCCATCCCACACACAGTCACATCTTCACCCACATACATTTGGTCAAAATGGTGGTCAAGGGGAAGGAAATTACCCACAGCCCCCAGGCCCCCAATGTTCTTGGCCGTAATGTCCACACTGCTCCCCTTGTAATACTGCTGCTATCTTAGGCACCCATGAGCCTGAGGAAGCTCACCCAGGCCAGCTGTGATGGGGTCACGGCTCTTGTTCTGCCAGGCATATGCATCCAGATGTATGCCAAGTAGGTGAGGCAGTACAATGTGGGCAGTGCTGGAACCTGAGATTCAGCTCTGGTCCTCACCAGAGAAGACAACCGCTCCCCTCCCCATAATCCATTGTTCCCACAGCTCTCTTTGTACCCTTTTCACCTGGGATTCCAATGCATCACTGCAACCACGCGTCCCCACCTGCAAACAGGATTTCCAGCAAGCTCTGATATCCCCAAGTGACTCCAGAGACCCATCGTTACCTGCAGCAAGCAGGCATTCAGTTCTGGACAACTCGGTACTAGAACAATGGTGCCCGGGTGACGGAAGAACCTCCACAAGACCAGAGTAAGTGAAAATCCAGAGATTTCCGATGGGGAGAGCCAGATTCAGTATCTTGGCAATGACTCAGGAAGGGGAGTGAAAATTGTCTGGGGATAGGTCTAAATGTCAAAGACAGACACTCAGGATTCTGTAGAGGCCATAACCATGAGACAGGGATGACAAGAACAGTCTTGGGAATTGCAGCAAGATCTCAGATGCTGTGGAGCAGTCTCCCAAGGGAAGAGGTACCAGCCCTCTCACCCAGGATATCTGTATGGGATTTTAAAAGCACCAAATACCTTCCAAGGGATTAGGGCCCCTACCTCCTACAGACTCCTAGACTGGGAAGCCCTTGAGAAGATGCTGTGGGGAACAATCAATCCTGCCCTGGGTTAATGGGGCTTGGACAAGAAGTGCTTTCCAGCTCTCGCTACAGAATACCATGAAATCCCCACTCTGCAGTAACTGGGCAGCCCTAGGATCCCTGAGGAGACGATCTGGAGAAGCTCAAGATGCAATGGGGGACACAGACAGACCTATCTCCTGCCACATCAGAGCCATGCTGTTGTTGTTTACTAGATATGAGTCTCATTCTGTCACCATCAGTGCTGAGCACAGACATCACCATCTCAGCTTGCTTCTGGTCAAACTGAGCCCAGCCCAAGCACCCAGAAGAAACCAGAGACAGTGTCTCAGACCTAAAGAGAGACCAAAACCCTCTTCTATTTCCTGCCATGCCAGCCCATACAAGGGCTAGGAAGAGGAAACAGCACAGACTGGTTTTGTCTGGCCCCTTGTGTCCATCCACACCTTGTATCAGCAAGGACGGGGAAGACAGAGAAATGGCCAAAAATGTCCCACAGAGAGGCAGGATCAGAAACCAACAGAGACTGACACATAAAACAAGGACAAAGGGTTAGAGACACACACAGGCCATGTCTGCGCTAGACCCTCCACTCTAACCTCTAAGGCTATTACAGTCTCCCAAGTTTTAGCCCCAACGGAAGCCCTAGCGCAGACAAGGCCTCAAAGACGAAGGCGCGGAGTGTGAGACACACGCAGAAGTAAAGAGAACCCAGGAGGGCTTGGTGACATACCCATTGCGGCCTGGATGTCTCTCCTACCTTTCGGAGATTTCAAGGCCTGGTTTGTAGTTGTAAAGTCACTTCATCCTGAAGAGGAAAGAAAGGAAAGATGGTTAATCTTCAAAGCCCACCTGGCCTAGGAGCCATGACGCACCAGGGTGCTGAGATCAGGGATAGAGGCATGACAGATCCAGGGGCCACCCAACTACAAACAGGGCAGGCATGTGGCCCTCAGATTTGCTTGGCAACAAATCAGTACTGCTCTGCTTTTGGCTACACTGTGCACTGCAATGAGGCTTGAGTGCCATGCACTCTTGGAGATGCACCATGCTCCTGCTTTGGTGCTCTGGGGGAACTCTGGGATGGATAGAGTTAAGTGAGTAGAGGGCACTCCCTACAGGGCAGGACTTGGCTGGACCCTGCTTCGCTGACAGGGAACAGGGACAGTGCAAGAGTTATGAAGCATAAAGTCCTTTATTTTCTAAGAACTGATTTTCAGCTGCCACTTCTTTCATACATGCTCACTATAGATTGGCTCCTCCCTCCTCCTCCTGCTCTTCATTTGACTCCACTTCATGCCCCTCCCACTCCCTCCTGACCCTCCTCCACCTCCATGCCCCTCCCACTCTCCTGACCCTCCTCTACTTCCATGCTCCTTCCATTCTCTCTTCATTCCTCTTCCATTTCCATGCTCCTCTCACAATCCATGTGACTCCGCCCACACCTCCATGTTCCTGCCCTTCACCCTCCTTACTCTGCCTCTCCCATGATCACAAGCATGTGGCAGTGATGTCACGCTGATTGGAGGTGGTATGACCTCCCTGGCATACAGACATGGTGCTAGCTATGAGGGATGCAGTACAGGGCTGCAAGGCCAGGGCCCTTTAGCCATTCATCTGCAGGCTTTGGCTACTGGTCAAAAGTAGAGAATGGGGAGAGAAGGGATAAGGGAAAAAAAGTCCCAGCAAAACACATGAAAAGTAAACTGAATTATTTAAAACCATATGTTCAAAAAATGTGACAGAGCGTAAAAGCTGCACCATGAGACTTCTGGAGAGGGCTTATCCTGCACAGCTCCCATGGAAGGAGAGTGGGAGGAGAGGGCTGACAACCGAGAAAGCAGCCAGCCATGAGCTCCCTTCTTTCAAGGAGACTGGGAAGGTGCAGTGGACTCAGGGAGCCCGTGTGGAATGAGGGGACTTTATCTGTTTATATAGCCCCTTCTCTCTGAGGATGGCAACGCACTTCCCACCCACTGGCAAGTCTGCCTGCACCACCCCTGAGAGGAGGCCCTTACTCCCACCTTACAGCTGGGCCCAAAGGGAGAGAGTGGAGAAAGTGACATGACCAAGGTCACACACTGAGTTAGTGACAGAATCAGGAGCCATGTCTCCCAAAGCACAGCTCTAATCACTAGACCACATGTCTCTCCCTCAAAGGATCCAGCAGCATGCTCCCTTGACCCAGCTCCCTCCCAGAAATCCCACCAAAGGGAGAAGTGAGCTATGGGATGCCCAGCCACTGCTGCTGGAGGAAGGAATTGGCTGCTTGCACTTTGGGGTCCCAGTGCTCCCTGCAATCAGCCAAGCTCCTCCTGTCGCTCACACTCTGCCAGTTCCCAAACGCCCTGCCAGAGAAAGATGCCTGGCTTTGGCTGGGACCCAAAGTGGGAAGGAGCTGGTGAGAAATCCCAGATGGATGGATGGATACAGAGCGAAAGGAGCCGGTTGTATGAGGAAGATACATAACCATTCCTGCTCCTTCCTCCCCAATCAAACCCAACATTAACAAGGCTGGGGACAGGGCTGCCTTCTCTAGCAACTGCAGAGACTGACAGTTCCCCACCTGCAATCCTTCTTCCTCCGTTTCTGCCTCTCGCTCTGTCCATCTCTCTCTCTCTTGCTCGCTCGCTCGCTTGCTCACTTTTTCCTCCCTCTGGTTCTCTCTTTTTTCTCTCCCTTTTGTTCTTGCTCTTTCTCTCTGGGATCTCACTTCGTAACTCTCCCTGCACTGCTGCCCTCCCCCAGCCCCGCTCTACCTCCTCTGCCCCCCCCCTCCCCCGCCCTTGGCCAATTGTTGGGTTTGGGTTTTTAATTGTTTTTTTCCCCCCTTATTTCGGCCTCGGCTTATCAGTGATGCAAGAGGAATAACGCCAATTTACTTAGAATGTGTAATCCCCAAATCAGATTGGGGGATTGTATGAGGCAATATGACCTTGCATATGTCTCCATTAAAGCCAGCCAGGCCTCCTCTTGTATTCTGTGTTCCCAGTACATATTTAGACAGATAACGCTAATTGTACTTGACATGTCCTCTTAAGGATGGACTCTTCCCTCCCCCAGCTTTGCCTGACTTTCCAGCCTGACAAAGAGCCGCCCGCTTAGCAGCACACCACCTGCGGGGCAGGGCACTGCCAGGACTGGGTGGGGGATCTGGCAGGATCCCCCTCCCCTGGCACGCTGGGATGCACCTGTTGCTCATCCCTCTGTGTGTTACTCTCATTCACCACTATAGGAAGGGGGCCGACGCAGCAAAGATGGGAGTGCTTCTGGGGCATGTTTAATCTGGGATTAAAAACTGTTACTGCGGCAGCCTCAAATTCTGAAATAAAATATACTCCATGGGGCCTGCCTATGTGGCCTTCAGACCTCCTTGCCCTACTCCCGCCCTTCCCCACCTACACAACTTTCCCTCTCCTTGCCTCACCCTGGCTTCCCCCTTCACTCTCCTCTTCCAGCTCCGTTGCCTCTCCCATCTCCTAGCCCCTTCTCGCCCTCTTCTCTTTACTGTAATTTGACAGTCCAAGGACTGGTACCTTCAGCAGTGTGAGGAGCCTGCGCTGGAGGGAGGGGAATTCTTGGGGGTAGCTTATTATAGCCACTTCAGAGCAGCTGAGCTCCAGGACACATTGGCATCTGTGACTTCAAAGCTTCCGGGTGAGCAGAGGGGACCACTCACCATTCCCTTCTCCTATTCTGTGCATCCCCCTTTGAAGGAGGGGCTTTCAGCCTGCATCTCCACCAGCTCCCACAGCTGGGCAGCAAAGTTCTCTCTGTATAAATATTTATACCTGACTACCAGCCTGTGCATCCCAGCCCCAGCTTGCCGGGCACATCATGGAGCAATCCGGACGTGCCTCTTCCCCTGCGCCTGGCTGTACAGCTCTGCTCTGGAGAGGACAAACGCAGGGAAGAGCATGTGCCAGGAAAACCAACAAATCAAACTCTTTGCCAAAGTGGACTCAGATTTTTTTCCCCCTTCCCCTTGACACAACATCCTAATTCGACTTTTTCAGTATCTTTCCTTCAACAACCTTTTTTCCTTCCTCCCCTTCCTCCCCAGCAACTGCGCATTTATTAATTCATGAGGCACTAATTAGTTCTTTGTTTAATTTTGTGTTAAACAGACTGACCGGAATGATAACGACTTGCAGCGTTGCATTACAGTCCCCAACCGCCCCTGTTTTCTGACAACAAGGGAGCGCAGCGAGACTGGCGTGATGAACCCCAATTCCCTCTCCAGTTGCACTTCATTAAGTCAAAATGTGACAAGAAGCTTAGAGAGCAACTTTCAGATCGGATCGCACATAACAATTGGGCAGGAAACTTTCCGAAGGGGGGAAGCGGGAGAGGCACTTGGAATGAAAGCTGGCACTGGCGTGCAATTCCCCGGGCGCGCTCATCTTAAAGGAACAATGCACAGGCTGAGCCAGGCAGGCGAAGTGCGAGCGTGTGCGTGTCGTGGTGGTAGTGGTGGAGGGCTCCTGATAGCAGCTCAGCAAACCATTGAACATAGCAGGAGGCAATGGGCTGCAAAGCTTTTCAGGCTTTCAGGCTTTGGATGGCGGTTAACCGGTTAACGGTGTGGTCTGAGCAGGTCAGGACTCAGAGGGTCTCACTCCAACCTGAGTTGCTTTAAGGGGAGGCATTTTCCCCACTGTCCTGCTTGGTGATCCTAGCCTGGAAAGGGCTATTTGAGTGCATACGAGGGCAGGGTTGACAGCATGGGAGAGCAGACTGTACGCTCCCTGGGGCAGGCGCTGAGCACTGCTCTATGGCTGTACAGTGCCTGCCATGCTTTGGGTCCTACTGCAATCTAAAATAACAGCCAGCAATCTAAAGGCAAGTTACAGCTTGGCAAAGCTCCCCCACACACGTGGCAGGAGGAGTTTAGTCTCTATGCCCAGTGAGCCCCCGCTGCGACAGCCAACAAGTGGGCCAGGTTAGCAGCAAGCGCAGCAGTGAGTTCCAGAATGTGGACATGTGTCTGGACTGGACCGAGGGCTTGCTGAAGAAAGGTGCAGCGTGATTATTCCTCTGCAGCTCAGTGAACGGCTGTCAGATGGCAGTGAGCTTGGGCTGGATTTGAACAAGGCCTGTTGTATGCAGCAAGTTCCAAAGGGGTAGCCGTGTTAGTCTATTGCAGAGAAACAACAGAGTCCTGTGGCACTTTTAAAGACTAACAGATGTATTTATCTCATGAGCTTTTGTGGGAGAAAATCCCACTTCGTCAGATGCTTTGAAAATAGGAAACTTACAGAATGGGAGCTCCCATTCTGCAAGTTTCCTATCTGCAAAGTATCTGACGAAGTGGGATTTTCTCCCACAAAAGCTCATGTGATAAATAAATCTGTTAGTCTTTAAAAGTGCCACAGGACTCTGTTGTTTGTATGTAGCAAGTTCCCTACCCCTGAGCCATCCAGTCCCCATTCTTCTGACTCATGGATCGGCAGTATGTGTCACAACCAGAGCTACAAAGAGGCTGGATGATGGACACGAAACCCCAAATGGCTTCAAATACCAGCGGAGAGCAGCACCCATCAGACAAGGCAGAAGGGAAATTACAGCTCACAAGACATTTGCTTTCTCCAGCTACTCTGAACGTATGTTTTCCCTATGGATATTTGTGTCTGCAGGGATACCTCAGTGAGAATGAGCCAAATGAGGCCACACATGAGATGAGCTGGGAAGTCTCAATGCAGCCCCTAGTGGACACTTGTCCACATCACTCACAAAAAAGAAAAGAAATCTCCTAATTAAAAGAGAAACCTTGCTGTGCGGAATGGCCCAAGACTGGGATAACTGCTCAGGATGTAAGAGGACTGGCTGAACTGTGTGGGGATCCTAGGAACGGCAGAGGGGGCTGAGGGTCAGGACTGAGGTGCAATAGCTGGATTGTGTGGGTATGCATGGCTAAGACAGCAAGAAGTGAATCACAGGTCCTGGGGACAAGGTGGAAACAGAGGTGCTGGGTGGTAGGGTCCACCTTTTAGTTAATAGCCTCTCTCACTTTTGTGAGCTCTAAACCCTACAGAAACATACTCCAAAAAAGTATGATTGGAGGGGTGGGGGTCAGGCCATAGTAAGGTGTCACATCATGGCATTCTCCACCACAGTCTCAGCTGCACCGGCACTGAACTATACCAGCTGATGCGCAGGCTCTAGATTTTGTACTGGTTTGTTTTTTCCATGCAGCAGGGACCCATGAGACTAATGGCTGGACTGGTCTTGCCTAGTTCCTGCATGAGGGAAATAGCATTAAGACATCAGCTCTGCTCTGTTTTTAGTCCCACATATGCTCATGGGGGCCATGAAAAACATGCTCAAATATAAACTTTGAGTTAGTGGGGCTTAGGTCTGGGGGAGGGGGGAATGCACCGAGGAGCACCAAAGCAGGGACAACTGAGAAAGTCCAGGACTCTCTAGCACGAAGTGTCCTGGGGTCTCTCCAGCCTGCCACACTGTATTTATACCCCTCAAGCTGCAAATACACTTTGTTCAAGCACACAAGAGAGCCCTATCCTTGTTCCAGCTGGGGAGAGTTAAACCTTGTCTAGGAGCATGGGTGGCAACCTCATCATCTGCTAACAAGATGTTATAGAATAAAAACTAAGGTAGATAAAGAGATGTTCCCCTGGGAGGAGCCTAGCGCCCCCCCCCATGAGGAGGGATGCCCAGCTCAGCCCAGTAGCAGTAGCCTGCTCCCAGGTGCTAGAAGGAGTGCTAAAGCACCCAGTCCAGCCCACCCCAAAGCACTAGGATGAGCATGTGGCCCAGCCTCCAGCTTCTGGGAGGAGCGCTCGGCCTAGCCACCAGGGGCCAGACAGCAGCATGGGACAATAGTTCCCTTCCCTGCAGCAGCCCATGGGGCAGGGAGCAATGGGAGAGGCTGCTGAGGACGTTGGCATAGCAGAGAGCAAGAGGGGGCTCAGAAGGAAGAGAAAACTCCAGCAGGCCTCCAGCTCTGGCTAATTACATACAATTCCCCACTCCTCCTATTGATCCTGGCTTTGTCAGAGCTAAACAAATAGGCTGACCAGGAAGATACGGAAAGGAAACTCATTTTGTCTTCCTGTTTCCCCCACAGCGGTGGCGGCAGCTACACCCTCAGACTTGTTAGACAGCTCCCAATCCACCCAGCCCCCTGCAAAGAGCTGAGCCCTGCGCTCCAAACCTGGGTAGTCAGCTGCAAAAATAGCTCATGAGCCATCCCCCAAAACAGGGGGGGGGACCCATCCTCCAGTCCATAGCATCTGTAACTAGGAAGAGCTCTCCTCCTGGGATTGTTCTCCCCACTCCTCTCCTCATCTTCCCCTCCACCCTGTCAGGAGCAGCAGGGGACCGAAGGCTCTACCCAGCCCTGCCCAGGTAGAAATCTGCCATTTCTCTCTCATGAAAAAGAAAAATGGGAACTCTGAAAGAATGAAAAAGGAAACTGCTGCAATGGCAGAAAGCAGCAAAGGCCCCTTCCCCAGCCTCTCCATCTCCCCCTGCTACTGCCCTTGGGTGGGGGGGGGGGGGCTGGGCCGAGGCTGTCCCAAAGAATCTCCAGTTAGCAAGCAATAAGTCCCCAAATAAAGAGGGAACTGGGAAATCCCACTCCTCTCCTGCCCCCCCCCCTTTTGCTGAAACCTGTTGAGTGGAGGTGAGCTTGGCCCAGCAAAAGCTAGCTAGATGGGAAGGGAGAAAAGTCTGCTGTGAGGACCTGGGACATGACTGGCATCACTGGGATGTCCTGGTAGGTAGATGACCCCTGGCCATCTGTCCAGGGGTTAGATCCATATGTGGGATAACATGGAAAGGACAAGAGCAAAAATAATCATCGCCCTACACAATCAATCCTGGCTCTTTGCATTGATGTCATCAGCAGGGAAAGGCCATGGACATTGGCTACAAAGTGCTCATTATGAAACCCCACCATGTTGGTCAAGCGCTGCAGGAGTGTAAGGGAGAGGGACAGGCAAGCCATAAAGAGGCAGTCCTGGAGGGGACTCTCTCCTCCTAAGCCTCTCCCCCAGCATCTCTAAAACCCAGCAGTCCCCCAACTTGGCACTCGGCAGCCATGGGCTGGCTCCTGCTAATTTGCTGTCAGGCTGCCTAAGCAAACCAATTCAAACCAATCATTAATTATAAAACCGAGAGAGGGAATGGAGGGATGGAAAGGGCAGAGAGGAAAGAAAGATGATGGGAAAGAAAGTGAGGGAAGATTGTGTTTGTGGGAGGCAAGCATTAAATGAAAAGGGCCAAGGTGAACCCTGAGATATCCAGTCCCCAGCAACAGGTAGGGTAATGGGAATGGCAAGCGGGGATGTCAGGGCAGGGGAGGGAGCTGGCACTGTTAGAGACAGAGGCGGGGAATGGAAATAAGGCAGAGGGGAAGGGGGAAGTGCTTCAGTGATAGGCTGGGATAGATCAAGTTAGACAGAGCTTGTCAAAGATGGAAGGATAAATGCAGATGACCAGGTCCTAGGCTGATGTAGGCTGACATCACGCTGTGAAAGCCCAGGGATGGATGCATACCAGCTGGGGAGCTGGCCCCGCAGGCTGGATGTAGCCGCCCCACTGTCGGTCCTGTGCAGCCCTTTGCTGACTACGCAGCCACGCAGTGATCAGCAAGACTCCAGGAGGAGCGAGGTGCAGCTCAGGCTAAGGGCGGCAGGGCCTCAGCAAGGCAGTCGGAGAGATACCAAGTGAGGAGGAAAGCTCAGCGCGAATGAAGCCAGCAGGAAGGGGAACGCACCACAAGCGTGTGTGTACCTGGACCCTGTAGCTCAGTGTTATCCCCTTTCTCTAGCTGTGTCAGGATTACCAGCTCTCCCAGAACAAATGCTTCAGAGGGGGATGAGAAATGGGATGTTTATGAAAAGCTCCCAATGATGCATATTTGGATGGGGCCCTCACAGGCCCCACCAGGCTTGACTAAATTACTGCTGATCCTGCGGGCTCCCCAACGAGTCACTGCTGCAAAGAACCCAGGCAGCTGTCATTGTCGCCAACATGCCCCCCCCATCCCGATCCCCCACCGCCACCTCCATCCCAATTCTGTTTTGTTTCCTTTCCCCGCACACTCCCCAACTCCAGCCTTTTGAAATGCCTTGGGTTCGTGTCAGCACAGCGGATGGCGGGGGAGAGGGGCAGTGTCATGGAAACGGGCCCTTTCCTGCAGAAACATGCTGTTCTCCCCCACTCCGTCCCAAGTCCCCCTTTTGAGGAGCTGTCAGGATCTTGAGTGAATGTCACACGACCCAAGGACCAGGCGTGACCAAGCCTATTTTCTGCCTCAAATTTGATTGATTAAAAAACTTTTTAGGAAAACCATGTTAAAAGACAAAAAAAAAAAAGAGGGAAAAAAGAAAGGGACAAGTGTGTGGGGGAAGAGGCCAATGCACTGGGTTTCCTTGGCAATAGCATCAGGGGATGAATGTCAGAAGTGGCTAAACAGCATAACCAGGGAAAAAAGAAAGGTCAAAGGAAGCATGAAACTTTGAACATAACAGTGATTAAGGTAATGATGAAGCAGGGGACCCCAGGAAAAAAAATCAGCATACATACACACACCATGCACTCCAGGTGACAGGATGGATGGGCAGAAGCAACAGGGTTTGTTGGGAGTTTGGGAACATGTGGGCACAGGACTGGAGAAAAACCAGCAAATCGTGTTTTTTGAGTGATGGGGTGGGAGGTTTAAGCTGGCCTCCTGGCTGCTGGGGACAATAGAACAAGCCCAAAAATAAAAGATTGATTTGCTGAAATAGACTGACCTGATCCTGTGGCTTACACTCCTCTGCATTTAATTTTCCTCCCCTACTGTAAGTTTTCCTTCTTCTAGTGTCTGATGAAGTGGGATTTTCTCCCACGAAAGCTCATGCGTTAAATAAATTTGTTAGTCTTTAAAAGTGCCACAGGAATCCTTGTTTGTTTTGCTGAACTAGACTAACACAGCTGCCCCTCTGAAACAGTCCAAAGATAGTGATTCCACCCAGGGCCAGAGATCAAGGGGGGGGGGGGGTAGGGGTTGGGGGCT
>ML685891.1:1353632-1494122 GCA_007922175.1 Pelusios castaneus
CAACACATCTCGAAGAACACCAGTTACAGTAAGTAACCTCTTCTTCTTCTTCGAGTGATTGCTCCTGTCCATTCCATAGTAGGTGAATCACCAGCCTTACCTTGAGGCGGCGGGTCGGAATTACAGCTTCGCTGAGAGCAGGACTGCTCTGCCAACAGCCGCGTCCTCTCTCGCTTGCTGCGTAATCGCATAGTGTGCTGCGAAGGTGTGGACTGAAGACCACGTGGCTGCCTTGCAAATGTCCACTAACGGCACACCCCCTAGAAAGGCCGCCGAGGAGGCCTGAGCTCTTGTCGAGTGTGCCTTGATCGGGGGCGGTGTAACCTTTGCCCGGTTATAGCATTCGCGGATGCACTCGACTATCCATCCGGAGAGCCTCTGTGATGAAATGGGCTCTCCCTTCATTCTGTCTGCTACTGCCACAAACAGTTGTGTGGATTTGCGAAAGGGTTTCGTCCTGTCTATGTAGAACGCTAGGGCTCTGCGCACGTCTAGCGTATGCAGCCTGCGTTCCCTGTCCGAAGCGTGTGGTTTGGGGTAAAACACCGGTAGACAAATGTCCTGACTGGTGTGGAAAAGGGATACCACCTTTGGACGGAAGGCCGGATGCGGGCGCAGCTGCACCTTGTCCTTATGGAAGACCGTGTAGGGTGGACCTGCTGTCAGGGCTTGAAGCTCTGACACCCTTCTGGCCGATGTAATGGCCACGAGGAAGGCCACCTTCCAGGACATGCACAGCAGAGAGCAGGAAGCTAGAGGCTCAAATGGCGGGCCCGTCAGCTGGGTCAGGACCAGATTTAAGTCCCATTGCGCCACCGGTGGACGGGTGGGGGGAAAGAGCTTATCGAGGCCTTTGACAAAACGTTTGATCATCGGGGCCGAAAAGACTGTGCCCCCTTCCGCTCCCGCATGGAAAGCCGAGATGGCTGCCAGGTGGACTTTGACCGAAGCGGATGCCAAGCCCGAAGACTTGAGATGCCATAGGTAGTCGAGGATATCCGGGAGCGGGGCTGACCTCGGAGCAATCCCTTTGTCTGCCATCCAGGTCGAGAACCGTTTCCATTTTGCCCCATACGCGGAGCGAGTAGAGGGCCTCCTGCTGTTGAGCAGGACCTCCTGGACCTCCTCCGAGCACATTTGCTCGTTTGGGGTCAACCACTCAGGTACCACGCCTTGAGGTGGAGCGATTGGAGGTTCGGGTGCAGGAGTTTTCCGTCGTCCTGCGACAAGAGGTCCGGCAACAGGGGTAGATCTATCGGGGCTCTGGACGAGAGGTTCCAGAGGGTTGTGTACCAGTGTTGCCTGGGCCACGCTGGGGCCACCAGAATCACTGTGGCCTTGTCGTGCTTGATCTTTAGAAGCACCTGGTTCACTAAGGGTGTCGGGGGAAAGGCATACAGAAGCTTCCCTGTCCACTGGATCGTGAACGCGTCCGCTATGGAGCCCGGGCTTTGTCCCCTGAACGAGCAGAAACTCGCGCATTTGGCGTTGGAGCTTGAGGCGAAGAGGTCCAGACGGGGAGTTCCCCACCTCTGGAAGACCTCCCTCAGGACCTCCCATTTCATTGACCACTCGTGGGTTTGAAACTTCCTGCTGAGGTCGTCGGCCAGTGTGTTCTGCGACCCCGGTAGATAAGATGCTATCGGCAGGATTGAGTGTCGGATGCACAGCTCCCAGAGGGCGAGTGCTTCCTTGCAGAGATGGGAGGAGCAGGGACCGCCTTGCTTGTTGATGTAATACATGGCAGTTGTATTGTCCGTCTGTATGGAGACTACTTTCCCTTTTAAGTGCTCCTTGAATGCCTGACAGGCCAGACGCACTGCCCTGAGCTCCTTCACGTTTATGTGTAATGGGAGCTCCTCTATCCCCCAGCGGCCCTGGGTCCTCAGCTGGCCTAGGTGTGCCCCCCAGCCCAAATCTGACGCGTCTGTTACTAACGAGATGGACGGGCTTGGGGCTTGGAAGGGTAGCCCTGCGCAGACTTGGTCCTCCTGGCACCACCAATCTAGGTCCTTCAGAGCCTGCATGGAAGGGGCCACTATCATGTTGAGATCGTCTCGACTTGGGCGGTACACTGACGCTAGCCACCGCTGAAAGGGGCGGAGACGTAATCGAGCATGCCTGACCACGTAGGTACAGGCCGCCATGTGCCCCAGCAGCCTTAGGCACATCCTTACTGAAGTTAGTGGATGTCTCTGCAACCCCTTTATGGTATCTCGGATTACTTGGAACCGTGAACGAGGAAGTGATGCCCTTGCTACTGTCGAGTCCAGGACTGCTCCTATGAACTCTATCCGTTGGGTCGGCACTAGGGAGGACTTGCGCTGGTTGACCAGTAGACCAAGACGATTGAACACATCTTGTATGATCTGCAGGTGGAGAGACACCTCTGATGGCGAGCGGCCTCGCACCAGCCAGTCGTCCAGGTAAGGGAAGACCTGAACCCTTCTCTTTCTGAGGAAGGCTGCCACTACTGCCAGGCACTTGGTGAATACCCTGGGTGCTGCAGCAAGTCCAAACGGGAGGACCGTAAATTGGAAGTGCCTGTCTCCCACTTTGAAGCGCAAGAACCGCCTGTGACGCGGGGTTATTGCTATGTGGAAGTAGGCGTCCTGCAAATCGAGGGCGGCATACCAATCTCCCGGATCCAGGGATGGGATAATTGAGGCCAGTGAGACCATGCGGAAACGAATCTTGCGTAGGAAGCGATTCAGGAACCGTAGGTCCAGGATGGGACGGAGGCCCCCTTTCGCTTTGGGAATGAGGAAGTATCTGGAGTACACCCCTTTCCCTTTCAGTTCTTGAGGAACCTCCTCTATCGCCCCTTTCTCCACGAGGGTCTGAACCTCTTGGGCCAACAGTTGTTCGTGAGATGGGTCCCTGAAGAGGGACGGGGTAAGGGGGGGGCGGAGCGGGGGGGGCGAGGAGAACTGGAGTGAGTATCCATGCTGCACCGTGCGGAGTACCCATTGGTCCGAGGTAACTAGGGCCCAGGC
Organism: Pelusios castaneus; assembly: GCA_007922175.1. Taxonomy (NCBI): domain Eukaryota; kingdom Metazoa; phylum Chordata; order Testudines; family Pelomedusidae; genus Pelusios; species Pelusios castaneus. The sequence continues at coordinate 1,356,629 of ML685891.1, forward strand.
ACGGTGGAACCGGGATAATCTGTTGAGGAAAGGCAAGGGAATTGGATCCGCAGCTATAATTGGTACGTCGTCCCCGATCGTACCCTCAAAAGGGCTTCTTAGGCCCGGAGGGATGGCGCTGCCCTCCCTGGTTCTGGTCCGGGGGGCGACGGTTTGCCCTGCGCCCATTACGGCCTCTCCTTCTGTCCCAGTCTTGGCGCCGTTGGTATGGGCGAGCCGATGCCTGCGGCTTAAAGGGCTTTCTTTGCGTCGCTGGGGCATGGAGGCCCAGCGATTTTACCATTGCCCTCGAGTCTTTGAGGGACTGAAGCCTGGAGTCTGTCTGAGACGCAAACAGCTCCGGCCCCTCAAAGGGCAGGTCCTGAATGGTGGACTGGACCTCGGTGGGCAGGCCCGAAGCTTGGAGCCACGAACTCCTCCGCATGGTGATGCCTGATGCCATCACCCTGGCTGCAGCGTCCGCTGCGTCTAGTGCCGACTGAAGGAGGGCTCGGGACACCACCTTCCCCTCCTTAGACATAGCTGCCAGCTCGGACCTCGAGTCCTGGTCCAGCTTGTCGGTCAGCTTATCGAGGGCCGCCCATGCGTTAAACGTGTATCTGCTGAGGATCGCTTGTTGGTTGGCGATCCTCAGCTGTAGACCCCCCGAGGAGTACACTTTACGGCCAAACAGGTCCATTTTCTTCGCGTCCCTCGACTTAGGCGTGGGACCTTGGTGACCTTGCCTTTCTTTCTCATTGGCCGTCTCAACCACCAGCGAGTTCGGGACCGGGTGGGAGTAGAAATGCTCGTAGCCTTTAGCGGGGACAAAGTACTTCTTCTCCACCCGCTTGGCTGTTGGAGCGATAGAGGCCGGAGTTTGCCACAGGGCTTTGGTAGTGTTCTGCACTGTCTTAATCAGTGGCAGGGCCACCCTGGAGGGACCCTCTGGGAGGAGGATGTCCACCATTGGATCCGCTTCCTCCATGACCTCCTCTGCCTGGAGGCCCATAACCTTCGCCACTCTCCTAAGCAAGTCCTGATGCGACCTGCTGTCATCGGGGAGAGTGGCTGGTTTTGCTCCTGCCACCGCCTCGTCCGGTGGAGATGAGGACGACTCTCCAGTTGGGTCCGCCGGGGGGCCCAACGCTCCTGAGGGCTGCGGGCCCTCCCTCGTTGAGGGGTCGCCCCGGGTCCTTACTGCCCGGTCCCGGGCAGGGGCCCTCCCCAACTCTGGAGGAGCACTTGCTGTGCAAGACGGTTGGTGCCTCGACGACAGAGTGGAAGGAGGCCTGTCCGACAAGGGGCCCTGGGCCTGATGGTATGCCCACGGGGTCCAGAATGGCCACTGTTGGGGTGGTTGCCACTGGCGCCCATCCCCATGGCCAGCCTCTCTCCTCCCGGAGCGGCTCCTGCTCCGTCTGGCGGAGCTCATACTGTCGCCCGACTCGGACGAAAATCTGCTCCGTGGGGACCAAGGTGGGGCTGTGCCGCGGACCGGAGAGTAATGTCGCCCCGCCGTCGGGGTCGCTACTCGCGGTGCCGACAGGCGGCGGTGCCGCGAAGATTCACGGCTCAGGCGCTCTGGTGGGGACCGGTACCGTGGGGCCCCTGCTGCCGCCATCACCGCTGGTGGAATGGGTGATCGGTGCCGCTCCGGGGGCGAAATATATTGGGAACGCTCCCCGTGGGCCTGGCCTGTAGGTGAAGGCCGCGCCTGCTCCAACGGCGAACGGTGCCGTGGAGGGCTTCGGCGCAACAGCGCCGGTTTCCCTTTCGACGGCACCGATCTCTGCGGTGCCGGAGGGTGGGTCTCTGGTGCACACGGTGCCGTGTGTGCAATGAGATCTCGAGCTGCTTCGAAAGTCTCTGGGGTCGAAGGCAGCTGGAGGTCCTCCTCCAGGATCGCCCTGGTGGGTGAGGCGTTGGACCCCGGACTCGACGAAGCCTTCTCGCGGCCCGGAGTCAACGGGGTCGGAGCTTGCAGCTCCTGGAGCTGACGGTCCGAGCCCGGTACCGTCTGCGCTCCTTGCTTCGAGCGCTTGACAGGTGATCTGCCTCTGTCTGCGTGCCTCTTCTTTTTTGCCGCACCAGGAGAGAGAGAGCGGTGCCGTGGTGGCGGTGCCGAGTGTTTCGGTGCCGGCGGCGGTATTCGGTGCCGTGGTTCCTTCGCCGATTTGGCGGGCCTCGGTACCTCGCCAATGGTCTCTGGGGCGCTCCGCACCGACGGTGCCGCGCTGGACCCGGCTCCCCCGGTGCTTGCCGGCCGCAAAGCGTCCTCCATTAGGAGGAGTTTGAGTCTGTGCTCCCTCTCCTTTTGGGTCCTTGGGCGGAACCCCCGGCAAATCTTGCACCGTTCTCGGAGGTGGGACTCCCCCAAGCACCTCAAACACTCACGGTGCGGATCGTCCAGGGGCATGGGCCTACGACAGGCCCCGCAAGCCTTGAAGCCAGGCATGCCCCGGCCCCGAGACGGGGCTCTTCGATGGAAGAATCGACTCCGATGGAAGTTATCTGATACTAGGGTACTGCTAGTGAACTAGCCAATGTTCCAGCGACCGTCAGGGCGGTAAGAAGGAACTGAGGGGGTAGGGCCGGCTGTAGCTTATATAGAGGTGCCGCAACGGCGCCACTCCAGGGGGCGCTACAGCCGGCCCCTACGGGATCTCTAGGGGAAAAAATTCCGGCGTTCCGTGCACGAGGCGCGCACACACCTACTATGGAATGGACAGGAGCAATCACTCGAAGAAGAAGATTCATAGACTGCATGGGCCTGATGCCTCATAGAACAGAATCACAGAATGATAGGGTTAAAAGGGACCTCAAAGGTCACCTGGTGCTAGTCTGAACCCTGCCAAGATGCAGGATTTGTTGTGTCTAAACCAGGGGCGTCCAACTCATTTGCTATGGTGGGCCAGATTTGACTTAAATGTACTTCAAGTGGGCCATACATACCATAAACTTGAACACAACGACACTCTTGCGGCATCACAGAGTGTGCTGCATGCAAAACTCTCTCTATTAGAGAGAGAATGTGATCTCACGGAACGCAGTCTCACATATCCAGCGCTCCATGAAGTTGCGAGACCTGACGCTCTTGCGGTGTTGCGGAGCGCTAGGTATGCGAGACCACACTCTCTATCTCAGGGAGAGTGTAGTCCCACAGAGCGCAGTTGTGGGCCAGATTGAAGAGGTTCGCAGGCCGCATTTGGCCTATGGGTCACATGTTTGACACCGCTGGTTTAAACCATTCAAGACAGACCTTGCACCTAACAAAATGAAGCACATTTGGTATTGTCAACTCCAAGAGTTCAAGCATGAGGAATCAGGCCCCCAAAATTATGAGACTGTCTTAAAAATCATGAGATTTTTTTACCACAAGGCTCATGATAAAATCGTGACAGTTGGCAACACTATGTTTAGTTTAGTGCAGAAACGAAGTGCAACTGTTCATGACAGCTGAAAATATTAAGTCCTCCTACCTACACATTTGAAAACAAACCTCTCTCTCTCACACACACACACGCACACACACACTCTCTCTCTCCTCAAGGAATGAACAAATTAATGTTAGCTAAAGGTGAGCAAAAGCATTCATGAAATTAAAAATTCTCCGTATTAGGAGATGTTTCTATTTTATTCTGTACTCATGAAAACAACCCTATTTTTTAAAAAAGAAAAGCAAGATCTTGAGATTTTCCGCTGTGAAGTAAGAACACTATTGAGTAATAATGGACCCACTTTCATCCAAACATTCTTATTCTCCAGAGAAAGCAGAATTTTGAATTTCTAAAAGTCACTCCAGTGAAGAAGGATTTTCATGTCAAGGTGGGCAAAGCTTCCTATTTTCTGCTTGTTAGAGGGGGAATTGGCAACTTTGCAAAGCATGAAAATTTCAGTCATTCAATTCATTCTAAATTACCTGGAACAAAAATGCAAATACTCTTCTTCCAGAGCTCTTCCCCTCACCCCTAGTACTAGTCCCAAGGGTTACCAAAGAGGTAACTTTTACTAGCAGGCTGTTTACTTGTGGGAGCCCTGTATACTGAGAGAACAGCGATAAGCCGGATCCCTTTTTCATACAGTGTTACACTTAGCTGTTTCTCCTTCCATCCACCCAGTGACAGGGCCTACAGCTAAGCACTGGCATATGCCCAGAGCTCCCAGGTTCCCAACTGAATCATTTCCCCAGGCACACACCCAGACATGTGTTCTCATCCTTACAGGACCAGCCCTCTGTCCTATTCCCCCTCCCAACACACACACAACCCCCCTGCCACAAAGAACTGTCAAGAGAACACAAGCAAAAGCTGCTTCTTGACAGCGAGTCATTTATATTTTAGCTTCGTTCCATTATCCTAACGAATTCTTCATCAGCAGATGCAATATTAACAGCAGAAAATCAGCTCATTACATCCAGGGGGATTTCATCAAGTCGACAATCATGAATGCAGTTCCCCAAGCCTTTGAGAGGACAGTGCTTTATTTATTTATTTTTGTGTCATCTAAGGAGCTTTGGGGAGGGAAAGGTGAGTTAATTTCTAGGTAATAGGCACATCCTGAATCTTCAAGGAATAATCTGCAGGCCCTCTGGACCACAGACAGACACACTCTCACCTAGTGCAGTGTGCAGGTCCATTCACAACAGTCACTGTTATTTAAAAATCATTAGACCTTCAAGGTGGACAGGGCATCTTCTTCATTGAATTTAGATAACAGGAGGGTATCTATATCCTGGATTATTCCTCCCCATGCATCCACACACACCTGGATCGACGATCAGGTATCTCTACTCCAGGCAGGGCTCACCCTACAATACTCTGAAGGACCAGCCACCCCACTCCTCTCCCTTCATCCAAGAGTAATGTCCTCAAAGGTTTCACATGCATGCAAGTCAGCTGTGATTTTGTGATGAGCTTCCTAGGAAAGTTGCAGAAGGGCTAATCCATAATGGGGTGCAGGGACTAGGGGGACAGAGAAGACGAAGAGGCTAGAACCAGTGGCAGGCAGCAGTTTGGGGCTGTTTCTCTCCAACCCAACTCAATGAAGCACCAACCTAGTTGTGTGTGACACAGACAATGAATGCAAAGCATGAGCCGTCAGGTTATCATCTTTAAAGAATGTGCTACAAAGCCCGTCCATAGCTCCCCCAGCATATGGATGGTACAATAAGAGGGGGGATCATAGTGCTTGGGACAGCAGCCATGGAGCATACAAGGGATGTTCATAGCTCTCCAGGCTATTGCTGGTGTGATGTACGCGTATTCCAAGCTGCTGCCATAGTGATGACACAGCACAGGATCCATCCCTAGATCCCAGCATGGCAGGATGTGGCTGATGAAGCCCCAAGTCTGGCTGGAGAAACGTCAAAATTGCAACAGGCCCAAAGGGGCATTGTTCTTGCTACTCCGCCGGAGAGCCCAAACCCACTACAATTTTCCAGCCTCCCTTTACTCCTGCCCCACTAGATAGGGGTCCTGTCCTACAGAATCTACGGGAAGTTAATTGGAGTCACCTGCAGTCCAAGGTGGAGTACAGTTCTCCCCCTCACAGACACTAAGAGCTGCTCTGCACCGACCTGGGATCCCTTTGGGTGGTGAATGGGAGATTTCCGCCCGGGGTCTCACTCTTACACCTTTGGTGCCGCCCCTACTATGTCACTCAAAGCCTGGGAGATGGTCAGAGAATGACAGCCGGGCTTTGGGGCTTCCCATCTCTGCTGGAGGAGGAGATTCCGACAGGCCGCCCACAAAGCCCCGACAGGCCGCCCACAAAGCCCCGTCAGCTCATTCCCAACGTCAGGTGGGCCCCTGTGGTGCCATGCCTGCCCCATGCAAGTCTCCCAGGCTGCTGGGCCCCAGGTACTGAATGCCCCCATGCTGGAGGAGGAGGGTGGTGGCTGTGACTGGGACCAGCCCTGAGCTCAGCCCCCCCGGTCACCCAGCTCAAACAGGGCTTTGATGGGCATTTTATATTTTCCCATCACGGACTGGATTTCCGCACATCAAGGAATATGTTCCCAGGACGTCAACTCCAATCTCTCCCACGCTCTGACAGAATTAAGCTCCCATTTGTCCGACAACATCCCAAAGTGTAAGAAACTGGGGACAGACTCTCTAATCAGGCTGTAGGACAAAGGCCTGGGCTGACCCTGTCACTTCCACTTACTCTTGCTGTCTGTCTCCGCCTCCCTCCCACACCCCTTTCTGCCCCCTCCCATCCCGAACACAGCTGGGCTAATCCTGCTCCTCCCGGCCAGAGCAAATCCTCCCCAGAGTAAACCAATCCTGGGAATTTTTATTAGATTATCAGCCTGCCAGATGAGTGCCAGCTGGACTAATCCTAATCAGGGCTGATTTCTATTAGCCAGCTTCAGGAGGGAGCTAAACTGTCCCAGCACCCCTACTCCCTCTGCCTGCACGAAGACAACCCACAGCGCCTCAGTTCATGGTATTAGGCTCTCTCGCTTAAAAAGGAAGGAGTACATGCAGGCACCTCCACAGAACAGGATGGGCACCAGCCATGCTAGCTTTCCCCATGCACCACCTGAAATTGTGCCCTGAACCCATTCCAAGGCAGGGCTTCAGGGACACTCTCCTGGCCTCCCTACTGATACCGCCAACAAGGTGGCCAGTGGGAGCTACGTCTGAGGTAGCTTTTTGGGAAGGGCCTGCTAGAAAGTGGGCTGGGAGAGACGACTCTTTTCATATAGGCCATACTGTGGCCAACAGCCTGAGTGATCATGGCCAGGACAGAGACTGCCCTTGGTCTACATCGGTGTGCGAATCACACCATAGAGACCTTGCAGGCATAACCCGCTCCCCAGCCAGAGTCGCAGCCTACATGGGCTGTTGTGGCAGGTAACGAGATGACAGGTTATGAGCTGACAAAGGAAAGTAGATATCCTGAAGCAAGAGCAAGCTCAGCATGTAAAGTCTGCACCCTTGATGCTTCACCCTCCCCATCTCAGGGCCTGATTCTGCTCATAGATACACTAGTATAAGCTGGGAGTAACTGCACAAAGCAGCATCAGCGATGCGGTGTAACAGACTAGAATCGGGCTCTCTTTTTGGTCTGGCCTACACCATAAAAGAGAGTTTGTGAGGTGGCAAGCGTGCCTAGGGGAGAATTAAACAAACCCAGGTGGATACAGAGAGCTCAGCAGGCTTCCTGGTGACAGAGGGAGAGATGGAGGACGTGGTTTAAACCCTGTGGAAACCACATCAAACAGGCCTGTGGGTGAGAGCCAAGAGGAGATGATGTGGTGATATCTGGGGGTGTGTACGCAGAGGAGAGAGGGGGACAGAGAGACAGGAAAGGGAAGTACAAATGAATAGAAAGAAGTGAGGAAGCATGAGACCAGGATAGTCACAGTGCACACTGCTGGCACTTGGTGTGCAATGAACACTGTAACAGCGCATAACAGATGGAATTTATCAACAATAAACATGAAACAGAACACACACTACACCATCTGACAGCCCCTTCCATCTCAGGATCTCAAAGAGTGGTAGAAACAGGGCCAGATCTCCACTGGGTAAGCCAGTGTCGCTCCACTGACTTATATGGAGCTCTGCCAATTTGCCTCTGCTAAGGTTCAGGCCCATTGATTCTTGACCTGCTTCAACCCCCTTATATACTTATAGCCAGCATTAGACCCATTTTACAGAGAGGTTAATAAACTTGTCTGCACTGTTAGTAGCAGAGCTGGGCGCAGAACGCAGGAGTCCTGACTCCCAGTCCCACAGTTTAATCACCAAACTATGGCTCCAATCAGCTACAAAGCAAAGTGCCTCGTAATAATAATGACAATGTGAAAATGTCTCATAACAGAGGTTTCTCCCTGCCCGAGCTTGCTCATCCAGCACCTGTCTCCCACAAACATGTAAAGAGTGGTGTAACCAGAAAATTTTGATGGTTTGGGGTTTTTTGTTCAGTGCAGGAAGGTCCCAGGGCATCACTGATTGCAAGAGCCTGCCTCTGGTTGTGTCTCCATCCCTCCGGGTATGGGCAACTCACCCAAATTAGCATCTGACACAAGTCTCTTTGCCTGCTGAAGTTCTTCCTGCAGCAGATGGGCACTGGGACAAACTCCCCTGGGGAATAGATTCCCCCCTCCCTCCCAGTTCACTTGCCATACTAGACCGAGAGCCAGGTCCAGTTTGGCCAGGTTCCAGTCTGAATCCAACTGGTCCTGATGTTCAGGGTGTCTGGGCTGGGGATCTCAGTCTGTTCCAGAAAGCGGGGCAGGCAGGGATGCTCTAGTCTGGCTATAAATGCCAATGGTGTTCAAGGGGTCTGTTCTGGAGATATCTCTATGCAGCTAGGACATTCTAAAACACGCTCCCTCCAGAGAAACACATCGGCTCTTGAGTCTTCTACTCCATACCAGGAAGAAAGAGACTAACCTCCAGGCCCCAGCACTGGTGGACCCCTTCTCTACCCCTCTCTCCATGCCAACTTTATCTATTAGGGTTCCGGGCCTCTGGCATTCACTGGCTCAGCCCCATGGCAGGTCTGCTCTTTGGGATCAGGTGGATGGACAATCAGAGCTCCCCAGCCTGAGGGCACCCTTCCTGACTTCTCTCTCTCTTCTCTCTGCCAGCACCAGGTACTGCTTGTGCCTCCCCCAAACCCAGCTCTCCCCCTGCAAAGGCCGCGTTTTCCAGAACAGGGGAAGAAACTAGCGGGAGTGAGCAGGCATCAGGTGAAGGACTGGCAGGAAAGCTGGTTCTGCTTAGTGTTCCTGCCCAGTACAGAGGTAACCCAGGCAAACCCAGGTGCCTGGTTCAGCCCCAGGGATTAAACAGGGATGTCGGTGGCCTTTAAATCAAAAGGTGCAGGTCTTGTGCCTCACTGTAGCCTAGTGGGGGAGGCAGAGGTGAGAGGAGCTAGGGGGAAGGGATAGGGAGGGATCAGAAACAAATGGGAAAGAAGAGGAGGGGGGTGAGCATGTTTTGTGTGTGTGTGTGTGTGTGTGTGTGTGTAAGAATGAGCTGAAAAGGACTATGGGAGAGGTGTGAGGGGCAGAGGCTGGAGGGAGTAAAAGCTAACGGGGGGGAATCAGTAATGAAGGAGAACAAGTTGCTTTTTCTCCTTTAAAAAAGTTCTCCCAGTAGCAGTGAGAATAGCGTAGATCTGGCAGTGAGACAGCCCAGGGTTGGCCCTTGGAGGGGAAGGTGCCCAGCACCACGTTCTCCAGGGCCTGGGAACCCCAGCCATCCCTGAATGCAATCAAGGGAAGTTTAGACTTTCCTCCCCCTCTCTCCGCTCCTTTTTTTTTTTTTTTTGCCATTTATCAGCAGATTGTACGGAGCCGAGTGGCGCGCTCGCCTCACCCTGCTAAATAAAGCTTTGGTATTTCTGATAAAGCCATCAAATTCCTTATCCCGCTGACACAAAGAGCATTTAAAGAGACACACGCCTGCCCCTGCGCTCTCCCCCTCCCATTCCCAGTCACTTCAGAATAACCTTTCGGAGTAAAACCAAAGAGAAAGGGGGGTGGGGGGGGGGGAAAGGTAGGTTGAAAACTCCCCAGTTCCCAAGCACACTGAGCCAAAGTTGTGAAGAGACCTGGCCTGGTTCGTTCCTGAATGGCCGGGCTGAGTCCAGGGAGGCGGGACTCGATAGCTCTGTGTAAATAACACGAAGGGCAGCCTCGACAGAAATGCCCTGTTGCGAGGGGAATATCGATAAGTGGAAAATCCTTTGAGGGAGGTGGAAACCCAGGAGTTTCTAGAAGCTTTAAACATGGGGCTGAGGAGACAAGAGCCAGGTGGGGAGGAAGACAATGTGCAGGGCATGGGGCTCAGTGGGTGTGCAGCAATGGGACAGCTAGATGGCACTGGTTGGGCTGCAGAAGCCACAGGTGTTTGTCAGGATGTGCCTCACCTGCCGTTTGCCCCCTCCTGGTGGGCATCGGGGGCACTGTCACACAGAAGCCTAGGCCACTGCAAACGCTGCTACCTTCCACCTAGGCCCCCTTTTTCCCAGAGTGATAAGGCAATAACCCAGCTAGCCACGTGAAACAACCCCCAAACCTTCCTCTCCCTCCCTCTGAGACCCAGCTCTAAGACACCCTCCTCTCCTCTCCGCCAGAGTGCAGGATGTTGTTTAACCTTCAAATTTATTATTTTTAATTATTTTGATTTATAAAAGCAGGAGGCAGTTAAAACCACATTAAATAAACTCAGCGTTACGGTGCTTAACAAACACAAATAACTTTGGACTTCCGAGGACACCATAAAATAATCGCCCAGCTGGATGGCATCTACCCGCTCGCCCATGCTCACATTCCATCAGAGCTTCCCTCTCACCCACACCCAACCACGGCCAGCTGCACTGATGAAAACGGTATTGCATGAGACTAAACTGTGTCTACACGGGCATAAACCATGTCCGCGCTAGGGAGCCACATGGGTATAAATGGTGTCTACACTGGCGATCTGCACCAGTACAACTACATCAGCAACTGATACCGTCTGACAGCCTCTCAAGTCTTTCGCCTGCACTGCCCTCCCTGTGGACAGATTGCTACCCCCATCTTCTCAACTCAGTCCTGTTTTCCATGGGCAGACTGTTCTTTCCAGCCTCCCTCGCTCAGATGGACTCTTTGATCCACACCCCCATTCCCAGCCCCAGACACTGGGTTCGGCTTCAGATGTGGCTGAAGTCTCACCATCAGAGCACATGAGATTTTGATTCTGCCAAACCTAAGCCCAACTCCCATGTGATTTCCAGCCCAGAACCCAGTTGGGTCTTAAACCCTGATTCAGCCTGATCTCTAAATGCCAGTTTCTCTCTGGACCTCTCCTTGTAATGCAAGCAATCAGGCCCCAGGGAACACGAAAGAGCAGGACAAACAGCAGGAGAAAGGAAGGAGGGAAAGAGTGAATGGAAAGTAAGAACAGGTGTCAGAGAGTCCCCATTCATGCTGGGGGCAGAGAGGCCTTCTTTAGGGCCTGACCCTGCACAATGCTGAGTGAGGCCTGTGTTTCTAGGGATGTCAGTGGAAGCTGCCAATGCTCAGCACCTCTGGAAGTCTGGTCATTTTTACTTAAGTGCATTCCGATTTTCTCCAGGTGCCAAGTTAGAGAACATGCAGCTTCTCTGAGCCTCTGTTTCCCCATCTGTAAAACAGGACTGGACCCTGGATGCCTGTGGGCAAGGTAGGGAACCTTCTATCTCTCGTCTCTGGCTTTTAAGAGCAATGAAATTCACCCCCCTTTTTAAAAACCAACCACTCGTTCTTTCTTTCCCTCTGCTGTCCCATGGAACGAGCTGGGTGTGCCAGGAGTGGACAGAAAAAATTGAAGGGAATGGTCTCAGATCCCCTGTTTCTTTGGCATCTGCAGTAAAACGTAAGTGATATACAGGAAGTAGGTGAAGAGCAATTATAATTGATTGGGAATCATTTCCTGATGGCGTCTGCATGTGATTGATGGCGCCGGTCAGCCACTAAAAGACAGTGTTCACTAAAGAGAGAGAATTTGTAGCTCCCATCTGCTGCGCTGAACGTAACACAAATCACTAAACCCTTTTTCACTAAAAAGTTTTGCTCCCACTGCCATGGACCCTCTGTGGCCACTCGGCCCTGCGACCTGACCACCTGCCCTCCTGAATGTGGGTACCCTACTTTATCCAGTGCTGCCCCAGGGTTGGCCCCTGCCCTGCACTGAGGACAGTGGTGCTTAGCTACCATGATAATGTGGACAGAGACAGACAGACAGTCAGGAAAGTCCCACAGCTACTACTGTCTCCTGCAATATGAGGGGCTCCCTTATTGGAACTGGGAGAGGAAAAGATGGCAAGGAGCTGGTTGTGCCATTTTAAAATGTCCCTTTTAATTAGGAACGCTGAGAACCAGCAGTCAACAGAGCCTTCCAGGATCCAGGTGGAGCTCCCCAGTCTGGATTCAGCCCCAGGGCCAACTTTCCTCTCACTCAATGCCAGAGTCAATCAAGTGTGAACCCCCCGAGACCTCCAGAGTGACATGAGTGTGAACGTAGAGTAAGCAAGAAGAGACTCAGGCCGCAGGTTGACAATGACCAGAGGGCTGGCACCAGTCATGACTGGCCCTGTAGCCTGCATGGAAGGAACTGAGGGACTGGGATTGGCCACAACTGGCACCACAGTGAGGCAGGCCAAGGACTGACTGGACCATGGAGACTGGATTCTCTGCTGGTGCCTCCTAGGCACGGGTGGTGACATACAGAAATAATGAAAGCAGAAGAAGTAGTTGCACTATTTTGGATGCTATGGTAGCAACAAACATGGGCTCTGAAGCAGTACAGTGGGCCTACTCCAGAGAGGGTTGATCCCACTTCTCTCTGCAGCCCCGGTCATGCCACTTAACCACTCTGTCCCTGGGATACTGCCCTGCTTCTCGGGGGAGGGGGGGAGGTGTTAAGATGAATTTGCTAATGTGTGGAGGGTGCCCCAGAAGCGCTAACATGTGTTCTACGTATTTTCCCATTTCGGTGCACTGAAAAGCAATCCAAATATTTAATAGTACGCCCTGCACTTCTATAGTGACTTCCATCTGAGGTGTTCAAGGTGCTTTACGGAAGTCGGCTAAGAATGATGATCATTCCACTTGCTTAAAAAAACCAGACCCAAAGAAACAAGTCAGCTGACCAAAATCACCCAACACTGATAAACTAATGCAGTCACCAAAACCCACACCCCCCAAGCAGAGTTTTACATGCCAACAAGACTGAAGCACCAGATACGCCATGAACTCCCCATATTGGACTTCAATACATGTATCCATTCTATGTGGGAGGCGCTCAGATTCTATGACAGGCAGCAGCATAAATTTACAGATCGGTAAAGTGAGGCACAGAGTGGCCATGTAATTGGCCAAGACAGAATAGCCAAACCGTGACAATGAAGAATGAGATCGCCTCACTCCCAGTCCCCTGCACTGCATAATGCCACCAGTCTTTAGAATAGCAATGACAATAAACTCCTCCAAGGAAAGCAGCAAAGGAAGAGACCTCTTAGGCCGGCCGCTTCCCTACAATAAACGCTTGCAGTCACCTCCTGGGGAGGAGAGAGGACAGAGTAGATTGGGGGTACAATGGGATACATGGAAGGACAGAGGCTGACTCCAACTTGTCCCCTTGCCCCCAATCTGCACATGTTCCATTCCCAAAGGAGGCTCATATGCAGTGCAAATGCCAGCAGCTGAGACAAGGGTACCTTGAAGAAGCTAAATATAAAGGCTTGCTGTGCCAGAGAGGGTTCATGGGCGGTTGTCCATGGTGGTGGGAGCCAGAGGAGGGGGCTGGGATGCAAGCCGCCTGCAGTCACACTAGCCTGTCAATAAATTTTGCATTCACTTTGCTTTCCGACAGGGATTCATTCCCTAATATGGGGCTGGCAGCTTTCTGGGTTATTTCGAGTGTGTGTGATAATGTTCCCTGGATACTGATGGCTTCCGAGGATTGGGATTGTGAAAAAAGCCATCCCTCCTGGATATGTGGGGTGGAGAAGGGAGCGGGGCTAATAACAGGATCAACTGTGAAACCTCCCCTCAGGAAGGGGGTGACACTGAAGTCTGAGGCACAGGGGCTGCAGCTGGGCGGGAGCCGGGAGTCAAGCCTTTCAGTGGCTTGCACATTTCATAGTGAGACACAGCACTGACCACGGCAGCTTCTGCCAGGGGAGGAAAGGAGCCGTGTTATTATTTGTGCTATGGCAGCCCCAAGAGGAATGACTGAGATCAGGGTCCCTCTGTGCTGGTTACAGCACGAGCACCTAGGATACGTCTACAATGGGGGGAACGTTCTTAACCCGGGTTAGCTAACTTAGGTTAAAACAGCAGGGGTGACAGGGCAACCCGGCTTTTCACTTGGGTGAGCAGCTCACATTCAGCCCTGCCCCTCTCAAAGCCTTGATTTGGGCTGTGATTCGAGCTGCCAGTCCTCACTGCTCTTTCAAGCCAAGTTAAGAACACACCGTTTGACACAGTGCAGACATGTGCCCAGCAAGAGAGCCCTGCCCCAAAGAGCTCACTCTCCACCGACAAAGAATGGAAAGGGAAGCTGAGGGAGAGAGAGAGAAATGAGCGACTACATCACAGGGGGCTGAACATCCTCTGCCCACTGGAGGGGGTCCCTCCGAACCAGCCTGCGGCACTGCAGCTTGCGTCTTTGCTGCTAATAAAGAGAGGCCTTTGGCCTGCTGAAGTGGCCCCAGCAGTGAATTCAGGAGACTTGGGCCGGGCACGCATTGGTTTGAAGCACAAAGTCTACGGCTCCCGATAAAACAGTTGTGCGGGAGCAAGTGTTTTATAGGTGGCCAGCCAAAGAGGAAGGGCACTGCAGCGGGCTCCGCAGAGTTAGTGGAGGCAGGTGATGGGAGAAGGGGCAGCACCCCTGCTCTGACCGTGACCCCCTCCACGAGGAAGACTCCCTAAAAGCACTGCAGCTGGGGACTCACTCCAAGGCTTTATGAACATCAGGAACTGGGCAAGAACAATGCAAGGCTGAATTTCTTGCCTCCTCTTCTGCCTGGAAAGCCTGAGCTACGCTGTCCTGCTGTGGGTCCAAAGTCCCCTCTATAAATCTCACCCCACCCCAGGATAAAGCAGCCAGTCTGTAAAGAGGGTGCAGGCTCCCCATCCCAGACAGCTAGGGCTGGACAGACAAGGCAGGAGACAGACAGCTCCGCAGGGCAGTGATACACACACACTAGGAAGAGATCGCCCCTCGCCTCTCTCCCTCCCTCCTAGATGGGAGCTTGGGGAGAGGCAACACTGTCACCTCACCTGTACATCTGGCTGGTGCCTTGCAGCTGTACAGACTTGCCACTCAGGCACTCACAAGCCAAGCTGAACTGGATTGGCACACGGAGGAGAACATCTAACAAGGCGACGGTAACTCAGGGTGGGGAGCTCTCTCCCTTGTGAGTAAGCATTGAACCAAGCCCCCAACCTGGTGCTAGGGGGAGCTATACCGCTGAGGTCCTACCCTGCTCACCCATTGGCACTAAGATTCCATGCAACCCAGGTAGGGTAGCAGAGCAGGACCTCCTGGGGAATGTCCCCTGTGCACTACAACATAGCTCTGATTTGGAGGGAGAGCTTTGGCAAAAGTTCTAGACAAGTTTTTTCTTTGCCTCTAATTCAGGCTCTTCTAGCCTGTGCTGGTCTTAAAACAGCCAAGGAGTCAGCAAGGAATCACAATCCGTCAGCCACTTGAACATGGGAACCTTCCTGCTTCTCCCGACCCCATACACACCTTTTATACACACTCAGACCTACACATCCCTGCACATACTGGTTCACTGGCCGCTATCACAGACCTGCGTTCACTCACACAGAATCTAAAGCCCAAGTGTACTCGTATTCACGCACTAACACACACACACACACACACACACGTGCATAGTCCGACATGGATTCCTGCGCACAGACCACCTCCTGCTGGTTGTGCACACCCACACACTCACAGATGCTTCCAGCACTTGGACCCAAATGAGCATGGGGGCAAAGGGTGGGGACCTGGGGGTGAGGGCAGGCTCGTCATCCTGATTTACAGTATTCTGACCAGCAGGAGGCTGCAAGGCTGCCTCGGAGGGGCCAGATGGAGCAAAGGGGAATCATGCGACTTCTTCACTACTGCACTGCAGAGCACAGGAGGGAGCACAGGCAGGGAGCGAGGAGGGGAGGGGACTCACCCCCATCTCCCCACTCCTGGTCCCCACTTCCAACAGCACCCAAAGGCTGGAATCTGAATCTGTGGCTCTTTTCCCTATTCCAGCTCCCATCACTAACTGGGACCCAGACGTCCATTAAAGACTCCAGTCAAAGGCAGGTTTCTCTGCTGATGCTTCTCTGCCCAGGCCTCTGGAACTAATTGCTGGGGCGCCAAGCCCAGTGCCCCGCATGCGGGGGGCCCTGGTAAGATCACTACCAGAAATGGAGCTGCCACTGGAATGGCTGAGGAGAGAGCTCCGGTGACGGGAACAACCACACAAGCAGAGGGGCCAGGGTAGCTCCGGATGTGCCTGAGAGGAGCTGTTTTGGAGGCACTGTTGGTGACTAGCCACAAACCAAGGCAGAAAGCAAAAAATGCAAAGCCCCATGGGCTGCTCCAAGCCCCTTCAGTTATTTATTTATATTATTCTTTTCTCCTTCGGAGCAAGCTGGCTCTGGGCTGCAAAGAGTTAACCACCATGAGCAGCTTTCTCTGCCTTTGCGCTACCTCAATTTCCACTGCTCCCATCACCTTCCTCCCCCACCCCCTGATCTTATGAAAAAAACCCATCAAAATAACTATTTTATGTCTCCAAATATGCAGATCATTTTCTTTAATGAAAGATGCTTGACGTCTCCGATCCAATTAATATGCAAATGCAGGCGAGGATTTATTTGTGACATTCTGTCTGGGTGAGAGAAAACAAAAAAGGCCTGTTAACCAAAACACTAATTGCTGTGACTGATTGTCACATATCATCATTTTCATAGGATCTCCTCCATCCCTGGCTTGCAGGGAGCTGTGAACCAGGACTCGGAGACTAACAGACACCAAGGAGAAACAGGGCAACCAGCTACCTGCTTGGCACGCTCGGATGAACCCACGCCTCCCTTCCTGGCACATTCCCAGCCTACTCCCCAACTTGGCGGTTGGAGTGTCCATTTCCTGGGCTCTGCCTGACCCCTATGTGGCTCCCTGAGCATGGAGCCCTACCATCTGCAAAGTGCCACTGGAGCTGCTAGTCTCCATCTGTATTCACTCTGCACCACTGAGAACCATGACTAGGAGTCACCAGGGCATCTCACATGCAGGGCAGGGCAGCCTCTTGGAGAATGTGGCCAGCTGGGATCTCATCCCCACCCCCATGCACCCTCCTCACAAACTTGCTCCATGAATGGTACTCTAGCGTGGCGGTTCCACCTAGAGCTGCGCCTGGTCCCAAACCCTGGATCCAAACACCCTCAGACTGAGGCAGTCCAGATCCAAACTTCACGGCTGGTCCTGATCTACACAACTGGCCAAACAATACTCTGTGTGATGCTGTCACAACACATGATGAGAGAGAGCACAAAGTGTGGGGCTCAGCAAGGAGAAGGGGAAAGGAAGGAGCCCAGGATGGACAAGAACAGGGCTCAGGAGCTGTTGAGCAGGGCTCCTTCTGAATGGTCCAAATACTCAGTAGCCTGTGACCTTTCCCTCCAGGTCAAAAGTGGCTGCTGCCCCTGTTCATGTGGCCATTTGGCAAGAGAGTCACCAAAGAGCCAAGGTTTCAGCAGCCTCCCAACCACATTCCCAAGGACAGAGGAGATAGCCTGTCACGAAGGGGAGAACTGCTCTGTGCAGCAATGACTGGTGGTCTGTCCAGGGGCTCATCACAGCGGTCTCACCCCACGGAAAGCTGGCTCGTCACAGCGCTGGCTCCTCCGCTTATTTTCAGCTGCACTAAAAAATTAAGAAGACATGGCAGGTGGGATTTTCCACAGTGCCCCAGCACCCACCCAACTCTTCTGCTACAGAGGTGGATAGTAACTCTACCCACCCCAAGCTTCAGTGTCAGCTGGTGAAAATTCCACCCTAAACGCTCTCCTAACATTACTTCCCCTGTATGCAATTGCCACAGGCAGGGTCTGGACTATGAATGGGAGGTGGGCCATACATGAGAGCAACTGTTTGTGAAGATGTAGCCCATCCACTGAAACAAGTCTGGGAGAGCCTGGTCTGGCACAGACCGACAGGCAGGGATTCAGAGTTCAGAGCTCTTCCAGAGGCTCATGAACGCCCTTATGTCAGTCACTTAACTTTTCCAGTGCCTCAGTTTTCCCATATGTTAAAGGGACATAATAGAATACTTGCTCGTGTATAGCACTTGTCACCAGTAGCTCTCAAAGTGCTTTATAAAGGAGGAAGGCATCCATCACTATTCCTATTTTACAGAGGGAAAAACGAGGCACAGGGAGGCCAGATGACGTGCCCAAGGCCAGCCAGTGGAATAAAAGAACACAGATCTTCCGAAACACAATCCAGTGCTTGATCCAATAGGCCACACTGCCTACCTCACAGGGGATCTGTGAGGCTTAATTAATTGATGTTTGCAAGGTGATCTAGACTCCCTGAATGAAAGGCATTAGAGATAGGCAAAGCATTTTCATTAATGCTGAGCCCTGATATTTTACAATAACAGCTCTTCACGTTCCTATAGCTTCTTCCATCTGAGGATCCCAAAGTACTCTGCAAACTTTAATTAACTGAGCCTCTCAGTCCCTGGAAGGTAGGGAAGTACTATCAGCCCCGATCCATTCAAAAGGAACATGAGGCAGGGAGAGCTGAAATGACTTGCTGAAAAGTCTCACAGAGAGTTGGCAAGAAGTGTTGAGAGCAGCAGCCCTGTCTCCCAGATCTGTGCTGTAACCATTTACCGATGCTCCTGCCTAGTCTAAAAGGCAGGAGGGGGAGTGGAAGAAGGAAGAATTTCTAATTACAGACACTTGCAGGATACCACTATATTCCCAGCATTCCCTAGCGAATGGGGTAACAGAGAAAAGGGCTCCAGCATCGCACCAGTACTGAATGATAAAGCACTTGTCAGTAAAACTTCTCTAAGCCATGTCTACACTAGGAAAGAAAGTATATTTTTAAGATGTTAGCTAAAACATGCTAAAATCCTAAAGGGAAATCCTGGCTCAGATGAAGTCACTGGGAGTTTTGCCATTGATTTCAGTGAAGCCAGAACGTCACCTCTAGTATAGACAAGTCAGGTCAGCACCTGTTAGCTAGTTGAGATTAACCCTAGGTTCGTGCTAGGTTTTAGCTCAACCAACAATCACATGTTAAAACTACAACTTGCCTTGTCTACGACAGGATGTAACAGCTGTTAGCAAGCAGCTGTTACACACACACCTTTTCTCCTTGCACAGAAAAGCCCCCAGAGAACAACTCTGCAGAGATTTAAAAGAATGAAAAACCTCAGAGGTTGCTGGTTCAAATCCACCTGTGGTAAGTAGGGACCAACAGCTGTCACCATCGACGGCTGCCCAGTGGCCTGCTTGAATTGAACAGTCTCCATCCACATAACAAAACCCACCAGCAAAAGTGGCAGTAATTGGCCTTCTTAGGGGCAGAATCTACAGCAGGGCCAAAAAGGGACTGGACTTGGAGTTGTGGCACAGTGGGGGCCATGGTGGGAGAAGCCAGCACTATTGCAGAGGTTCTGGTGATAAACTGAGCCCCCTCAGTCTGCAAGACTATCAATTCAGCACCTTTCATCTGCATTGAACCAACATGAGGATAAATCCACCAGAGGTCTTAGGGTAGATAGAGAATTAGGACCAGAGTCACCAACTCTGACAGAAGGGAGAAAACACTATAGACGTGTAGAACTGAGAGAACCAAACATTTCTGCTCTCTTACTCATACTTGGGGATGTGGGCCGCCACCTAACACTGCACAGCTTCCAGCCTGAGTGCAACCAAAAATGCAGAGTTGGCTGTTAAAGGGACAAGATGAGTCTAGGATGGAATGGATAAAATTCCCCAGCAGGGGCAAGGAACTGAAAAAAGGAGATCCATGCACTGTATCCCAAGGATACAAAAATGAAGCAGGAAAATCCAGCTGTGGAGGAAGTGAAAAGTGCTTTGAGATTCCCCTCTGCTATGGAGATTCCTTGTTGAACAGACCTGGGGACATTGCCCATGAGAGGTGCTCAGAGCCTGGCAGGACTTTAAATGAGTGATGCATTTCACAGATAAAAACACCTTTTAGGTAGCCTGTCTCACAGAGGGCCGGTGCCACAGTGTTGGTCCCAGGCTGGCACCCTGGAAGTGCAGGAACACACAGTTCCAGCTAGCCAGCACATTCAGCACTTATGGATCTGTCAGCTGCACCCAAACCACATGACTCTAGGATAAGGCAGCACTGGCCAGGTAGGAGAAAGGGAAGAGGTGCCATGGGAACTGAGCAGGGAACCTGGACATTTTCTAGGATGTGAATGGAGATATCAATGCCCTGAGGAATGGCTAGAACAGGAGAGCAGGGGGTACCACTGCCCAGCACTGCTGGTTGCGCTGGGCGAGTCGAGCACAAGAGTAGGGCACGGCTAACGAAGCAGGGCCCAGTCCGTGGGGTGCTGAGCCACCGATGTCCCTGAACCACTGTCCTCCCCCTTCTTGCTCCACACTCCTTGTAAATCAGCTCTGCACATCTGTACATGAAAAACTCCAAGGGAAGGCAGGGTAAGTGCGCGGATGCTCTAAGGCTATTTCTACACTTGAAAAGTTAAGTCAACTTTATAAAATCAACTTAATAAGGTCGACTTAAAGTGGACTTTATTAAGTCAACTTAACAGAAGCTAACAACTTTTCAAGTGTAGACGTGACCGCTTTTCGACCTTATTAAGTCGACTTAACATTTTAAGTTGACTTAAAAAGATCCACCTAGACACTACTGCGTGTCTCCACTGGCTTACGTTGACTTAATAAAGTCGACTTAAGCGCTAGTTCGAATTAAAACGAGATGTTTTTAATTCGAACTAACTTTTCCTTAATTCGACTTAAGGAGCAGCTTAAATTGAATTAAGGAAAGCCCAGTGTAGATGCGGAGTAAGTTAAGTCGACTTAAGCCTCTTTAAATCGACTTAATTTGTAAGTGTAGACGCACCCTAAGAGCCCAGCACCTGTCCAACCAGCCTGCTCCTCTCTCTGCTTCCTCAGCCGGTCTCATTCATCCTTCCAAACATCAGCATCTGTAACATCTCCAAATGCAGGCTGTCACAGAGCTAGCATGGCACCGTGGCATCAGGGAAGAGAGCCATCAGCTGCGCTGAGCTCTTTGCAGCCAGGCAGCAGGAGCTCTATTCATTAGGTGTCCCTGCCCCAGGCAGGGCCCAAACTATGCACTCACTTTTCAGATGTGTTTTGCACCCATCATTATGTGCCTGTATGGCCCCATCACTGTAGTAACTACAACGCCTTTATCCTCACAACACTGCACTATTATCCCCATTGTACAGATGGGGAACTGAGGGCTGCCCTACACTGAGAGCTTGCATTGGCAAATCTCTCAGGAGCATGAAAAATCCACACCCAGAGACGCAGCTAAGCCAACCTAGCCCCTGATGCAGACAGTACTGGGCCAATGGAAGAATTCTTCCGCTGACCTAGCTACCACCGCTCAAAGAGGTGGAGTACCTCTCCCGAGGAGAGCCCCTCTCATCAGCCTAGGTACTGTCTACAGTTAGAGCACTAAAGGGGCACACCAACCGCAGTGCTGGTAGCAGTGGTTTAAGTGTAGACTTACCCAGAGATCAGAGAGGCTATGTGACTGGCTCAACGACTGAACCTTGGTCTTCTGAGCCCCAAGTAGCATTGGAACTGATGGACCATCCATCTTTTAACTGGCTTCAAGAAGAGCTGCTGGGACAAGGCCCGGTAGCATTAGAACAATGCTCTGCGCTTGCCAAGTGCCTCCCGGCCAAGGATCTAAAACAGGTAAAAGTTAGAGAGGGACCCAAGCGTCAAAGTTCGGATCCACATCAGAACTATTTCCCACTTGGAGTAAAGCGCCAAGGTTTTAGACGTAGCATCCTAATAAATATCATCATCCCATTTTACAGATGGGGAAACTGAGGCAAAGAGCACTGGTGTGAGCCACTCCGTGAGTAAGCGGTGGAGGTGGGATTAGAATCCGGATCACTTGTCTAACCAGCTCCTGCTATAACCGTTGCAGCTATCCCGGCACAAGTGGTACAAGCCAGGGCTGGTAATGGCCAGCGTCCAGGCTGAGTTACATGGAGGCGTTGTGATGGGTTGGAATGGGCCAGGAGGAGGACATGCAGGGACCTCACCAGCACCCAACCTGCATCTCTTTGCGTCTCCCGTCTCTGTGGGGCCCTGTGACATCAAATGCCGAGAGCTGTAGGGAAGCTGCTACCACGACTCATGGCTACATCTCTAATGTCATCTTCTGAGACAGATCCTGCCCCAGTCACACCGCAGACAGCTTCGGTTCCTGGACCAAGCATGGTGTTAGGAGCAACTAAATCTGAATCCTGGGTCTGACATCGGCCCCCTCCATGTCCTCAGGCAGGATCAATGCTGTCAGTCGTCTCCTCCCTAGAACAGGGATTACGCCCCTTTGGCTCATGGTGCTAAGCTAGCAGAGAGCCACTAGGCTCTGTAAGAGGGGAGATGCTTACTGCTCCATCAGTGGCCCCAGGGCAGGGAGAACCGAGTGCTCCGGAGCCTGAACTCTAGAGACACCAGACCAGCAACTAGAAGTGGTGTTTTCACACCGCCCCTCTGAGAAACTGGCAGCAGGAGGCTGAGATGGTTGGGAATATCCAGAAGTGCAGCTGCACCTCTCAGCCAGCAAAAGTATACTGGTGACTCTCACAGAGCAGGAAATGCTGGTGTAATATGCGGTGATGGGAGGGGGGGCTGGCCTTCCAGTGTGAGCCAGGATCTGGGGAGGGCACAGATGGGGAGAGAGAAAAATAAGAGGATTGGCAGGGAGGGGGGCATACAATTTTTGGTTGACACTTTAGGGGGAAGGATCCAAATGCAGCTTTGCCATCCCAAGGCCATGCACCCGGGCCCGAGCTGGCCAACTCAAGGACATGCTCTGCTTCCCGTACAGGTTAGTGGGCGAGGATCAGAACTTGCCAGGCGCTGCTTTCTGGCATGCAGTGTGATTGCAGAGATCCCCTCTGGCCAGAGGATCTATGAAAGGCGCTATCTGCGAGGCTCACTCCTCTTCAGCCTGGAAGCCAGAGATCCCTACCCCTGCCCAGACAGTACCTTGGCTCCTGCCCTCTTAGTGAGTCAAGAGGTTGGTGTCGTGGGGAGGGGAGTGAATATGAAGTTAGTGGCAGGGCAGGGGAGGAGCCAGAAACAATCCCATCCCCTCCCCAACCCCAGCTCTTTGAAGATACGAGTGTTTTGAATTTAATTTTTATCTTCTTGACTTCAGCAGATTAAAGTTGAAATAACCTACAAATTACTTAATGTGCTGTAAATCTGCTGAAATTACGGCCTAATCGGTAACACATGTTGGCAGGCAGGAGCTGGTGGGGAAGAAGGGTTTTTCACCACTGAGAGGAATGCTGGTAAGAGGCAAGCCAGAAGAGAGAAGAATGAGGGCTGGAGGACAGGGAAACTCTAAGCACCCCCCAGCCACCCACACCTCAAATCTGGGATGAAGTTGCAAACTCCACCCATTGGCCACACCTGCCCTGATCCATTGTCCCACCAGCAATATCAGCCAATGGGTGACAGCCTAGAGGCAAATGAAGGCCTTGATGGAATGCGAGCTAGAGTAGTTAGTAGGATAACACAGAGGGCATTGGACAATCAGAAATAATGAATTCCCCTTCCCCCCAACACATGCCCCTGGCTGCCATCCCCAGGTCACAGCTAGCTAGCCATACACCGTGGTCCAGCAGAGCCTTTACAGCCCATTCCTACAACTACAGGGGGCTGCCTCTCAATGCCACAGGGCCAGATTGCAGCAGCCCTGCCCTGCCTCCCATGAAGGAGGTATTTCCCCTTCCCACTATCCTGCATCCTTTCTGCGCTGCCATGGTAACCCCCAGCCTACAAACGTGCACCTGTCTCCCCTTTCTCCAGGAAAACTGGTCCCTTTCCCCTCTGCCAGCTCTTCTGCTGCCTCTGTCAGCATGTGCTCCCTCCCTCCTCTTCGGCAGATTTCTCTCAAGTGCGCTGCCATATGGTTCCAGTTAAGCCCCATATTTTTTCTTGTCGATTGAAAAGACACACTTTCCTCTGCGCCAGACAGTTTACAGATTGCTCCGCTGGCTCGATTTCTTATTGGATTTCTCAAAAAACCTGACATTTTAAATTAATTTACAGCCACAACAAAAAGAGTTCAGAATTTTAATGGTGTTGTAAGTAATTTTTAGGTAATCCACTCCAGATTTTGATATTAACCTTTGAAGTGGAGTTCACGCAGCTACTATGTTACAGCACTTTCCCTGGGCTGAGGCTGGGGCAGTGGGAGAGCTGGGGTAAAGTAAGGGAGGTAATTTACTGCATGGCACCATGTGTGTCTGAGTGCACAGGTTGAACATATATGTGTAGGAGAGCTAGCCCTTGTGCACATGACAGTGTAAGAAAGCGTGAATCAAATGTGTGAGAGTGCAGGTGTGCACAGGAATGGGTGTGGATTTCTGAGTGCAAAGCTTGGTACATCCAGGGGAGCGTGAATGGATGCAAGCAGGTAAGCAGGCACCAACAGGTATGTGTGTGATATCTGTACATGAGAGGGAGCGTGTGTGCATGGCGCTGTGCATGTGGGGTGCACACATGAGCTCATTAGGACATGTGGAAAGCAGGGGGATGTGTCTGAGCATGAATGAAGGCTGCACGGCCCTAGTGCAGGGGCGTACAAAGATGCATGTGAGACTGCGGATGCCTATGCAGACAGGTGGGTAAAAAGGAGGATGCGAGCACAGGTGGGGCTGAATGCGTGTCAGCAAGAGTGCAGCTCATCACTCATATCTGTGAGAGCTGGCCTGCAAGGGAGTGTGAGCAAGTGTGCACAAATGAGTGCAAAGGCAGAGATCTGTGCACACTTGCTGGGGCTAAGTGTGTATGTGGCTAAGCATGAGGATGAGTGGGGGCGAGGATGCCAAGGTCACACTCCCACATCTGGCATCATGTCAAAGACCAATCAGACACAGGGCAGAGACTCTGCCCCAACACTTCGTGTGCGTCCATTCCCCCTTCCCACCACCTAGCATGGCAGACACTGCATTGCCAATGGCGAGGACAGGCGCACGAGTGAACCAGCAGAGGGTACTCACAGAGTACTCACAGTCTAGAGTGGCCCTTCCACTGCCAGCCAACGCTGCCCCCTGACGGTGAAGTCAGAGCTGCTTTATCTCCACACAGCTTCCATCCCAGGCATTCGACTCCAGATTGACGGCATCCTACTTTACTCATTGCTCATGAGACCCCACTATTTTAACCAGTACCTGCAGATAAACAGACCTCTGCACCTCCATCAAACTGAACTTGAGGGCTCTGCACTGGAAAGAAGAGAGTCTCTCACCTCAAAGGGAATGAGCTCACTTGGGATGAGCACTGATGGAGGAGAAAAACACACATGCTGAGAGTGAACAAGAGAAAACCAGAACAAATGAGAAACAGAGTGAAAAGGAAAGGACAAAGGAGAGACCAAACACAGGCGGGAAGCAAATTAAACAAAGGCAAATCCTGAAAAGAAAAAGTGAACATGAGACCAGCAGATAGTGAAAAACAAGGAAGTGGAGAAAGGGAAAGTCACAGAGAGTGGAGGAGTCATTTCCTCCTCACCCAGACCAGAACTTTCTTCATTAGATCACAGCTCTGAGAGAACAGGATTTGCAAAGCCAGGCACCCTGCTGCCATCCCGTCCCGCTTTGCAGAGCCCTCTGCAGTAGCCTCACTTCATTAGCAGCTGAGGACTCTGCTGCTTGCCTGTGACTTAAGCCCAATCTCCATGGACATGTTTTCCTTTGGTTGCTGGGGGCACAGATACTCCACCAATCCTTTACTAGTGTTTATAGAGGGCAGACGCCTGGGTGAGGAAAGTGCCTGGCAGAACCGCAGCTCACTGCCCCTCCTTCTCAGAACCTGGCATGTCATTTCCTTCAGCCCTCTCTGTACCTGGGAACCACTTGTCCCTCACTGCCTGCACCCACTGGCATTTCTTCCCATGCCACTGTGAGCCACATTACCACACACAGCTGCCAGCCCCACCAAGACAAAGAGAGAAGGGGGAGCACTGGGTACAAAACTTCAGCCCCCGCCAACCTTCTTACTAAGCTCTGGCACAGCCGGGGGTTTGGTGCCAGCTTACTACAAGAGTGGATTTTTCACATTCTTCCCCTCAAGGAGTTTCTTAGGGCAGGGGTCAGCAACCCAAAAGATAAGAAGAGTCGTTTTTACATTATAGCCTCCTGGTGGGGGAAGCTGGGCCGGGGCACCTGCTGCAGGGTCCCCTGGTGGTGGGGGAGCCTAGAACCAGGAGTGGGCACCCTGCAGGGTCCTCCGGTGGCTGAGGTGGGGGCAGAGCCACAAGGGGGCAACCACAGGGCTGCATGCGGCTCCAGATCTACAGGTTGCAGATTCTTCAGTTAGTGGATAAATCACCCACTGGATGGACACACTGGGCTAGGTGCCTCACAGGCCATCTCCATCCACTAAAGGTGGGAGAAAGGGCCAGAGATAGGTTAAAATGCAGTGGCCCTCCATGCCCCTAAGGGCTTGAGGAAACAATAGGAGAGACTGATACCACTGGGGCCATAGGATGAAGGGATGATGAGGGAAGAGATGGGCAAGAAGAGAGAGAAGCTGGGGGGGGGAGCTCCCCTTGTCAGAGTAATGGCTCCATGATGTCCAGCTGCTGCCCTGCCACGCCAGTAGGGAGCCGCACTCAGACAGCCATGACTGCACGTTATGGAGCCAACAGCCATGGAGGACGCTCTGCTTGTCCTGACTCCTAGATCCGGGCTGGACCTTGGCACCTCCTGACATGCAGGGTGCAGCAAACTGCCTGAAAATGGGGATGTCTTCTGAGCCCCATCAGCAACTCACCACACACCCCAAGGCTGCTGCTTCTCCTGGGGCTCTGCAGGGAGCCCAGAAGTCTCAGTTCTGAGGCCAGACTGAGCAGGCAGGGATGTGGCTTCTGCTCTCAGCAAAGGGGGTGGCCCTCCACTGCCTGTGTAGAGGAACCTCTCTGTCTGCCCCATTGTCACTCTCCTGGCAGCCGCCTTGCCCCCAGCCTCCTCAGAGGGGCTCCCCAGCTCCTCACTTCTCCCATGGGCCTGGCACCATCTCCTGGGCATGATGCCAGGGACCCAGCCCAGCTGAGACAGGCCACCCTCTTCCTTGGGCACTCCTTTGTTCAGACAGGACTACAGGGCGCATGCGATCACAACGTCCCCTTTCACCCAACACCCCATTCCAAGCGCCAGGCCCTGGGATGGTCACTACTGTATCACTCAGCCACCCACCATGGCTCTCGCCTCCTGTGAGTCCCTTCAGCAGCAGGCAAAAAACTGCGATCGGGATGTCTCTGCCATGTCATGAACAGCGATGAACCACTCATGGGAGTACTACACCACTTAGACGGGGATTTCTGACTCTTTACTCTGCTGTTCCATCTCTCACCCCTGTCACCCCACCCCTGCAAATTCTGTACAACATAAGGACCTGGGGGATTTATTTCCCCCCCACTGAAGCAGGGGTTTTTCAGGGGCACTAACACATACCTCCTGTTCCTACTTGCTGCAAGTCCTAGAGTTTAAGGCCAGAAGGAACCACTGGAGGATCTAACCTACCTCCTATCTTCCACAGGCCACCATAACCACTCGGCACCCACACATCAAACCCAACAACTGATTAGATCAACATCTTACAGCCCACAGAAGACTAGACTAGAAGGTAGCCCAGGCAGAAAACAGGAGGCACTGAGGTGCACCAGTGCCCGAGGCTCCTGCAATGGCAGGGAAATGATTAAGTGAGATGCACCCAGATAAGCCTGGCAAGACGTGAATGGTGGCTGAGTCTGTCAATAAGCTGGGCACTGTGCCAGGCACAGGGACACTGTGCCACATTCCTATCCCCAGGGCATCATGCCAGGTGCTGTGGGATGCAGAGACTCTTGGCATGCACCAGGATGTGAGGAATTCTCTCTGGCCATGCAGCAAGAGTGCAAAGGTTCACAAGCAGGTACCCAGGGGTCAGGTCCAAGTTCAGGGAACGGTTGGGGCATCTCTCTCCCCTGCAGACCAACCAGCTCCTCTTGGGGCTCTCACACTATTTTATTCATTTCAAAAACTAAACTAAACCAAACTTTGGATAAAACAAACCTCCCACGGAAGGGTGCCCTGAGAACCGCCCCCTCCTTACAGTTCCTGCCCTGCCCTGCCTCTCACAACACCTCTTTCCCCCACCCCAGCCGCTCCTGAGGCATGACTGGGGAGTTGCCATGACAACTTTGGTTTGAAAAAATCCTCAGTAGTTGCCAACTATTTGTGTTGTTGTTTTACAACTGTGGCCAGTGTCACATGAGAGGGAGCCGGCTGGGGGCCTGGGGACACAAAGGCGAATGGCTTTTTAATGGAGCGCTCTGCCAGCGCTTGAAGACTCAATAAAGAGTGGCTGGCGAGACCCCTCTGTGCGGAAGGCCCTGCACACGGGGACGAGGCTCTTTGTAGAGCCGCAGCTGGGATGGGAAAGTTTGGAGGAAGCAGAAGAAAAGCCTCCCACCGTGGCCTGCGCTCAAATGCTCTCTCCTTAGGGGACAGATCAGTCCCAGCTAGCTTCATAAACATCAATGGGGTTCTGCCTTGCCCACTGCCCGCCCTGCCTGGTGAGGTTTCTTATGTGGGAGCCTGGGGTAGTTACAGAGAGATGCAGGAGTGGGACAACCAAGGGGATTTTGCTATGGATTGGGCCATGCTGCTGGTGAATGAGATTGCTCCTCGGACTGAAAGTAGAGAGATGGAGGAGGAGAAGAAAAAAGAGAAAATGTGGAGAGGAGGAGGGCTTAACCCAAGCTTAACCCAAGCAATGGCCTGTCTGCATTTCCCCATCTCTGCCTGAAGGTCAGATCATCCCAGGGTTCAGGAACTTGGCTGCAAAGAGACCACAAGTCAACTAAACAGGTGGCTGGTGTCAGGACAGACTGGCCCCTCTATGGTGTGGGATTCCACCAGGCACTTCCTCTTTCTGCCATCAGTTTGGACATCTACAAAAGTTTTTCCCAAATTGCAAAGAACTAAACTGCAGCAAACCTTAAAAATGGGGAAAGAAATGGAAGGGTGGGGCTAGCGAACACCTCGAGTCATTTTATCTTCTCCAGGGGTATCGGCATTCCAAAGAATTCAAAAGCACCTCATCTCCCCCAGGGAGCTACCAACACATGGCAATAGCTACAAGGAAAACCAGCATCTGCTCATTACACTGCACACTTTCTGGATTTGAGCTCACACATAGTCCAGCCCAGTTCTATGCTGCCACATACACCTCTGCCATGAGGTGCATGGGCTCTGTACTGGCCACGCAGGGCAAAGCCAGCAGTCACCTCATTCTGTGGGGAGTAGCAAAGACATTGAGAGCTCTGAGGCCAATTTAATCAGCAGGGTACAAGGGCTTGTGCGGGAGCATAGCCGCCTTGAATTCCCAGTCCCTTTCTTCTGGGTCCATCCATCAGAAAATTCAGAACCGAGGGGAAAAGGAAAAACACCCAAAGAGCCAGAGGAGTGGAGAAGAATGTGGAGTGTTGTTTCCAATCCACTGCGATTCTCCCAGGCCTCTCTAACCCCAGCACCACTTCTCGCAGAGGTTATAATTATATCACAGGGCCCCTACACAAACTATTGAGGCTTCTGAACGAATTCTGCTTAGGCTGCTCCTGTCTGTGGCCTGGGCCTCAGGCACAGATGTGGAATTTTCCAGGAAAACTAGAAAATCGTCACTGAGGAGGGGAAAATATTTGTGCTTGGACATGAAGAGTGTGGGAAAGAACTAGCTTTTACTCCGAAATCCTGGGGTGGGAGAGAGACAGCAGGTCCATGGTGAAACTCAGAGGGTATATGGCTCAGAACGGCATCACATTTTCCTAGCTAAGTCCCAAAATCACATGGAACACACCCAGCTTGGGGACTTCCTAAAACATCCAAGGCTCAGGCCTTGATCCAACCTAGGTCTGAAAGCAAGATCCAAAACAGAACTTCTACCCTGGGCCAAAGCAAATCTCTGGACCCAACAAGTCCAAAATCCACATCTGAATGAGAGATTCCTCAAGCTCTGACTTTGTGGATACAACCCACCCAACAGGCAAGGCTCCCACACTGGGTCAAAAGCACTGGTTCAGGTCCACCTTTGCTCTGGAGCAAGTGTGGGCCAGATGCGGAGTGAGAACTAGCACTGCCACCGGGCGCAATTCACAATGTAAATATGAGTAGGGTCTATTTTTGACCCCTTTGAGTTTTGCTTTGGGATTTCAGGCTCTGTTTGAATGCCAAACTCAGAGCAAAATGGGGGGGGGGGGGCCCCAGGAAGCAGCCCCCACCTGGGCTGTGAAGGAAGAAAACAGAGTGAAAGTGATAGATCCATAGACTCTAAAGTTAGAAGAGACTAATATGATCATCTGGTCTGACCTCCTGCACAATGCAGGCCACAGAACCTCACCCACCTCCTCCAGCAATAAACCTCTAACCTATGACCGAGTTATTCAAGTCCTCACATCATGATTTAAAGACTTTAAGGTACAGGGAATCCACCGACAACTGAGTCATACTGCATGCTACAGAGGAAGGTGAACCCTCCCACCCCCCTAGAGCCTTTGCCAATCTGCCCTGGGGGAAAATTCCTTCCTGACCCCAATATGCCAATCAGTTAAACCCTGAGCATGTGGCCAAGACTCATCAGTCAGAGACCTAAGAAAGAATTCTCTGTAATAACTCAGAACCCAGCCCACCAAATGTCCCATCGGCATGTCTACGATCAGGAGCAAGAGATCAGTCAATTGCTAAACTAGGCTCTCTCATTATACCATCTTCTCCATGAATTTATCAAGCTCAGCTCTGAAACCAGCTAGATGTTTTGCCCCCACTGCTTCCTCTGGAAGGCTATTCCAGAATTTTACTCCTCTGATTAGCAGAAACCTGCATCTAATTTCAAATCTAATCTTCCTGATGGCTAGTTTATATCCATTCGTTCTTGTGTCCACATTGGGACTGAATGTAAAAGAATTCCTTTCCCTCATGGGTATTTCTCTCTCTCTCTGACATATTTACAGAGAGCAATAATATCTCCCCTCAATGTTCTTTAGGTCAGGCTAAATAAGCCAAGCTCTGAGTTTTGATGAACCCCTCCCATCATCCCAGTCCCTTCCCTTCCCTTTACACCAGGCAGTCATAAAGATCAAAGGCAGGTCACCCTGGTTTCCGCCCTGCACCTCACTTTCCACTTGGATTGGGGTGAGAGAGCTGCCTAGGAACTGGTCTTGGAAGAGAGTCAATGTGACCCCTACCCTTCTGCGAGCTGGATTTCTGCACAGGCTCCGGGATCATTTGGTTCAGAAAGGAGAGAATAGTGGGCTTGGTAGCAGCTGTGCATCGCACCAGTTCCCTAGTGCAGTCTATAACCTCAGGGAGTGAAGGAGCTCCCTTCTCTGCAGGCTGTACAGCACAGACAGACACAGACACTCGATCTGGCCCAAGCACCTTCAGGACAGAGGCTCTGAACCTCCCCTTCTGTCCTCGCTTACCCTGGACTCCAGATGCTTTCTGGGTACCTACATGTGTGCACACCACTCACACACTCCCCCTTGCATGCTTAGGCCCATAAACACTTGGGTGGCTTTACCCGAGTGTGCACAGACAGGCTTACAGCCAGACATGAATGTCAATTCTCATGCATGCTTCACTTTCACAAATGCATTTGGAAACACCAACTTGCACACTTTTCTACCTGCTCACTATTGCTACTGACCTGACACTGGCCAAGCCCCACCAACGGGAGCAGAGAAGTGGCAGAGTGACCAAAGAACAAAACCTGTCCTGAACTTGGGGCTTCCCTCCAAAGTGGGTCCACCAAGCCAGAATGACAAGGGGCCAGGATCTTAAGTGGGTCTCGCTTGGCTTTGGCTCAATCTCCAGCCTGAAATTAGATGCTCACACTCTATACAGGAGCTGCTGGCTTTTCTCTTCCACACTGAAAAAGTACGATGCAACTCACCATTCAACTAAATAAATAAATAAAAAGAAAGAGGCACTAATTGGCAAGCACCTGGCCTGGAAGGAGCGGGAAAAATACCAAAAAAACCACACAAACCTCTAGGAAAACAAAATGCGCCGACATCTTTTTATTTTGTTTTTTTCGGTAATTATACTAAAGATGAAAAACTCATAATAAACATCTCCCAGTCCCCACCTGCTAACAGTAATTATAATAGACTCAACAATAAATGGTAAAGCAGAGCAGTGCTGCATCTCGGGAATTCTCTAGGGTATGTGGATTAGCTCGGAAAGCCTGAATGATTAAAATACACTAATTAAAATTTTGTGTTCCTTGGTAACTCGTCTGCCTGGGCCCCTGGTGTTGGCAAAATGGGAATTAACGTGACAAAAGCAACAGAGAGGGGTTTTGTTTTAAATAAAGAAGAGGGTGGGGGTGTGGGGGGAAGATCTATATAAACAAGTTTTCTCCGCGCGCGCACACAAATTCAGAGGGATACAAACTCTTTGGGAAGGACCGGGGCTTGTTTCTGGCGTTCAGGATGAAAGTGACAACGAAGTGCTTCCCAGTTTCTCCCTGGATCGTTGAGGATGAGAACTCGGGGAGGTGCTCTGGGTTGAGATGGATGGGGGCATGTGCGATCAGGAGCCTGAGTGTTTTAAAACAATTAGAGAAATAAACACACAGAAAGGAGGAGAGGATAATGCTAGGGAAATCCGAGCGTAGGACACTCTTCCGCTCCGTCTCCCTCATGCGCATTCCTCCACGGACGCGTCTGCCTCTGCTCTTTCCCAAAGAAAACAGGACTTTGGGATATCGCACCACAGCTTCTACCCCAATGCAGATACACAAAAGAAATTGAACACTTTTGGGTTGCCCTTAGCAACCTAATTGCATCAGTACATTGCACACAGGAGCCAAAGTAACTGAATTTTGATGAAAAGACGGCGGTAATTTACGGCATCATGAAATTAGTTGTCATAGCGACGGGTTAATTACATCTCAAATTAACAATGCAAGTGTGGTGAAATTAAATATAAATCATATTTTCTGCATAAATTATAGGGGTTGATTAGACCGGGGCTTGGGGAGAGGGAAAGGTTGAGCCGCCACGGGCCTACGCAGCTTTCTGAGCCTCTGAGAGTCTCCTGCAAACACCAGAAGGAGGGGGGGGGGTTAAAAAGTGTCAGAGAAAGAGAGAGACACATGATGCTTTGCCGTTCCTCTTCAGTAGGGTTCTTTTTTAGCTTTATAATGGTCATCGCAGCTCTCCTTAAGTTTCCCGTTACTGTTGCAGAGAGGTGCCCAGAGTGGAAAGGCCTCTGTACTGCCACAGTATAAGCTGTCCTACCAACGGCCTCAACCCTAGCCCAGAGGGACACCCAGTCCAGGGGATCCAGACAGTTCAATCCATGGCCTCTTCAATGAGCAAAACACAGAACCGGTTAGCGCCGCTGATTTTTGTCCAGGGGAAACTTGATTGAGACCTGCAAAATCTGCTTTACTGAGACCCTGGGCAGCCACCTTAGAGTGGTATCACTGGCTGGAGCTAGATCTGAACCAGCTGCACACAGGGGACTGGCACACAAATCCTTCCCAGCCTTCTGAGCCACCTGCTCTCCCAGATTTGCTTCTGGAAGGGGAGGGAAGAGCTGGGTTGGAGGAAGCACCCAGTTGTCCCCCACTTGAGCTGCCCCAGCCAACGCATGGGGTGTTGTGTTTGAAAACTAAAAAATTTGCTTGACCAATGCAGCGATAGGGAGCACAGACTAGATGAATATTCCTCTCCGGAGACCACTTGACCAGAAACACAGCGAATGGGTCTAACCCAGCCTGACAGCTCCTCTGTGGAGACTAAGCTTTGACCTGGCTATCTCAAGTCTTTCTGCCCCTCGAATCCCCTTCCTTCATAGGATGCTATTCACCCACGCCCAGCACTGGGATGGTGACCTCGGGAGGACTCTCACCTGCAGTCTCTGCTCAGAGAACTGGCTCCAGCCTAGTCTAGGAACAGATTAAAAACAGGCTCGGAAATTGCACACCAGACAGAGTGGGTGAAAGCAAGTGACTTCGCTAGAAAATAGCAGGCAGCAGACTGTCGCCAATGTCCATCTGCAACCAGCTCCCCACATCTCCAGCTGGCACTGGGCCAGAGGGCTGTACCCACAAAGCTCCTCTTGCTCTTCGGGAGGCATCTCGCCAACCCAAAAAGGACAGTAGCACCGAATGAGGGCTGAGTCAGAATCTCCCCTCCTGGGCAGTGCAATGGACAGTGGGGGTGCGGGAGTCCAACAAGACTGGGAGCCAGTCACTGTCTGCACCATCAAGGAGCTGATGGTTGCTCTGTTAAACTCTCCATGACCCCCTGAAAGGCCTTTTCACAGTGTTGTTGTAAATGGTGCCCCAAAGAGACACTAAAAATAAACAGCCTGACCCGTGCCTTGCAACCCTACAACTCCTGAGGAGCCAGGAATTTGCAGCGGTGGGAACCTGCTCCTCTGGGTCTGGTCACCAGCCAGCTTCTTTTGAGAGTGGGGGTGCAGAGATGGCAGCTTCACTGGAAACATTTCAACACCTGCTGAGGTGTAAAATAATCCTTGATTCGGGTCCTGCATAGGCACCGAGTTGGTCGTGATGTCCCAGGGTGGGGGTGGTGGCCACCCCCAGCTTGGAATAGGCAGCATGTGAATTCTACAAACAGGAGGCAAGAGCATGCCACCTTCAACCCAGCAGACTCTGGCGGCCACCTCCATGTGGAGAAGGGAAGAGAGCAAAAGAGGCCACTTCTGCTCCTACCTTACTGTCTGAGCACTTCCAACCCAGGGACCAGCCAGATCTTCCAGAGAAGACAAAGACCTGTTGAGATAGTCCGGACACAGACAGCAGGTTGAGACCTGCAGGTGGGCACCCAGGTGGGATGCTCTATGGGCATGGGTGCTGAAGGGAGAGGATTAACCCTAGCAGAGGAGAACTTCTGATGCCATCTATGTGAAATTCTTGAGGCAGGACAGCAGCTCCCATGACTCCAAATCTAACCGTCAGTGCTTCACCACCTTCCCTCTGAGGCTAGCAGGCCTTATTCCCAGACTCCAGTAGAAGGAGAGGATCCCTCAGCACGCAAGTCTCCAAAGAGCTGCCCTTGTGGTGATAGGAAAGCATCCATGGGCTTTCCTCACTCACCAAGAAGCCTCTCAGAGGGTGGTCCTCAGCCCCATCAGGCTGTGTTAGGTTCTAGGGGGGGAAGGGCTGAGGAGAATCCAACCTGCCAGAAGAGGGGAAATTGGGCACAAGCCACCTTCCTGTTCAGAATCTGTCAACTGCAGAGTGTAGAGATGTCCTGCTAACAGCCTTGAGTGGCAAAGCTGTTTCAGAATCTTTGCGAGTTGGATACCCCCTCCCATCTCAAAAACACTGCTACCTAGCTATCCCTAAAATGCCCGTTACCAGGGTATCTGTTCTCAGCTGGATACAACATTTATGCTTAAACCCCGCTCTCCCCACAGTCATCCCCTCACCACCCCCATTACCCTTCCCGGGACGTCTCCAGGAGCTAGAGCATCAGGTCGATGAAACTCCAGGATTCTCACAAAATCCTGCCAAATTTCACCTGGCCCTGCACTGATGAATTTCTCGAGAGAGGGAGGATTTTTTATTTTATTTTATTTTTTTAGTGCAGAGAGGGAGGAAGGAGAAGGGGACTGGAGAAGGTGGGGGAAAAGGAAGGAAAAAGCCTAAAAGTAAAGAGCCCTCTGGTCCTGGTAGCCAGCATGATCGATGGCAGTGGATTTGCATGTACATTTCATTAATTTTTCAGCATGCATTTTATTTATCTATGCGCCATACATCTGCTGAAGTTTATATACTTGATAATATATAAATATAGACACACAGCAATCAATACGACATCCGTTTCGCAGAAGCTTCCATTAGCCACCCCCCTCCTTTCCTCCCTCGTTTCCACAGCCTGCTGCCTGGGCACCTTGTGCTGCTTATTTGGTTTCCGATTTTCATTAGCGGTGGAGCACCAGCTCCCCCACCTGCGCCATTTCATTCACCCAACACGTGGGGCAAGGAACCGCACCCGTCAGCCAGAAATCTATTGGTGGGAGGGCACCTTCCTCACCTGCCCCTCCCCTTCCTGGTCAATGGGTTGTCTAGGCAGCATAGGATACATTGGGGCTGCCCAGCACGAGGGTGATTGGCTGAAATCTAGGGGAAACCTCACTGGTCCACTCGTCAGCCCCGAAGCAGCGGGGTCAGAAGGATAGACTGAAGGCTGGGCTGTGACAGAGCAAGAGACTGGAAAAACCCTGGCACTAACTGGGGCAGGGGGTCAGGTGGTGACCCAGGAAAAAGGCTGAGGTGCAAAAGGGGATGGAAACCTCCTGAGTGCTCATGGGACAGAGGACATAACCCGTCGTGTGAACTGGAGCAAGCCCCCACCTGAAAGGTCTTGGATGATATGTTGCAGGAGGCTCAAGCAGGGACAGGAGCGTTAAATCCTCTCCTCCACGCCCACATATACTCTGTGTTAACCGGGGGAAGCCCTGATACCAAGGGGAAAGTCCTGTCTCTGAAGCCCTTCCCATGAGCCCCTGCCTTTGCACTGCCCCAGGCATCCTCTGCCTGTAGCGCAGAGCTACTGCCCTTCCTGAGCTGACACTTGAGCCTCGAATGTCAGCTCTGTGCAATAGGAATCACAGTCTCCAGTGCCACTTTGGGGTTTCCGTATCTTGGGGGGTGGCAACACCATCACCTGAGGAGCCAGTGTATCTTTAACCTGCGTGCTGTTACTACAGCCTGTTCTCAGCTGGATACAAGTGACCGCAACTGTCCAGAGCCCTCCAGAACTCCTGCCCCTCTGGGAAATGCCCTCTCATACTCTGCCAACTCAAACTCAGCCTCCCAGTGGGCTTCCACAAACTGAGTTAAGCCCTGTAGTGTCTCCAGGAAGTGTACTCAAAGGCTATGTCTACACTTGCTAAAATTAGTTCAAATTAGTTAGTTCGAACTAACTAATTCAAACTAATTTTAGTTAGTTCGAATTAGCTTAATTCGAACTAGGAAAACTTAGTGCGAATTAGCGATCCCCATTCATTTCAATGGCCGATTAGTTGGAATTAACATGGCCACATTGGTTAATTCGAACTAGTTAGTTTGAATTAACCCTTTAGTTCGAATACCCTATTCGAACTTATTAGTTCGAATTAAGGAAGCCCTTAATCAAACTAACTAAAGCCTAGTGTAGCCATGGCTTTAGTTAGTTTGAATTAAGCCTCCTTAATTCGAACTAACTTGCCAGTGTAGACATAGCCAAAGTGCTTTGTAAGCAGAACTGGGCACAAGCTGCTTCCTAGGCAGTACGGTCTAAGGGTCTCAGTCAGGCTTGCGGGAGGATCTGAATCTCTGCTTTAATGCCGATGTGTCCAGGGCAGATCACTTTCCATCTCTGCCTCAGCTTCCCCTTGTGTAACGTACATAACTGGGAGCATCAAACCCACACAAGCATCTTGTATCTGACACATCTGTGTCTTGGGAAAGGTGTGGAGGGAGAATGCCGCCTGCTCGAGTCAGAAGTGTAAAC
Source organism: Pelusios castaneus (assembly GCA_007922175.1). Classification (NCBI taxonomy): domain Eukaryota; kingdom Metazoa; phylum Chordata; order Testudines; family Pelomedusidae; genus Pelusios; species Pelusios castaneus. The sequence goes on from ML685891.1 coordinate 1,393,921, forward strand.
TTCCTAGCACAGTCTGATGATGGAAGCTCAACACACCAGTGTCTCAGAAACCCCTTGTTAATTTCATCTTTCCTTCCCCAGCAACCATCATCTGCACTAGTTGAGGAAGGTCCAAGTAGCAGCCTCGAGAACATGGGCTGATAGGGTGCCACAGGCAGGGTCCTCCCTCCTTCATCCCTGCCGAGCACCTGGCACCACATCCTGGCAGGCCAGGAGCCCAGAGACACAGTCATCTCAGAGAAGGATCCCTTTACCAGAGGAACCAACAGCTCTTGGCCCCTAAGAACAGAGCCTGGGTCCCCTTCACCCCCAACCTTACGGCCAAGTTCCAGTGGCCAATAAATACCAGAACAGACATTGACACTCAGTAAAACCTGTCCCTTCCCTAACGAGGCTGCTCCCAGAAGGAAGGGAACTAATGAGTGGGACAGTGACAAGCCAACTTCATCTTGTAGATCACAGTGAGCTAGCGCTTTGTGGCAAACAGCTCCCTCGTTCCGCTGAGCTCCCAAGGCCTTCAAGGCACATGACAGACAGCACTCCATTCCCAATGAGCTGTGCCTGCTCCTTCCCGTGGGGGCTGGATCCTCAGAGAGATGCTTGCAGAATGGCCCCTGGGACTCAGGTAAAGCGGGGGACAAGATGCCACAAAATGTCTCTGAGATGTCCTGGGGAGGGGGAGTATTAAATGCTGAAACCCTCTACAGGCCAGATAAGTCCTGCCCTCTTCCTTCTGGCTTTAACGCCAGTGTAAGGGGATTGCTCCACCAGGGTCACTGACTGCAAGCATGGCAGCTGTTTAGTCTGAGCTTAGCCCAGACTGAGCAAGATATGGGGATGGGGAGATTTCTTCCCCACCCCCCGCACCTGTCCCTAGTGGAGTCTCAAAATACCTCTGAGCAGAAGGCTCCTAAACTGGCCTGCATGAGATGAGGCTGCTGGGTTCTGAACCACTGCAGTTCCCAGAGGAAAGATGTCAGCAACACAAAGAAATAATTCCATTCAGCATTAGCTGGGCCAAATGGACCATGAGGGCCAAACTCTCCTCTCACCTGGTGGGGTAGTTGCTCCAGACCAAATCTGCAACACAGTGGTGGTGGAGGGTGGGGGATGACCCTGTTGCGGAGCTGGCCTGAGCCTTAGGAGACCTGGGTTTTATTTCCAGCTCTATCTGGTGGGTGATTGTGGGTGAATCAGTGCCCCAACTCTGTGCCTCAGTTTCCCCCTTTCACTTTACATCTGTTTTGATTGTAAACCCTTCGGGCAGAAACAGATTCAAACCAGAGGTTTTCCTCAGAGTAAACATCAACCCTTTGCAGCCTAGAACAAGTCTTTAGGAAGTGTCCAGACTAGCTTCTTCCAAAGTGTTAACCATATCCAGTGAAACGACACTCAACCAACCTCAGGTGACATCTCTAGAATAGTCATACATAAGTGTTTGTACAGCACCTTGCACAATAGTGCCCCAATCAGAAATAACCTCAGCAGCAGCTTTTATCAGCACTAAAATTCTCTAGAAGGAAAACATAGGGAGGCCTCAGATGACTCTACGTTAACAAAGTTATTTAAGGAGAAAGGAGACTTTTCCAGCACATGAGAGGAACAGGGGCAAGTGAACTAAAAACATAATTGGGGGTATCACCCTTGATGGTTCTGAAAGGGACTGACTGGAGCATGATGGAGATACAGCTGGTCTGCATGATTAACTAGATGTACAACTCCTGAACAAACCCCCTGGACATGCACCTTGTCTTCTGCTCCTAAGCCACCAACTCTGGTTGGCTAACGCATGTTAGATCTTTGGAGTGGGGGATGTGGAATGGACCCATAGCCCCACATGCCCTCAGCTGTTCCTAGCATCACAATATAGAGATGGCAGCTTTCCTCCTCTAACTTGACCTAACCAAAGCTCAAATACCAATCCAAGGGGCAAAATGCACACAACCCATCACTAAGCCACCTACTATTCGCACATGCCTCTCACAAGCTGCCTTCCCTTTCTTGTCATGTCCGGTGCAGCAAACCCCAACAAGCTAGCGGTCCAGCAGAGTCTCTCTTTTCTCTTGATGAAAGACCAAAAATAAAGTAATCAATAAATCAATCAATAAAAAGGGGGCTTATGCCTTTAAAAGAATTTATTTATAGGCTCTTCGCCTCTTCCATTTCAGTGATCTATATGCAAATATGCTAATGAATGCAAATTAAGACACCACTTTTAGTCCCAATTTAATAGAAAGCATTAAAATACTTTTTTTTTCTAAAAAAAACTCCATATGCATGAAGGAAGACATTTTTCCCCCCTTTTTGCTGAAGTTACATTCTGGCAGCAAACATGCTGGCAAAGTGTTGGAGGCAAGGAGGGGAAATCTGACTGGCTTTTCTAGGTGTTCGTTACCAAGATCTCGCTTCTTTTCTTGGAGGAGTGTAATTGTGTAGTTATTTATTTTTCCAAAAGGATCAGTTGAAGCTGTGGAGATGGCTCCCCTAATCTCACACACAGTCTCCCCCCTTCAGAGCGGGGAACATTGAGACATAAGCCAGGCCTGAATCTGAACCAGTCATGTACGCAGAGGTGTTATCATATGATGGGCTGGATTTACCAATCCAAGGGGCAATACCCTTAGAGTAAGTGGGAAGGACACCGGAAACGCTTTGCATGTTGCTGTGATGCATTTTCAGCTACAACTCCAGGATGTGCAATCATGGTTTTAAACAGGTTTCTGGGGGTTTGTCATTAACTTCATTAAGGTTTGGGGGGGGTGCAGCAGTAAAGACTTTAAAAAGCAGTAGTTTCTGTTTCTTCAGTCTCTCTCTCTTGCTTTCACATGCTCACATACACACACAAAAAGCACCCTTCAAAAATCCCCCCTCCCCCCCGTGGCTGATGCTAGAGGAGTGACACTCAGAAACAACTTTATAGTGACTAAAGTTAAGAATCAGTTTTTGAAAATATTATTAGCCACGGGAGACACAAACTTATTTTAGTAAGTAAAAACCTTTCCATCTGAAATATACTCTGACTCGCAGGGCTGGCCCAAGGGTTTTGGTGCCCTACGCAGACTATGACTTTTGCGCCCATCAGAGGGCGATACTTTTGTCTATGGGAGATAACATATTAATTTTTTTTTTTTTTTTAAATAGACAAAAAATTCACTTCCATCTAATTTGGCGTCCCTTAAAGCCTGGCGCCTTAGGCAACTGACTAGTTCACCTATACGGTTGGGCCAGCCCTGTTAACGCAACATACATCCACCCACTCACTCCCTCTTTGTACAACCACAGGCTAGCTCTGGAAATAAAATAAGCTTCACCCCTCTTTGCTGACAAGGGTTCACTTGCTGCAATTGTTACCCCTCCTTAAAGCAACAGGCCAGACTCTCCTCTCCATTATGCTGGCATAAATCTAGAGTCCTGTGGAATACAAGAGGGCTCTGACTCCAGATTTACACCAGAGTGACAGAAGATCAGAATCTGGCTGACTGTCTAGTTGGGCAGTTCCTACCCTTTAGCTCTTCACTGTCTGTCCTAATGGCTCAAAGCACAGCATTTTCAAGTGAAAACTATGTTAACAGCAATCAATAGACAGAACAAGTGACTGACTGGGTGACACAATTATTCCTGCATTGGGGATGGTATCAGACCGTCCTCCACAGCTTTCCCAGTCCTGTTCCGGCAGCCCCTCTTCCAAACCACTCTTGGGCTACCACCACCACAGACTGCCCCATGCCAGTCAGATCACCAAAGCTACAACGTTGCTCACCTGACAAGCTAAGTCACACCTTCTTTAACTCGGCTGGTGCAACAATGTCACACAGTGCATTCAGCCTCCTGAGGTTACACAGTGTGAAAAATAAACCTGCCTTATGCAAAGTTTGATCTCAAACATTTTCCTGTATCCTGGGGCCTGTAGTTGGCTTGAATAACTGATGGCCAGTTTGCCCCGGGGCCTGTGTGACTGATTGGTGGAGAAGTCCCAGGGCCTGTAGCTGGCTTGTGTGCTGCGGGGCCTTTAGTTTCCCTGTAGTTTGTGTGTGTGCATTCCTCCTCTCCACAAAGTACACTGTAACCAACACGAGACATACAAAGTGGATAAATGGGTTTTTCTGACATGATTGGGCAAATCTGTGAATGTTTGCAGCAGAGAACAGATATTTAGATATTTACAGGGAATATATTTTGTCAGTTCCAAACCCCAGGTTTTATTGTCAGAAAAAACAAACTCTAGCACTGAAACTCATCCTCAAATCGAAATCTGTGTTGAGGAAGACCATTTTCCCATCAAACCAGTTTTATTGGATATAAATATCTAATTATTTGTACCAAGTACTGGATTATCAGAGATTTTTACACGCAGCTTTTATAACGTGTAGGTTCTTTACATAAGATGTTTTATATACTAAAAAACTTGATTTGAATTCCAGTCAAAACATTTCCCCACCACCACCTTTCCCCCCTTTTTTTTCTTATTGAGCTCATTTTTAATATTTGTAAATGAAATTCACAGGAGGCAGAAAATCTCCCTCTTGCTTTCTATTCCTTCCATCCCTGCCCCTGCTGAGACTTTCCTGGCCCTCTATATCTTACACACTCGCAAACACCACAGCCTTTGGCACCAGACTTGCCACATTAATGCCCTTTCTAAAATCTCCTGTGTTCTTCCTGTAGCTGTGTAACACATACCGACCTAATATATCCCACATGTAGACAGGAGAAACACAAACAAAAACACAGAGCACAAATAACTCCCCAAATACACAACACACTAATAAGCAACTCTACATTTAAAGTGCACACCACAAACACTCCATACACACACCAATACTTGCACAAAACCACACGATAAATACACGCAACAACTAACACAACCATACACAGCCCAAAGCCAAACACAAATCCACTAACACTCCCCCACACAAATACACATCACAAATACACAAATAAACGGTGCTACACACTAAATGCAAATACAAACATGCAGTCACACACAAACTCCTCAACATACATGCACAAACATACACCACCCCACTCAACTCCCCAAAATCATAACATAAATACACACCCAACAAAATACATACAGCACATCACATCACAACATGCATGCACAACCAGAGCACAAATACACACCACCACAGTATTTTCCTCAGAACATATAGCCAACCACATGCACCCTCCAAACAAAAGAGAGAAAGTCTGTTGTCAAGGTGCATATTTAAAAGTTCAACCGCTTAGGTCAGCTTTTCATTTCTAAGGGAAGTGGAGAAGTTGACAGAGACAGACGGACAGAGAGAGGAAAGAGGGATTGGAAGGGAGGGGTGTGGGGGAGGAGAATGGAAGTTGTCTTGTGGGGAAGAATATGGATCAGGCTGTCATCAGGAGACCCATCTTCATCTAGAATTAATGCACTAAAGTTCTTTGTTTTTCCTCTAAATGGTTTTAAAGAGACAGCAAATGCTGTGCTCTGGATGCAGGAGCAGGGTTAGTTCAGCTGCCACAGGCACTTTGAAACTGAAAAGGCAGCAGATTCTACATTTCAGGGCTGAGACCGCAAATAGTTGGACAGACCTGAGGGCCCGGCCTGGCCTGGGGGAGGGGAGAGGGGGGTAATTATTATTTTTAGACTTGCTAGACATCTGTTAAAAAGTTTCATGTGTTTTTCCTTCTATCTTCTCTCACCTCCTTCAGACAGGGGAAGGAGGAAACCATAGTGCCAGCTGGGACAGCGGAACTCTGCCATCATAACGTGACCAGGAACCGATGTCACCAAAGAATTCCTTAGCATCAGAGGACGTAGGCAGGGCAAAGGCAACACCATGTCTGTCTATTCCCAAGGTCCTTTGCAGTTTGCTCACCCTGAAATCTGTTGAGTTGTACCAGATCTGGAGCTGGGTCCTTGTGAAGCACTAGCCCCCGCTGTTCCTCTCAAGGGCTAGCGTGCGAGGGCCCATGTGTTGGGGGTGAACGCTTGAGGAAATGCACCAGCATGGGACAGCAGCTGGAGGGAGGCTGCAAGGAGAGGGCAAGAAGGCAGCCCAGACTTTGGCGGCACAAAAGGCACCCTACTCTGACGGGCAAAGGAGATGATGGGGAAACCTCCTAGGCCTCTGCCTGAGCAAGCAGAGGAGGCAAAGAGGCTGTAAAGAGACCAAAACCTGTCGCCACTTATGAGGGGGGCACACATTCTCCATTCCATGGTGAGAGGGAGCTGCCTGACACAGGCACCTGTAGAGAAAGCCTTGAGCCCAAGAAAGAGAGCAGCAACACCACGCTTGAGAGCATCTGGGGATGGTACCTCAGGCTAGCTGGGCAGCAAGTGGCTAAGGAGGAGCCTTGCGCTGCAGAGATTACAGGGAGGCCAGACACCTCCTACCCCGGCCAAACTGCCAAGGGATGGTGACTGCCTAGCTCTCATGTCTAACCCCTCCAATGAACCAACACATCCTTACCTCTCTGAGTCCCAGACCCTGGGGGAGAGGGAGGGAGGAAGAACTGAGAGCAAACAACAGCAACAGGAACAGAGTTGAGCCATTTAAATTATTCATATGCCAGATGGATTCTTTTCCTGCCTTTTTTTCCCCTATAAAAATAAAGCAGGGGGGGAGCAATGACGTTTGAGGAGTGGGGGGAGGAATAAGGAAAGAGAGAAAAGGACACCATGCCCACCGCTGCACCAAAAGACTATGAGGGAATGAAAGAGCTTTCCCACTCTCTGGAGAACTCACAAATAACTGGCCTTCTATTTCCTACACACACCCCGGATGAGAGGAGAGAAGAGAGTGCACAGAAAAGAGAAAGAAAGGGAATGAGGGATGATGACAGAGAAAGAGAGAGACAGCAGAGAGAGGGAGGGGGCAGGCAGAAGAGGGCTCTGACCTTCTGTGAAGGATATAAAAAATCCAGCAGCCTCAGGGGACACCCAACTATCTAGCATATTGCTGTTAAAATGTCTGCAAAATTTAATACACTTGGCATGCCATCTAATCAGTCCTTGGAAACCAGGGTTTTTTCTCCCTCCTGTGCTCCAACTGTCTCAGACCTCCGGCTTCTGAGGCTGGGTATTTTTTTTGCAGATGACAGAAAGTTTGTGTGTGCACGTGTGAGGGCTTTCTTTTCTTTCTTTTTTTTTTTTTTTTAAAAGATAGCTGTCATTTTTGCTTTAAAAAAGTTTGCACAGATTTCTTCATTTCAAAGTGTCAGTGCCTTATTGCACAGGGATGTGTGGATGGTGCACAGTGGAAGCGTGCATGCAAGGATATGTTCATCTGGAAAGCATGGGGGTTTGTGTGTCAGAGTGATGTGTGCATGCACTTGTGTGGGCTGATACACATCCACGTGTATTAGAGAAAATCTGTGCAGATGTGAATGTGTGTGCTTGCATCCATGTGCAAATATATGTGCAAGCTATGACTAGAGTGCTGAGATAGCAAGTGTGAAAAATTGGGATGGGGTGTGGATAATAAGTGCCTATATAAGAAAAAGCTCTGAATATTGGGACTGTCCCTATAAAATCGGATCATCTGGTCACCCTTGCTGTGACCGCACAGCACCATTTGAGCTAGAGAGAGGGAGACTATGAGATCCTGCCTGATCCCAGGGGCATTGGCAGGCAGGGTCCTGTGGGGATGCGCGTGTGACAGGATTGCAGGGGGTGCTGTGGAAGGAGGGTGAGGTGAGCTTGGGGATGGGGAGGTGCCCCTGTGCTGACACTCCTTATTGAAATGGACAGCTGCCTGAACTGCTGCACAGCATTAAAGGAAGCAGCGTTTGGGGGCTACAGGGTGGGGGTAGCCTCCAAACAACAAATACATCCAACATTTGTTACCTCCTGCGAGCGCCTGACAGGAGCTCAGCTGTCCTGCTGGGAGACTGCAGAAGAGTTGGGCAGAAAGTTTCCAAGTCACAGCTAGTGACAAGACCGCTAACCTTTCACTGGGTGGGGAGCTGATAATGCAAGGGGCGACAATTTCAGCCCTCCCAGCTAAGACGATGCAGTCATTAAGCAGATCAGTGGGGGGGGGTCGAGCCCAAGCAGGGACAGATGTCTCTAGCAGCCTTTGCTGTACAGAAAGAGACATGACCTTGTCACCCCAGGAAAGTGTGAGCCAGCCACAGTCTAGGGTATGCACAGGCCCTCTCAGCCCCTGCCCTGGGCAGTGGTTACAGGACACTCTAAATTCATCTGGGCTGGAGGGGAGGAACAAAGTTTACGGTGCTGCCTAGCATGAGCAGGGTGGGAGAGGGGTTAGCCCTCTGGAGATGTTCCAGGGGAAAGACTGACACCAGGACAGGAGGAAGATGTGCCCTGCACCGGGCAGCACAGCCAGGCAGCTTTGCACCTCATGTTATCCCCAGCTTGGATTACTTGGCCCCCTGGTCCATTGAAAACCATACAGGGTCCTAAGGAGGGTAAATGGGCATCTGGGTTGTCTCCATTCCAGAAGGATTGGGTGTGGAGCAATGGGGGAGAAGGAGGCAGGACAAGGGGAGAAAGACTTAAGGAGATGGGTGAGAGCAAGGGGATGTGGGGTGTAGGGGAACCCAGGAAGAGGGGGCGTGAGGGGAGCACATATAGGGGACAGGTGGGCAGCAGGGGAGTGAGGGGGCAATGAAGGAGGTAGGGAAAAGGAAAGCAAAAGAAGTTAAAAGTGAACAGATCAGAAAGTTTGGAGTGGAGGATCCCACCCAGCTCCACTGAACCTGGTTTAGTGCAGGAGTTAACTGCTGAGGAACCAAGTCAGAACACCCACAGGCTGTAAACTGTGCTCTCTTTAATTAGCCAAAAAACAAAGCAGTTATAGGAAAATGAGAGCACAGGAGTGGATCCCAGGGGAGGATTAGGATACCCTGCCCCCTCCCTGCTGCTCTCATCAGTTACCAGCCCGGGGTGATGCCAATGTTAACAGCCCACATGGCATCAGATTTGGGAGGGGGGAAGCACTTTCCGTCTGGTGTGTAAACACTGTCACTCCCAGTGGAATCCAAATTCAAGCCACCCAGATGGATTCAGGACCCCCTCCCCGCCCGCAGTCAACTACCAAAAGGAAAAAAATCTCACCCTCAGTTTCTACTGGGAGTTGTCCCTTGGCCACAAAAAAGGAATTCTATCCCCTAGACCTCTCCCCAAAAAAAGAGGGGGTGGGAAAAGGAGGGAACAAAAGCCTTGGTTTTAAATGGCCTTTAATCCAACTAAGGATCATCCAGGCAAAGGGTCCAATTTACCCACTTTTGCAAAACTCCACCAGCAAATCCAGAGCTCTCCTTAATTCTGATCCAGGCTGGCACCTGTCTGCACGGCAACTGTGCTCCACAGCCCCCAGGTCACCACTAGCCATTTGTTCTATTGCTTTTAAAAGAGGAGAGGAAGGAAGGTGCAAGAGGGAGGATGCCTGTGTACACAGACTCCTATGCCATCTGAGTCCCTCCCCACGATCCAGAGTTCCCATCTTCCTCTGGGAAGCACAGCTCTTTGGAAAAAAAAGCAAAGGGGCACCTGGGCTATTTCCCCCATCCACAGAGGTCTTGAAGAAAACACAAACACACATGCTCATACACACAGAGCTGAACACCCACATGCCCAGACAGACAAGCTAAAGCGCTGTTGTCTGTGTCATTGACTCCTCCTCGGGATTGGCTATGGGGCGCAGCCCATCTGCTCCCTGCAACATGCTCTCTTGATCACACTTCATAGGTTTTCGCTCCAGAACGGCCACTGGGAGCATCCAGTGTAACCCCCGGGAGAGCACAGAGCAGTGAATGACACCTAGAGATTGCTGCATCTAGCTCAACAACCTGTGGTTGAATTTCCAGGCTGCATCCACCCCCCGGCACTACCTTCCCCAGCCAGTTCCTGGGTGGGGGGCCAAGTCAGGAGGGTTCACAGGCACTTGTTAAGGCCATTTTAGGAGCAGCCTGACAGGAAATCTGCAAGGGCTTACTGGGATTGTCATCAAGATCGTTTATTAAGTCCCCAAGGAAGACGTGGTTTGAGGGTCACACTGGCATCCCCTAGAAATGGGTCAGCCTCCTTCTCCTCTCCCAGTAGAAGCCCTGGGGGCCAGAGCTCAGCAGCAAGCCCAGCTCAGACAAAGAAAGCAGTGGCGGAGGAGGGACAGAGCAATGAGACCTGTGACAGGAGGCAGGCTTGCGAGGGGGACATCAGTGAACACATGAGTTTTGTGTGGGGTTGATATTTCAGGAGGCTGTAAATTCACATTTTTAATTACTTCCTTGTGTTTTTCAGCACTCCTCAGTCAAGTGTGATTAAAATTCCTTTCAAGGGCAGAGGCGCCGTTACAGAGACACACACACACACACACACAATGGTCTCAGCACCATCAGGAGTGGAGGTGTTTCTAAAAGATCTGCTCTAGGAATTACTTTGGGAATGTGCTATGTCCTGTTCTACAGGAGGTCAGACAAGAAGACCACAATGGTCCCTTCTGGCCTTAAGATCAATGAACGTAAGAAACCATGATGGAACAAGTAGTTCCTAGGGCATGTGGAAGAGCTGGGGGAGAAGATGAGTTTGGACCCAAGATACATTTTTGGGATTCTGTTTGGGACCAGCCCCCAGAGGTCACAAAGAAAACTCACTACAGCTCCCAGGAGACCCCCAGCCTTCCAGAGCAATATGGCTGGGATGGGAGTGAGGGAACCCCTCTTCTTTACACTGCCAGTATGTGAAGCAAAACAGACAGAAAACTGTCTCCAGACAACATCCTTAGGGATTTCCTTGCTGACTGACCAAGCAACACTTCTCAGGATAAGAGCAACGTAAGACTTACCATGAAACAAGCCACAGCAGAAACATGGCAGAGAGCATAAGTCTTCCCTGAGTGCAGGGGCCATTCTCCTCCAGAGGGAGAGGACATCCAGTATGGGGAATTGAGCAACCATCCAAAGCTCCCAGTATCTCAAGCCACTGAGATGCAGAGAGCCATGCAGACAAAGGCAGAAGGAGCTTGAGGGAAGGATACAAGATCTCAACCCCTCTAGCTAAAAAAAAATAAGTATCACCTCAGATCTTGCAGGTAATGGGGATCAATATGCAGCCCCTGATCCTTCAACATGTGTGGGGGAATAGTCCAATGAGGAAGTGGGAGCAAGAGGAAAGAGAACATATTTGCCACCCTCCAACCTTAGGAGATATGACATCCTCCCTAGAGAAGCAACAATGTAGACCTCTCTCAAGATGGCCTCTAATCAGGGTGAGGTTGGGAGAGTGGCCTCCCTTTGGAGGTTTCCCTCAGGGCTATTTCCAGGGACTCCTTCAGGGGGGTGCGACTCCAAAGCCTTTTCTTAGATGACCCCTTGGAGTCTCAAAGGCACTTCTGCTCCTCTTTATACCTCTCACCATCGCCAAAGCTCTCACATGGAGCTGGGTGACTCTCCCAGAGGCTGCTAGCTCCCCTCCACACTGGGACACCTTCTCCAGCCATTCAGGACCAAAATATTCTCACAATTTCATACTGAGTTCCATGGCCTCATTCTTCGCCACATGACTCCTTCCAAAGACCTGACATGGCAGCCAGTTTGGGCATAGTCAGTTTCCTCTCATGACCTAGAAGGAAGAGTCCCTCTGCCATGATGTTCCATGCAGCAGCAGAGGCCACCGGACTAACTTGGGGAAGCTGCTCTATTTCTTTGCTTACCCTCAATGCTGTGGCAAAAGTGAGACAGAAGAGATGCTGCTGGATGCCAGCCTCCGATTTCCCTGAAGAGCTCTGGGGAAATCACGATTATTTTGATGCCTGTTTTCTTTCTCTTCACTCCTCCCTGCTTTGAAATATTTGTGAGTCTCAGCGCTCATAAAAGTGAAGGAAAGATCTTGCTGGGATAAGCCAGGCATGATGTAGACAGGTTCTGTGCAAGCTTCTTCCCCTACATGGTTCTGCCAATGAACCTCAGTCTGAAGCCTCAGCCTCCCTGCTTTATCGGCCATTGGCTTCCGACCCCGCACTCAGAAAGCCCTTAGTTCTGACCTTGCTATCCCAGTCCCAGACCTCTCAGAGCAGCTGCATCAAACTGTGGGCATTTGAATGAAGCCAGTAAACCAGCTTCACTTGTGACCCAGGGAGGATTGGATTCCAGGATCAAGTGTGTTTCACTGCCATCACATACAAAAATAAATAAAAATAAAGAGTTTCAAATCTATCACCAGGGAGTCCCCAACCTCCAAGTTCTGTGCTCCCCTCAAGTGGTCAGGCCTCCAACCCTGACGGGGCTCTTGGTGTCTGTACAACATTTCTCTCAAGAAGCAAAAGGAAGAAACTTTTTCTTCTCGTCGCCCTATCACTTCTTGTTCCCCATTCAGTTCCTGTCTCCTTCCCAGTCCATATTCTAGGGAGCTGGAATATGCAGGAAGAGACCAGTCCCAATCAGTACACGCAAGTGCACAGACACATCCGAGCCATAGTTCTGCGGACCAACAGACAGACAGGCACACACCCCAATCGATGCTCTAGCCACACTGACATGCAAACATGCTGCAAGCCACCCCATTTAGCTAATTAGCTCTCCATCTTGTACTAGATACAGCCAGATGGTATACAGGAAAGCCCACCCTGATGCCCCTTGGGACCACATCTCTTCTTTCTCTTTCCTTTCCAGACTGCAGCCTCTTTGCAGCCTTTCTCCTCCTAGCCCCAACTACAGAGTCTGCAGTTTGGGAAGGAAGGGAGAGAAGAAAGAGATGAGACTCTGGCTGAACCCTGATTAGGAAGTTCAAGGCAATCGCTGTGGTCTGGAGCTGGGAATACAGCCCTAGAAGATGACAAACCTTGTATTAGATACAGTCCAGGTCCCACTGTCTCTCCCTCCATCCTCTGCCACATTCAGGAAGGGTCCAGGTAGGGAGGGGCTTAGGTCCATGGCAGAGATTGCTCATCTCTCTAAACCCAGAAGCCTTGAAGGATACAAGCCAACGGGTGATTAAAAGCAGACCACCAGGTTATGGCCTTAGCCCCACAATTGCTGTAGCCTTAGTCTGCCCATGTTGGGGTCAGAGATGTGTCTCTGAGGAGGTGTAAAAGTGTGCAAGAGTCTGTATGTGTTGAGGATGTGAAGGTCCTGTGCATGGTAGCGGCATTGCAAGACTGTGGCTGCATGATGCATGTCGGGAGCATGTCAGAGTGTGAGTATCTGCATGCATTGTCTGGTGTATGTAAGAAAGAATGAGTGGTGTACAAGCCCATCCATGTGGTGCGGGTGCAAGACTGGGCACATGGCCAGTGTGGCACTTGTGTTCATGCTGCGGGAGAGCGACTACATGCATTGTGCATGGACACGAGAGAAAATGCTTTACATGCTGTGTGAGTGACAGGCAGTGAGCATGGGGTGAAACAGGAGACAGTGAAAGGGGTCATGTAGCACATGAGGGTACCAGTGTGACTGAGCATACCAGAGCACCCCCGTGTGTGTCTGCGGTGTGCACGGGTGCAGGTTTGGGCTGTGGCCATGGGAGCGAGTCTCTACAAAGGGAAAAGACCAAGCTAGGAGAAGTGGTTTGAGGGACATGGGAGCCAAACTCTGATGTGATCCAAGTCTCTAAGGCAATAAATTTATTGCTGGAAGGAGGAAATAGAAGAGCAATAAAAGAGCCTTTGTATCTGGGGAGAAGTGACTCCATTTAGCAGAATAAAGGAGTGGGGGGGGGGGGGAACAAAAACAAAAAATAATAATTAACTGATTGACAACCTGACCAGAAAAGTCACATTTCTAAAATTCTTAATCCCCAGAATAAACATGCGTGGAGAAGGGAGGACAGGGCCAGCTGTTTTCAGAGCTCGCTGCAGCAGACCAGAGTGGGGTGCAAGCTGGAGAGTTCCCACAGGGAGTGGGTATGTGGGCGGAGGAGGGAGCAATGCAAAATCAAATAGAGATATTCGCCTTGGTCTTAAAATCTCACTGGGATTTTGCTTTCATGCTCCCTGTTCTGCTGCTGTTTGAAATGCACCAAAGGCGTTGTGGAGTCCTGACAGAAGAGGTATGAGATACTGAACTGATTTCTGAAAGATATCCTCCCTCCCCCCTGTCATTCCCAATCAGCTGTCTTTGCACAGGGTACAAGCTGTGCTGTTCTAGTCCCTAGTCTGATTTTTACCTGCCCCATCTCACCTGCTCCTGTCTCCCCCAAAGTCTTCCAGAATGGCAAGGGTTAAACGGCTGACTTGAGTTGTAAAAGAGCCGTTCAAGGAAGGGATTGAATTTGCACGTGGTGCAGCCGGTTCCCTGTTTATTAATAAGCTATTTATCACTGGTGTTGCTTTTAATACCATTTTGGCTTAATGTCGTTAATGAAATATAAATACCCGCACTAATGATGTTGGTCAGGAGGCAGCGTGGGCAATTGGCAGCTTCACAGAAAGGAGGCCAAACCGCGGCTGTGTATGTAAGAGGTGGTGGCGGCGCGACTGCCAACTCAGCCTCCGGAAGAGTCTCCCCACACGCTCCCACCACAAGATGCTGCTTCAACACGGCGGGATGAGCAGGCAAAGGGAGGACGAGAAGCAGGGAACTCCTGCTGGTTCTATCTTAGGCACGCCCCGCCGCCCCGCCATTGCAGCTGGTGAGCATGGAGGGTGCTCAGAGCCGGCAACATGTGCATGATGGGGGCGCCTCCATGACACTGAGGCACCATCAGCACTGGACAGACATCGGTCAGCCATCATCGCTGCGCAGCCAGCTAGTCATCCTGGCAGGCTGGCAAAGGGAGCCTTACGCTGAGCTGCCATCCCCATTGGCTTTCTTTAAGACCAGTGGAGTTTGTTTGAACTTCTGAGGCTCTCGGGTGCCTTCAGGGATAGGGTGCTACTTAAACCGGAAAGGACGCTCTCACTGGAGCTGCCAGGTGACCCAAGACTACACCTAACTCAGACCTCCAAAAAGATGCTGCTGGCCCTGCAGGAGCAATGCAGAGAGCTGGGCCTTTGGAAAGGATGGCAAGCCTTCTCCTCGGTCCCCCACAGAGAAGGTTGTCTGCTCCAGGTTCTGTGCCCTCCTGTCTGCCACCATCATGAGGGGAAGAGATTTTGGGTCCCCTGGGAAAGGCTTAGGAAAATGCCACCCTGTATTGTTTGCATCACTGCACAGCCAAGAGTCCTGAGAAACTCCAAGCAGCAAGAAAGAGTCCTTCCCCCAAAGAGCTTACAAGACAAAACAAAAGATGGGGAGGGGAAACTGAGGCAGAAAGAGGTAAAGTGACTTGCCCATACAAGTCAGAGCTGGGAACAGAGCCCAGTCTCTTGATTCCTAGTCCACTGCCTCATCATTAGGACATGCTGGATCTCTACTTGGCTTGTTCTCCTAACAGCTGCAAGAAAAGACTGACCAAAAAGACCCTTCTGAACCACTAGTAAATCCCAGCTCTCTGAGCCCCAGGAGCAACATGAAGCAGGAGGGATCTCAGAAGCAGGTCTCTGCCTGAATGACCTTCAGATCTTTATGGGCTGAGCTTATGAGAGAAGCAACACCATAGCACTTTCCATCTTCAGAGCGCTTTGTAGACATGAACTAACTGAGCCCCACCCTGTCCTGCTCCAGGTGGGCCCGTGTTGTTATCCTACGCATACAGATGGGGAAAGCAGAGAGCTTGAGGGTCTCATCTGCAGAAATACTGAGTCCCTGCAACTCCCAGCTGATGTCAGCGGGCATTGGAGAGGGCCCGTCCCCTCTGAAATCCAGGTGGGAAATGACTCGCCCAAAGCACAGAGCCAAGTGGTCAGGCCAGCAGGGCTAACCAGCAGAGGGGGAAGCCTCCCAGAAGCAGGGGAGTTTCATACCTGGAGATCTGCACAACAGGTGTGTAATTAACCAGTGCAGCTGCATGACCCTATTGGCTGAACCCTCTTGAGTCCCCTCCACTCCACATGCCCTGTATCTAAGCTGAGACTGGAAGGAGTGGGGCCAGGGTTTTTTTCTGTACAGCACCAGGCACAGGACCACCACCGAAGCAGTTGTTCTCAGCCTTTTCCATACAATGCTCTTCTCCCACTTTGCAACATGGGAGGGGTACGGTTCCTTCCATGCCTTCAGCATCACACCACCCACACAGTAGGGACGGAATAGGGACGCTGGCTGTGTATCTCCTATGCTGGGGGCTGGCGTGGACATGCCTAGAAGGAACAGCCACAGAAGGAGTTACCGTGGAGCTGGCAGGTCACCAGTGGCACATCTGCAATAGGAGCCTATGCACTAAGGAAGGTTAGAGCCCTACTACCATAGGGAGGCTGCGCCATCCTGCCACCCACAACCCCCTTGCATGCCAGGTGGGCTTCCTGCAGCCCCCACTTCCAGTGATCACCTGCACCCAAAGAAGGGAGAAGGGCCTGGGCTCTCCTCTCTGCCCCTTCTCAGGGGTGGGGGAGGCTTGGATTTGTTGCTCATAAAAGCCAAGAGCTCACTCACTGGCATGAAACTCGGGACAGACCAGGTGACATTTCTTTGCTGGTACCTCCTTCCCCTCTGCCCACCAGCCACACACAGCAGGGAGGAAGCTGCAAGTGGTCTGCACAGGAATCCTCCCTGCCTGCCTTCAGAGCTCCCCCATTAGGAGCAGCGTCATTAATACTGCTTCTTTAAGATGTTATCTTTTAATTTGGTGCCCCCCCCCACTAACTGATTTATTAGTTTACATCTCATAAATCAGAACCCGTGGCTTCCCCTTCACCCTCCCAGATGCCGTAAATCCCCTGCAGGGCCTCGTCAGCCTGCTGCTAGCAGTGCAGTCCCCTGCCCCCCCAAGTCACCTCTCAGTCCCCAGGGAGCGTGGGGCTCATTTGCTGGGGGTTTGGCCTAGCTTGTCTCAGAAGCTAATCCCTTGGGTGGCTCCTGTCAGATTATTAATTAGCTAAAGCGGATCGGCCCTGGAACAACATGCGGTCGGACTTCAGATAAAACAGGCCAGCAGAAGCTTGGCATGTGGCTGTTTAAAGTGGCAACATCCCTTTTCCTCCTTTGCCTTCTCCAAGTGGGAGGAGCGATGCTTTCACAGCGGCTCACCTCCCCACCCTGGCGCAGGAGGCAGGGGTGTCCAGCAGGAATGAGCACGAGTATGCCTGTCAATGGACATGTGAAAGTGTGACTCACTCAGAGAGCCAATGGCAGGTGTCATTTCTCCCTTCGGCACTGAAGGTTTTCATTTCTTCCAGCAGTTTGAAAATCTTCAGGCCCGTGGCCTAGGGGCATGTGGCACTGGCTCTCTTCTCCCCCACTGACCCTCCATATTGTCCCTCTTGAGCAGTGGTTTTCAAACTTAGGATCAGGACCCAGTACTGGGTTGCAGACCCTCAGGCACTGGGTCACGGCACCCTCTGCTGTCACCATCAAAAGACCGGAATGCGTTGCTCAAAGATGTACTTGTTGGGTTGCGGGCATAAATGATTTTATTCAACTGGGTCCAAAGAAAAGAGTTTGAAAACCGCTGCTCTAGAGTGAACTAGAGAAAAGGTTGGATTCATATAATTACTCCTGAGAAGTCAAGAGAGCAGCTGAGAGGCAGCACAGCCTAGTGGTTAGGGAAGGCCACTGCGAGACAGGAGTCCTCAGTTCTGTCCCCAACTGACCATGAGCATGTCACTCCCCCAGCTAAGTGATTCAATTTCCCCACCTATAAAATGGTTGTCTTTGACCTGAGAAGGCCATACCTCCTATTTAGCACATGTCCTTTCCCTACACAGACTCCCGGCTCAGGTATCGGTGCCTGAGGGCCAGCAATGGTCGTACAGGGGTTTTAGTGGTGCTACGAGTTGGAAATGCTACACCTGCAGCCAACAGGCTAGATAGCCTTGGCACAGCTGCTGCTGGCGACTGGCTCTCTGTCAAACACACTCCCGGGTTGGATTGCTTTGACTCAACCCAGTGAGGCTGAAATACCGAGTCACAATGGCGCTAAACTTCATTACCGGCTCTTACCACAGACTCCTTTATAAAAAACCAGGCTGCTCTAATTGTTTTTCCACTGTCGCACTTCTGGAGGAGAAAACTGATTAATCTGAAGAGGCACATTCTCCGCCCCTCCAATGCAGGCCAGCGAACCAAACCCCCTTCTTGTGCATGCATGCATACCTGGTCCAGAGGGGCAGCCCAACAAGCCAGTAGGAAGCAGCGAATCTCCAGGGCTCTGGCAAAGAAAGGAACCAAGGGGCCAGTGGGACAGATGCGAGTAATGAAGTGAAGCAAACAAGGGAAAGAACATCTCCTTTGGTATCCAGTGTGCCCATGAGAAGTGGCACAGGGGAATGAATGGCCCCTTCCCTTTCTAATGCAGTCACGATTACATGGATAAACACGGCCCTGGTCAAGCCAAATCCATTGGGGGAGGGCAAAGGAGGTCATTACTGTATTGTCATTACATTACTGTATCATTACACAGCCCAACTCTGTGCCCTGTTGGGACCCAAACACACCATCTCCCTGTTCTACCATCCACCATTGCAAAGGCCCGAGATACTCAGCTATCAGTTTCATCAAAGCCATCAGAGCCTGGCCAGGACAGTGTTTTACCCCCCACAGGCAAGGTGCTAGTCTACACTACTCCATCCACTCCCAAATGGCCCATGCAAAGATAAACCTGGATCAAAACATTCCTCAGTTTGGGACTCTCACTAGCCTCGAGAGGAGAGACTTCCACTGTATTCCTGGGGAGTCTGTTCTCCAGGCCCGCTGAGCTAACTGCCATGACATTCAGGTAAATTATTTCAGTTCTGCCAGTTCCCAGGAATCTCACAATGGTGCCATTATTCTTAAAGCCCATACTTCCGGTGAAGCCAATTACATGAGAACCCTGGTTTTCATTTTATAAAAAGGTGCGTTTCCAGCCCTCGTGGCTGAAATGTAGCACCCTAAAGACACACCAACAAGAGGGCAAATAAAAAGAATCCCAAATGAATCTTTTTACATCTCTTGATTTTTAAGCCGATCTCATGATTTTGGAGCTCAACTCGTGATTTTTGAACTCTTGGCATTAGCAATACTGTTTGCTCACTTCACTTCTGACCTCTCCCTGTTTCTCTGGGCTTAAAATGACAGGACACACAATCAGCTCTACAAGAATCACAACAAATAGACCATCAGTTCCGCTAGTGTAAACTGGCATATTCCTGTTGCTTAAAGTTGATTTACACCATCTGATGACCCTGGCTCATATTTTTAAAGTTACTTTAACTAACTAATAAACCAATGGAACTGAAACCTCTCCAAAACACCCTAGAATTAAAATGTAAAGTTATTAGAGAAGATAGCATGTCAAAACTGCTTTAGCACGTTCAACCCAACTAGTAGGACAAGCCACACCTCCAATGCTGTCCCATGGACTGTTTACATGCCCATGGATGGACCCTTAACTCTGGAATGCATCCCGCAGAAGAATGCATCTCAAGGGGTCACATTTACTTTGCTTTATTTGCTCATTTTTAAAATTTTTGTTTTATCAATAGATTCCTTGGAACCATGGTTTTTACAGTATTATGTCTGGAAATTCATTTGCATATTTAGCGCTAATTGGTCCAAATTCAATCACTTTTTTTTTCTGGTGAACTCCACAAGGCCAGTGGCTCTGGACTATTTTGTAGCCAATCAGATTATGCTATGCAAATGAACTGAAGTATAAATTCGCTGTACCCTACACCCTGCTGATGGCCTTTTGATCTCTCTGATTGTCCTAGACCAGAGATGAAGGTGATCCTAAAGCTGGAGAGACTCTGTACTGCAGACTACAAGGCTTTTATAAAGCTTTGCTTCTACCTATTCTGCTAAAAAAAGTGCAGCAACCTGTCAGCACATGTGGCTTTTTATTCCAGCAGAAAGCACGAGCCCTGGCTTTATTAAGCCCAGAGAGGAAGCAATCTAGTGGCTAAGAGAGTCAGGAGATTCTCCGTTCTCCTCCCAACTCTGCTACTGACTCATTATTAGTATAAAATCAGGTTTGTTCCATCACTAAAGTGTAAGTAAATAAACAGACTCCTGACTGTTTATTTTGCAATAGCTGGGGCCTTGTACACACTGCAGCGTTATCGCATGGTAAGGTTCCTATCACACTATTGTGCCCCATGGCTGGGGCTCCTCTGCTGCCGGGAAGCCGGCACTCCTGGCGGCTAGAGCCCCCCTGCCAGCTCAAAGGCTGGCTGCGGCAGTGCATGGTGGGATAGGTGCCCACCATACACTGCTCCTTGTAATGAAAATTCAAAGGAGTGTGTGAACGCTCCTTTTCGTTCCAAGGAGTGCTGTGTGGACGGGGGAAAGCGTTATTGTTGTAACAATTGTATTGCGGGATAAGTCTCCAGTGTGTACATGGCTTCAGTGGGCCCCTCCGTGCTCACACTATTAATGTTCATAGGGTTACATGTATGTGGGGCAGGAGGAATCCACAGCTGGAGGCCAAGTTCCTGAACAGTATAGGTTTCTCTAAGGACACAGGCATGAGATCCCAGCCTCACAGAAGTCAATGGGAGATGTGTGAGAGACTTCAGTAGGGTCAGGATTTCACCCTGCTCTTCAAGTGAGGGCACGCGAAGCGGTTAGGGTGAAAGAGGCGGAGCCATGATGCCTGAATTTTGTTGTGGACTCTGGTCTCAGCAGGTGTTTCTACACTGTAATAAAAAACCTCAAGTTTCAGAGCATCAGTCAGATGACTCAGGCCTGTAGTGATAAAATGGTGGCATGGCCATCTGGGCTTGGGCTAGAGCCTGCGCTCCAACATCCTGTGAGGGGAAG
This sequence comes from Pelusios castaneus, assembly GCA_007922175.1. NCBI lineage: Eukaryota > Metazoa > Chordata > Testudines > Pelomedusidae > Pelusios > Pelusios castaneus. The sequence continues at coordinate 1,414,627 of ML685891.1, forward strand.
GTCTCACAACCTGGACTCCAAGCTGAGCCTGAATATCCACACTGCAATTTTATGGCCCTGAAGCCTAGCTGACCCAGGCCACATACCCAGTGGGGCCAATTTTCAGTGACAATGATTCCAAGTGGAAGCATTCAGCAGCCCAGGAAATCAGGCATCATGTGACTTTGGAAAATACCTCCAATTTCCTGGGAATAAGGAAAGGAAAGTGCTGCCGCATCAGAAATATCTGAAAGAAGTGACAGTCCCTTTGTGGGGGAGATTGTCCTACCTTGGGAGAAAGAGAAAAATGGGGAATTTTAAGTATACAATGAATTTATTCACCTCTTGGCTGGGAGCTTTAGCTGGAAGCGGAGAGTCTGGTTGCTCTTTATTAGCTGTATTACGGTCATGGACAAAGGTCCCAGTCAGGGGCCCTGTTCTGCTAGGTGCTGTACAATCCCCAAGAACCAATTTGAAAACACAAACTCTGGGGTCCAGATAAAGATGCAGACAAAAAATAGTCTCTTTATGGGACTCAGATAAAATCTTGACTCCACTGAAGTCAATGGCAAAACTCTCATTGACTTTAATGGGGTCAGGATTTCATCCCATCAGCCTGGGTAGAAGAAAGAAGGTGGAAGTCCCGGTGGTGGACAGTTAGTGCAGAGGGTCAGACCATCCCATCCCATCCCCAGGAGCTCCAGGAGAAGATGGCCAGCATATGACCAGAACAGATCAAGGCCATGTGGGAGGCAGGGTGGACTCCTACAAAGCAGCCTGTCTGCCCAAGCTCTAGCCACTCCTGAGCTGCTGGTGTGGGTTCCCAGGCTCTCAGGGGACAGCATCACTATGGGATGAATCACAGGGCAAGGGTCTGCACTGCTGTATGCCCTTGTGTATGTGCATTCACACACCAGTGCCCCAACCAGGCTCTAGCAGATCAGCTCCCACCTGGCAGCTCTCTGCACTCATGGATGGAGAAGCACCCAGAAGAGTCCTGCACAGACCACCTATTTACTGCCTGCAAGGCCATGGACTGACCATCCAGCAAAACCTCTTCCCATTGGGCAGTGGGCTCCTCATCACACAGGGGACAGTGCACTAACCTAGCTGGCTGGATGCATGAGGCCAGTGGGCTAGGTGGAAGAGCATCAGCCTGTGCTTGTCCTGGGACCCACTCCATAATTCTGAATACCTCTGAACCCCTCCGAGCCATTCAGGTCCCCAATAAGGGGCAGATTCACAACTGACACCAAGCACCTACAACTCCCAATGCCACTGGGAACACGGAGTGCCCAGGACCTTCCAGAGTCAGCCCCTGTCCTGCTCGGAGACCAGATATGGCAGGGGTGAGCACCAGACCTGCTGAAAACAGGATCTTTCCCCTCCTTTGACTTCCCCCATTCAGCCTTCCACAGCCGCCAACCAAACATCTGATCGAAGGCCTGGGGGATGGAGTTAGAACTGTCCAGTCTGGTTACGAGTGAAGGTCATTGATCTAGTGCAGACCAGGGATGCGGAAAACAAGGGAGGGAGGGGGAAAAAACCCTCAGAGAGCGAGCATGTGCGAGCACAGCAAAAGGCTGCGGAAGTGGCTGGAACACAGTTTCACACTCTGAGACCCAAGGGCTGCTGTCAACCCGTCCTTCATGCTTACATCTTGTCACACTAGAGGTCAGGTCTCCCAAGCGTTCCTGGAGAGCTGAGGCAGTCCATATGGCAGAGAATATGTTAACAATATGGATCCGCTGCTCGTCAGGGTCTGAGCAGATGGATGTGACAACCCTGCTCTCATCCCAGACAGGCTTTTAACATCCTCTCTCTCCACCGCTTAGCCTGACCGGAAGGGCTCTGTCGGGTCCTGCCAGGGGCAGACCACAGGGCCAAGAGTCAGAGCATCCACCCAGGCAAAGCTTGGCTGGCTCTGTTCGGACGGGGGCCAAGGCTCAGACTGGTCCATAACAGCCCAGCCAGACTAAAGCTTTGGACCAGTCAGAGCTCGCTTCAAAGGGCCCAGTGAATCAAATTAACTTGGCACACAGTATGATCAACAGGCTGGTATGTTGGCATCACACCACTTCATTCTGGGGGTGAGCGGCTACCCACGGACAAACTATTGGTGCATCTAAGATACAAACCAATTAGCTTTGTGAGGGCTCTGCACCCACAGCTCCACCTCTCCCCATGAGCCTGTCCACCACACACACATCAGAGAACCAGCACAGCTTTCCGCGGGTTAGGTATTTCAGCCCAACCCATGCCATGGGTGACAGCAGCAGCGTGCAACATGTGACAGCACACGGCAAACCCAAGGGAAACAACGGGAAAGCTGTAGAAGGGTGAGGGGCCCTGAAGTCCCTATCCAGGGCAGGAGGTCAGACGGGATGGACACACAGTCTGACCTGGAATAGCAACTCCTATCGCGAAGGCCGTAACGGGTTCTCGGCCATTCCTGTATAACAGGGATCCTGAGGAGATGCAGAAAGCAAAGGGGATTGCATGCCCAAACTGAGAGCTCAGCATTATATTGTATTGGGCACAACTTGCAGTCAAAGTCACTTCTCCCTGCCCCCCACAGCAACCCAGAAAGGGCTTATTTGTTCCTGCCAAACAGGGCTAAAAGGGACAAAATCCGGGCACAGGGCTGGAAAAATAGACAACTCTCACTTTCTCATATACCTGCTACCGCAACAGCTATTTGTCCCAATAAATTTCAGCTGAGTTGGACGGTCTGCAGCCCTACTCCTATTTCCAAATGTTTACAGCTTACCGATATTGGTGGGGACGCCCAGTCTAGCTGGGTACATTATAGCATGTTACCAGAAAAGACTGTATATCCTAGTTTTTAACGGGTGGGTCCTGGCTATTCTAAGCCAGGTTAGTACATTACAACAGATATTCTATAGCCCCAAGAGGGTATAGCATGTTATGTTAGATACTGTATGCTTGAGTCAATAGATGTGTTATAGCATTTATCCGGAGATGCAGTCTGGACTGGGGTCATTTCACCGATCCCAAGTAAGTGTGTATATTTATTTCTAATGGGCTGGTCAACCTTCATTCAGCTTCTCAGCTGGCAAAGGCAGGCGAGTTGATTTCATACACAAATTTCCACAATGATTTTGCAGTGAGGCTTTATACAGTCCCAGCCGGTACCAGAATCCGGGGCAGGTCCCGTGCACAGCTGTAAAAGGTGTATCATTGTGGGTCAGAGTCTGACCCCTCATGGGCAGAGGTCCTATTAGACTTCATTGGGAGGAGTGGGTGATCAGTGACCCCCATCACCCCCCAAAAAAGAAAGCAGTCAGCTTGGCTTAAGCCTCAAACTTCGGTGCCACTTTGGGCTGCGAGGAGGTCGGCATTTTGCAAACCTAACAAGGGACAGAATTGGTGTTTCCAGAAGTTCTTTTTTTAAAGATGTATTTATTTGAACATTCCTTCCCACTACTGAAAACTCGAACATCCAACACTGTGCAAGCAGAATCCCACCACGTGCTCCAGGGCTTGCCAGCCAGAAACTGAGCACAAACAGAAAGTGAAACAGACCAGTGACAGCCAGCACTGAGGGATGGGTGCCAGGTACTCAATAAGCAGCCTCTGAAGTCCACAGTAAATGGAGCTTGCTTTGAAAATGGGAGAAATAAAACTTGGTCTGGGGCTAAGGCCTGGAACGTGGGGGTTTCCAGAATCAGAGGGGTCACAAACGCACATATCTGAAAAGTTAACAGGGAGCACCTTCACTCTGGCCACTCTCACTGGGGTGGGGGATGGCATATGGCTGGGGGACCACGGAGCTTGCACATTTGTGGAGTCAGACAGTGGGATCAGTGGCTGGAGTTCCAGCTGACACAACCGAGTCCCAGTATTCACCCCTAATTTGGGACGCCCACAAGGTTCCCTTGTCTCAATCCCCTGCCTTCGGCCCTCACAGCATCAGCATGGAGATTTGGCAGGGTGCATAGATGCCAGAATGCTAGTGCCTTCTCTCCAGGAATAGATCCTTGAGCTCCTCGCTAACCAGCCCAAAATCAGCCACACCAGGCCTCGGGGAAGTTTTAGCGCAGGGATAGCCGGGAGGCACCAAGCAAGTGGAGAAGGCCAATGGATCAGCATTCTGATCTGCGGCACCCTTGTCCTTTCAAGTCTGTCTCAGGAGCTCAGCACCGGCACAGGAGCATGCCTGACATTCAGCACCCCTGGGAGGTAGGGAAGCATTGCTACTGCTATTGAAAAAGAGTAATGACAGAGAACAGAGGCCCAGGGAACATAAATAACACACCTCCTGCCCCCACCACACTGCACAAGAAATCTCTGGCAGAGCTCAGGCATGAACACTGATCTCTTAAGATCCAATCCTTTCTTGTGCTGTCAGTCCAGGGCTGCCCTCTTGGCTCTTCTGCTGCACCTTCCACTCCCTTCGCTACTTCCACACACAGAGCTAGAACTCTTCTGACTCACCGCAGCCCAGGATACCGCGACCAAGCAATATTTCTCTGGGGGCCTACAGGGAACAGGGTCTCCAGAGATGTGTCATGATGCATAAATCCACTGAATCCCTCTAAGAATGAGCCTCAGTAAGGTGTTTTTCACTGTTCTCCCCTCAATGCTGCCGTCAGGGTGGCAACAACTCAGGGAGGTAACCCCCAGCAAAATCCTCCCCACATAGTGCCCACATATCTCCTGTCAGCAGTAAACCCGAGGTGGCAGCACCTTCCAATCCCTGGCCACCATCGAGAGACAAGGATTATCCCGCTGTTAGTGGCAGGTACTGCACGTGTCCTCTCTTGGGTCACACTACATCAGTCCTTTTTTAGGGAAACGCATGAAGAACGCCACTACTTGAACCACTCGGCACAGCCCAACATACCTATCCCACGGCCCAGGAGGCAGACCTCCATGTCACTGGAACACCAGCACCATAAAACACCATGGAGTCTGGCAACAGCAGCGTGCCTGCAATTAAGGGAGCCAGCAGAGAAGAGTTTAAAATGATTTTGAAACAGGCAGAGTCCCACACTCGTATCACAACGCAAGAGATCCCCAGAGTTACAGATCCCTGAGCTCCCCAGCACAGACATTCGCAGGTTGGTGTCTCCAGTGACTTCTGAGACTGCCTGATGCCCTAGTTGTTCAGGCTTTCCAGCCCAGCCTGGCATATCCCCCAGCTAAGAGCCAATGCTGGACACAAGGACACTCAGAAGGAGACTTCAGAGCCTGACAAGAAAATCAGCAGCTGTTGATTAAAACCACGTGCAAGAACCACAGACTGAAACGTCATGACCTGCCTGTTCTATCCCCTACTGAGGGAGCCCATCCTCTGAAGCCCCTTGCCCAAGAGACCCCCTGCCCTAGCAGCCGTGGTACTGACTGCTGAAAGAGACACGGCTCAAAATGACCCATTCCTGACTCTGAGGTGCCATCAAACCCTCCATGTGTGCACAAACGGGCCATGTCATCAGAGATGTGTCGAACCCTCAGTGCTGGGGATGCTGCAGTCCTGCCTATAAGATACCCAAATGGAGTGAAAGAAGTCAGAACCCCGCAACCAGCAATCTGTGTGCCAATTCCCACAACTATTGTGGCATTCCCCATGGCAATCCCACCACCATGCTGAATCCATGACCCACAAACAGATTCCAGCAGCCCAACTTAAATACTGTCTCTCCGTATCAGAAAGGCACCATAGGGGCTCTGCTAAAGCCCATGGACACTCAAAAGTCAACCAGAGACCATCCAGATTCTGGCCATAGCTCAAACCAAGAGGACCACATTACAGAGGGAAGTCAGTACCTTGCATTCACAAGTTGCTAGGCTTGAAGTCCATTCTAACCTATACAGCTGGGATGAGATCAGGAGCTTTTTTCCAGAGGTCCTGATGGACACAGTGCAAGTTTGAGTTCCTGTCACTTGGTGAAGTCTCTTTGCCCTGAGAAAGAGAAATGAACAGCGTATTATTTGCCCAGTCTCTGTGTACCAGAGGCCACCTGCAGAACTCAGCACTCACCCAGCCCCAACAAACCAGTTGGGGGAGAAGTAACAGATCTTGCCCAGCCTGGAATGGCACAGCCACCTTGTGAGACAATCAATCAGAGGCCAAGTTACAAACCCTTTGCACGGTCACCAGTGGGTGCTGAACTGCAGATCTCCTGCAATCACGTGGCCATCCCACTCCGGGGAAGAGCTGGGCGCTGACCAAGTGCAAAGATACAGACCCCTCTGCCATGCCACTTGTTGAGAAGGGCTTCCCCTGAAATCTCCTCAACAGTGTTTACTGCCCCAACAGTTCCACCCTGTAAACTTACGGGTCATTCACTATTATTTCTATTGCAGAAGCACAGCTCTGCTGTGCTAGGTGCTGTACATCCACACAGTGACAGAGCTCCAGCCCCACACAGCTTGCCATCTAGCCAGAAAAAAAACAGCTCATATGCAGTTTATACATGGGGAACTGAGGCACACAGAGATTATATGACCTGCCCAAAGTCAGAGCGTCGCTCTGTGGCAGAGCCTGGGACACCAGATCTCTCAAGTCCCAGGCCACTGTATTAACCAATAGGCCACACCTTTCTCAACTCCTGCTCCTCTCGGATCTATTACTCCATCTCTGCTATGTTTCTTGCCCTCCTCCCCTCATATGCCAGAACTGTACCCATCAAAGCTGTAGAAAGAACAAAAACAGAACAAACTTTTACCTTCTTTACTAAAACAAACACAAAGGCAAAAGAAGTCTCCGCTACAATATTTGACGGGCGCATCAGCCTGATCTGGGAGCTGGGATTTCTAAGCTGGAGGTTTTTTTATTTCCGTCAGATAAAAATAAAAACAGCAAAACAAAGGGGGATTGTTGAGATCAATTTGTGATAGGTGCCGGGCCAAAGAAAATGGAGCCAAAGTCAGAACCCTGCAAACAGCAACCTTTGTGTCAATTTAAGCAAATATTGTGGCGTTTCCATGGCAATCCCTGTTTTGAATATCCACTACACTCACTTTTTAAAAGGGCTTTTCCTGTTTGTGTTTCAATTTCCAAACCTGTAAATATTTTCAGCCTTAGCACATACCACCTCCCCCCGAACCGAGAGATGCCCAGGCTGGGACCCAGATTTCCCTCTTTGGGATGACCCAAAGCTGTGAAAATTTCCACCCTAGAACTGGGTTAAAGCACCATGTGGTGCCTGGCTCACAAGCCACGAATCAGTGCTGGGGCTGGACCTCTGTCTCACTCCGCATCGTGCCTGGCTGTTCGCAGCAGCAGGCAAGGAGCCTGTTGATTTTCTTTTACCAATCTTGAGGAGGACAGCAGCCCCTGTATACAGGCTGTGCTGAAAGTGCTGGGCTCCCCCCAGTACAGCTCACACAGGACTGGCAGCCCCCTCCACTAAGCCTATTGCACAGAGCGCTCCCTGTGTGCCTCACTCCAGGGCAGAGCCCCGAAAGGAACCTACCACTGCATCTCAGGCGGGACTCGCAGCACCCAGCAAATCCAGCCCGAGGCCTCACCTGAGCAGAAGCTGCCAATGACACTAATCATGCCACTTGGGAGCATGCAGAAGTGGAAGTAGGAAGAGACTAAACATCCCCCTCTCTTGCAATCTGAGTTCCGATGAGAAGGCACGTCTCCAGAGAAAAGTGGAGTGCAGTTCTGCATGCACCCAAGGCCTAGCCTGCTGGGTCTCTGGACTCCTTCTCTCCTGGAGCACATGCAGCCAGACAACCCGACCAAGGGTCCCTGGGACAAGCATGGTATCATTTGTCAGATCTAAGCACAAGGACCCTGTCCATGATGCACAGAAATACTGCGTAAAAATGCCCACTGCACTCTGCCACAGGTACCTGGGCCAGCCGATGCACCCGAGTCTGGGTCCTCCACTCCTGTTCTGAGGTTGTGCTGCAAATCCCAGCCCCCCTGCCCACACCATGGCAGCAAACTGGTTAATTGCAAGTTTCCTGGCTGTAATGGATGCATGCCAGGTCCCGAGTGTTAGTTTAAAGTAATTTTGGGGATGTCGATTTCCTCTGAGATTCTTTCCTTTTTGCTTTATTTTTAAAGGGCATTTTTTAATGTGGAAACAGTAGCACCTTCCAATGAGTGTGAGGAATGGGGCCGTTCCCCCATCGAGCCGCAGAGGCTCCATCATGCTTTCTAGACACTGTAGCACATGGCCTTGAGAACCTCAGGGAAAACCAAAAGATGACATCAAAGCTATGATGCCAAGTGTTCCCTGGGGATGGTTCTTCACATCCCCCACCAAAGGGAGCCATCACCAGCCCAGCTGCATCCTTGTCACTCCATGGTCTTGACAGTTCATCCAAGATCTCAGGGAACTTCTGATAGGAGCAGATGGGAGATGAGGCCCAACCTCCTGGAGACTCCAACATAGACAATTCTAAAGCCCTGCAACTGGGTATTTTATCCCTTCTTCATTTCCTGTCATGAACAGCTGCCACGTCACAGCCCAGAAGTACCTGCACTTCAGAGGTGGCTGAAGTGAATTCTGTGTAGTCAGACTGCTTTAGGGTCCCTGCCAGCAAGAGGCCACAGCAGTGGAGACGGGCCCTTTATAATCAGTAGCAAGAAAAGGAATAAAGGCCCTATCAGATTGTGATTTATCCTCACTGGGTCCCTCCAACAGTGCTGCCCTATTTGAAAGGACTGGGAAGTGGGCGGGCGCTAGCCCACCCACTACTAAAGCTCCTCCCCCAGCCTAAGGGGAGGGAGCACTGGACCCAGCTTCCAGTTAATTACGGGGGACAACAAATGACAAACAGGAACGGGTGCGAGGGTCAGAGGTTCAAAATAAGGGTTTCGGAAGGGGACACCAAGCAGAGAACCTCAGACAGCGCTCACTGCTCCCGGAACGTGTCGAGGGAGCCAGTGGATGCTGCCTAGAGGAACTCTGCTCGAATAAGGGACCGGAAATAGGCCCCACAGTCGCAGGAACCTCCTTCAGCCAACCTCCTCTCTCTGGACTTATAGATGGCTGTTTTAGCGTGGGCCAGGAGGAGGTTGGCGAGGAGGTCCTATGACCTTGTGGGGCCACAGATGGGGAGTTCATATAAAAAGAGGTGTGGGGAAAAGTGCAGCCAGAACCTCAATGAGAGGTTCTGGAGGAGCCAGAAAAGGGGCTGCAACCTGGCGCATTCAAGGTAGACATGCGCCAGGGTCTCCCTCACACCGTAAAAGGGGCAGATGTCGGGACGGGGGGGGGGAACCGCGCCAGGTACACTCCCGTGCTCACGGCTCCATGAAGGAGCCGCCAACTTATATCCCCGGCGGGCCGTGGAGTCAAGGTGGCATATAGACTGGCCTATAGGGGGTCCTCGCCCTCCACAGGTGGAATCAGGTCCCACCATTTTGTATCGGGGCGGGACACAAGGGCGAGGAAATGGATGGTATGGAGCACAAGCTTGTACAGATATTTGCGGGGCGCGGTTCAGAAGGGGGCCGGCTGCAAGTCTAGCAGCCGACTCAGGGCGTGGGGCAGGGGCGGCCAACAGTGCTGTGCTGGGCAGGCAGAAAGCAATGGGCTGCCGAGCCCAACTCACAGCAATGGAAGTGTATGTGCTTCTTGCTGCCATACAGGGAAACCAGCTCATTGAGGGGCCTGGCCCAGCAGGCACTCAGAGTGTAAGCAAAGCAGGATGCTTGGCCCCTGAGATAGGTATGGGGTGGGATGCACGAGAAAATCAGCTCCTCTCCTCTGGTCAGATGCAGAACAGCACTGAGCACGTCCCAAAGATGAGCCATGAGAGCTGGGGGCCATGACGGAAGTGCTGTGAGGCTGAAGAGCAGGACCCAGGCCACACTCAGAGACCAACCCATGAGCACCCCAGGTGGCCTTTGAGAAGGCCAGGCAGATGTCCTCCAGATCAGATGTAGGCTTCCTAGAAGCGAGTTTCCAGTCCTCATGGAACTCCCCCAGCAGGGTGAGAGAGGAGCCATAGAGACCACAGCGGTCTCTGACACAGCACCGTCCCATCTCAATTGCTGGAAAGAGGTTCAGCCCATCAGCAGGAAGGATGGTCTTGTGATTAAGGTGTTGGCCTAGGGGGTCAGGACACTGAGCCAGACTCTGTGACTTTGGGCAAGGCACTTCACCTCTCTGCACCCTCTCTCTGCCTCCTGGCACATTGCCAGGCTAAAAGAAGGTTTGCAAAGCCCATCAGGACCACTGGGGGAAAGGGCCATGGAAGCAATGAGCACCTTCTCTCTGCCCATTTGCAATGGAGTCTCTCCTTCCATAATACAATAGCCAGGGCTGGGTTAACCCCTTCTGTTGCTTTGGAGGGAGACCCCTCGCCCAAATGCTGCCATGGGTCTGCCTGTACACAGGGAGAGAGAAGTTCCTAATGAGGAACACAGCACTGCTTGGAGAGGAGTGTGGCACTAGACGCTAACCACAATCCCCTTCACGGAGCCGCACTCAACGCTCACCCCACCACCACCAGAATGTCCAGTCCCCATGAGGGAGTTCTGGGGCTTTGGGAAAGTACTAACCTGTTCATCCTCTCAAGAGCTAACCCCTGAATCTTTCAGAAGGCTTTACAAATTGTCTCTTTTCCACTCCCTTCTTCTCTTCCCCTTTGTAAACATCAGATCATCAGCTGCTGCAAATTAGGGTAGCTCCCTCGACTTCACTGGAGTTGAGCCAAATGACCCCAGTGTGGATCTAGCCCTCCAAGTGACGGGGACTGCCTGTTCTCCCCCTTGGCCATCCGAAGGGTGGCTTTCAACCAAATGGCAGCGCAGGCCCAGCCAAACCAGCAGGTCAGCTCCATTTACTGATGGCCTGAGTACCAGCAGCACTGCGAGGGCAAGAACCAGATCCTGCTGGCACAGTGTGGGGCATACAGTCAGTCTGCCTCTCCGCTGAGTTCCTTCCTTTCTACTCACAGGTCCAGCCACAGGAAATACACTCCAGGACTTGGGGGGTTTCACTGCTGTTAGTCCAGGAGCAGTTGGCTTTTGGAAAGCTGCATTATATAGTGCAATGAGTTCATAAGGCTACAGTGGATCACTTGTGGCCAGGGAAGGCAGAGAAGCAGGGCAGTCCTGCCTGCCTAGTGGGAAATGAGACACAGTCAGATCTTCCCTTGTGGCTGTAAAAATATGCCATCTCAAGTACAAGCCAGAATTGCCTCCTCACTTGTATATGTCACGAAGATGTGCTGGGAGGGAGGGAAGGAGGAAAAGAAATCAAGATCTCCTACATATGGGAATCAGCAGCCCAGAGAGAATGGGAAGGTGGGGAGGTCCAACACAGTAAAAATGTCCCAGCAGCAACGTGCTCATTAATGATGCTGAGTTGCCAACCCTCCACGATTGTCCTCGAGTCTCCAGGAGTTAAAGATCACATCGTATGATGAAACCGCCAAAAATACATGCAGCCAAACCTGGCAGCCCCTTCTACATATCCATCTTCAGCTCCAGGGGTGAAAGGGTCAGTGGCAGGAGATCACTGGCCCATCGCCTAGTGCAGGAGCGAACAGGGGGTGCAAAAATGGCAGATGCGAGTCAGATGGTTCTATTCCATCTCACTTCTGAGCTAAGATGAAGGGGATGAGGTATAAAGCCAAGATTCTAAGCATTACTGATCCTATAGGACGTCTCCCAAAGAACAAGCATTAAGGCCCAGTGCCATGGAGACATTCCCCATGCAGTTTCAACTGGATAACATTCACTTCTTCACTATGGGTGTAAAATGATTGTGCAATGTTGCTGTGCCCTCTCAAACAGCTGCCATATGCCCACCCAAGAGCTGGGAGAAAATTCCCCTAACAGTTTGGGGTTTCTCTGGATGAAAGCCCCTGGAGCCCTTATCTGCTCCATCAATGCATTCCAACAGCCAGTTCTCTGTTTGGGCAAGCGGGCACCCTAAGTTCAGGTGTACATTTAGTTCTCAACTGAATGAATCACCTGGAAGAGGGACTTGGTCTTCACACCCATTTATGGGGCCTTCTGGAGACAGACTGGACTCATCTACTGTGGGTAACAGTGGAATCCACTGAAAGGATTAGTGTGAAGCCCAGTAATGCTCAGGGGAGACTGCTGCTGGTCCTCAGGGAGCCAGAGGACATGCCTCTCTAGGCCTCTTTCAACGGCCCCAAAGCAATGCCAGAAACCAGACTAGGAAACCAAGGAAGCAGCAAAGGACATACAGAGGATGGAGCCTGGCACCAGAGTGATGGATTCCTGAATGGAGCTATCAATGTTCACTAGAACTTCCATTAGGCAGGGCTGAGACACAGCTGTTCATATGCATGCCTGATGTAACTACACCGGTTTCAGTGGGCTCACACCAGTAATGCATTTGGCCCAGCAAACACTTCCAGATCTCACCATGGTCATTTTGGAGCTAGAGTCTTCCAGGGCTCTTACTTCTCCAAGCAGCAGGGTGCATCAGTCTCTCTCTCACCTCACTGAACAGGCACAAGGGCTAAGAGTGAAATTCTGGTCCCACAGAAGTCAATGGAAAGCTCCCACTGACGCTGGTGAGGACAACATTTCACTCTAAAGACCTTTCTCACTCCAGTAGCAGGAGTTTCACCAAGGACAGGGTGTAGATGGTGTTCAGAGAGAGAATTCTTCTTCCTTTGTTGGAGGATGGTTACAGGGGAGCACTGCCGGAGCAGTTATCCCTTATCTGGCCCTATCTTCTTTTGCCATCACATTATCATCTCAGACTCTACCTGGGCTGGGACCACAGGCAGTGGAACCAGATAACTGAGGTGCCATACATTTTGGCACAATGGTAGCAGACATGGGGCGTGTGGGAACTTCACATGCTCCCCTCTCATGTCTCCCCCCCACACCCCTGAGCAATTTTCTATGCAACAGGGAAGGGAACATAACGACGCTATCTCCTAATAAATATCACACTAAGCTAGATGAGTATCTCCTTCCCAAACCAAGCAGCATGACCCACTTTCTGAATCAGGGCAAATGCAATTGGGCCCTGGAGTCCTGGGCCCCTCCCGAAGCCAAGATATTTTGTAACAATTACAGCAACACGAAGAAATAGAAAAGTAATAAAGTGATTAAAGAGCCGGGTGGTAGAACTTAAGTTACCATTGGGTAATTCTTGATTTGTTCTCTGCCTTCCTACGCACTGGCATTTTCCTAGGACAATGAAGGAATGGCAGCCACCACACACTCTTCCACTCTCCTGAACTCTTCAGCAGTAATAGGTCCAGCCTCAGATTCTGGCTAAGGCCAGACCTGGACAAGGGCTCCCATCCTGCATGCTCTCCTCGCCTCCCCCGGGGCAAGTTGTGGTGGCGCAGGAATGGAGGTCTCAGATTTTGCTAATGCGCCCCCTCCTCTTCTTCCTGGCTCCAGTTCACAGTCCTTGGGCCTTTAACAGTGCAACGGTGCCCACGGAACTCCAGAACCAGCACCCAGCCACAACCGGTGATGTTGCCCCTCCTCCCGCACCTTCCTTGATGAAGGCTCTTCCCAGCTTGTGTCTCCAGACCTGCTGCCACAGGAAGGATGGGCGGATGGAGAGCGAGGCATGCTGCAGGTGTACAATGCTTTATAGACACTTTGAGAAGAAAGCCCTCTGCCCTCAAGACACTCCCTCCTTTGAGCCACATGCTTTCACTGTGGTTTGCAAACCAGCTACAGCGGGAAGGCTGGAGTGAAGGGGCCACATCCTGGTCCTAAGATACATTGGTCAGTGTGGGGCCGCGCTACATGTGTAACTGGGATCAGAGTCTGAGATGGTGGGTATGGAAAGCATGGCCATGCAACCTGACTCGAAGCTGATGGTTCTGCCTGCAGGTCAATACTGCAGCGGATGCAGGTGTCTCTCTCACCAGTCGCTGCAAAATGCAGTGCAGAGCGAGCATGCCACTGACCCACTGTGGCCCTCTCTCTCTTTGCAGTGCACGGGAGTAGGGCACACAGCTACCACTGTGTCAGGGGCAGGAGGCGCGGACAGCAATGCTGACTCGGATTTGAGGATAGGGGTTGGGTTTGGTTTGGGTAGGCATGGGTCCAGTCTGCGCTTAAAAGTGAGGCCCAAGCAGACCTCTCACAGAGAGCAATTAAAAGGGAGGAGTGGAGGACATGTCAGTATTTCCTTCATTGGTTGACCCCAAAAAAACATCCATCCACCAGACAGCTGATAGAAAATACTGGCGGGGGAAATGTGCCGTGCTGACCCATCTCTCTCATTCTGCATCTATACTAAGCTCGTTGTTGTGGCATAGAAGCCCACAACTTCCTGTGCCCAGCTGGCACTAGAAGAACAGAGCAAAAAGTCACACGTTAGACAGACTACCTTCCCCTAAATGGCACTGTGGGCTCATGGCACCCACCAGCCATCTAGTAGTAGCTATTTATGAGCATTATGGTAATTCCTAGAGACTCCAGCTGCGCTAGGTGCTGTATATACATAAAGTGAGACACATTCCCTGCTTCCAAAGAGTTTATTATCTAATAGACAAAAGATGGGAGGGGAAGCTGTGGCACAGAGAGGCAAAGTGAGTTGCCCAAGGTCATCCAGCAGGTCAGTGGCAGGCCTAGGAACAGAACCCAGATCTCTGGCATTGCAGTCCAACACCGTACCCACTAGATCCAACAGTCACTAAAGCACTAATCTGGCAGCATCTCTCATTTCATGAAAGTGACACACAATCTGCTCCTCAAGGGGTGCAGCTGGGTTTCTCAGCACCTCTTGGCAGAGGAAGAGGGGGGCAAAAGCCGATTTTAAAGTTACTGAGGGAACTAGATTTTTAAAAAATGGAAAAAAAAAAAATAAAACAGAAGTAAAACCCTTTTACCCAGATTACAGAGGGTTTGTTTTTTTGTTTTTTTTTTTTTTTTAAAGGCAGAAAAATCCTCATCTTAATACAAAATTGTATCTGATGTGTTGTGGCATGAAAATGTTTTTCACTGCATTTTTCCAGTGTGATCTCATGCACCCTGTAAACGGGGTACGCCCAAAACACCAGGTATTTTATGGGACACAAACAGAGCAAACACATACACAATTAAAAAAAAAAAAGCCCATGGGATTGGTAAATATTTAAATTAATCACAACTGGCATCTGTGCTCGCTCCCCTCCCTGAGAGACATTTGCAACATCATACAAAAAAGAATAACGTGACCTTTTCCTTTGTGTACGTTAGTTTGTTGCAGTTAGGGGGCTGGAGCAGTCCAGGCACTTCTCAGGGCTGAGTCCAAAGCCCCTTGATCTCTCTTTCTCCCTGCCTGGCACAGGGGGTTGGGGCTGGCTGCATGAGCCAGTGGCGATGGGGCCGGCTGGGTGAGTTGCTCCGACCTGTTTGCTGCCTCACTCCATGTTTCATTATTTTTTTTCCTTCTTTTCATTTTAATTGTTGGAGGAGTTTACAGAGCTGTTTGCCAAAAAAACAATCGACTCCAGGGAACCAGCTTACACAGAAAAGGGTGTGTCGCCATAGTGAGGCCGGGGAGCCATGGAAACCACCACCTTTTTGCATTAGCCCAGGTGAAACCAAAGCTTTGTGGATGTCTTGTGAAATCCTCAGTGATCTGCTAGCAAGTGAAACAATGCACACCCAGAACATGCATGGAGCACCCAAGAGCGTGCACCCTGAACTAGCACCTAGGTGTGCAACTTGCCAGTGTGAAAGCTCAAGCCTGACCTTCCAGTCTTACTATTTTATTCTGAAGAGAGACACACTCACAAACAGGTGTGTTCACGCTACACCTCACTCCCATAGTCAAATAAGAACACATGCATTCACAAACACACACACCTTTAAAAAGTCACCAGTGAAGACATACCCAGAAGCAGAAAAAGAGCCAGACCAGTAAGAACATTCACTCTCTCTCACCCCCCAACAAAGAGCCATGAGATAGCCATATGGCCAGACAAACAGGGACAGACAGACACACACACGGACAAACGGGCACTCATGAATACAAAACACCAACATAACATGTGTGCAAATGGTAGAGACAATGGGCAGCGACTGTGTCTTCATTCTGGACCACAGAAGGAGCAACAAGAAGGGGACAAAGAGAATGGAGAGGAGAGGAGAACAGGTGTCTTCCCAGGGCAGCTCAGTTAGTGACAGTAGCATGCAGGCTACGTGTATTTGGACAAAGGTAGCCATGTGGGGCAGAGGCAATGTCTTCCTTGTGGGGCGGACCGTGCCTGACAGATGAAGGCGGCTGCCCAGAGAGGGACCCTGGCTGCATTCTTCACACTCTTACAAAAGAAAACAAAATTCCTGAGAAGCAGCAGCTGCCAGCCTGATTGCACCGAGAACAGAAAAACACCACAAAAATGGAGAGAAAAGGGGGATTTCAAAAACGCCGGGGGCTCTCGGTATCCATTCCAAGCTTACCCATCTTGTCACCTGGGAAAAGGAGAGCACCACAGACTGGTGTGGCAGTCTGTCACTCCCCACCTTTCAGGTCCAGAGATGCTGTCAAAAATATATGACATTTCAATAGGGTCTAGCCACACTGAAGAGGATTTCGGCCAAGGGCAGGCACGCTAAAGGACTGATGTGGTGCTGCAGTCTCTTCAGAGGGCTCGCGTTCACCGAACAGCCCCCTGACTGGCCCATCTTCAGGCTGAACCGCTCCAAGTTCAGCCGGAGAAGTCACCAATGGCGAAAGCCCCAGTGGACCCCTCCCCTCATACCATCCACAAGGCCAACGTAGCGTGTAGGGTAGCATTCAATGGCACTTTGGGCTAAGGAAGGAGGGTGACTCAGCCACAGTGGGCTGAAGGAACATCCAGAGACTAGGAGAAACACCAGGTTACAGGCCTTTCCAAAAGCTGGGGTCGGCAGGCAGCAAGATGTCCAGCCCAAGTGACTGGCTTTCATGGGCACCTCCCAATTTGGGTGGCGAGTTCAACTCTGCCCATTCTCTTGCCAGGCATCAAAGATCAGGTCACCACACTGTAGCCCTAGCATCCAATAAGCCCTTCAAAAGCCCTGGACCCTGGAGCTAGGGCAAGAGAGACTCTCCCTTGATTAAAGCAGAGTCACAGAGCAGAGTCTGCACATATCACCCCCTTGTCCTGCTCCGGCATCCGCAACCCCTCTGCCCCCCGGGCAGCCCACTCTTTAATCCAGCAACATGGGGCTGCTGCTGCCAGGTGCCTACCTGAGCCCTCCTTGGGCAGCATCATTTGATATGGGGCATGGAACGGGCATAACACTCAGTGTCACAATGCTTTAAAAAGATCAGCTCCCATCTCTTGCTCCTGAGCCCTGCCCCATAACCCATACGTTGGCAGCAGCAGCCCTTACCAGGGACGCTGCCAAAGTCAGCAAACCTGTGCTCAGGCCAGGCCGTGATGGTAAGATCATCACAGGGATTCAGGGCAGTTCAGATTCCTGAGGAGAAGGGACACTGCAGGGTCTAGGAGGCTACTGCGGTGATGAACTCCGCACTGGAGACCCACTACAACAAGCTAACCTCTCACAATCAAGTTTGGCCTCCTCCAGCCAAACGAAAACAGACATACCTCTCACCAAGCCCAGGAGCTGAAGGGGAAGTAAAGGGCAGAAAGAATCTGGGGGAGATCTATGAAGAGTGGGGTGAGCCGATGGACAAAGAGGACAGCTAGGAGTGAGGCCCTCTTCCTAGAAGGCTTTGGATCTCTGGTGATATTTTCCTCTCAGCATCAGGAGACCCATTTGAACCTGGCAAAAGAAGGGGGAACTCCATGTACTTCCAGGCACCATTTACACCAGATCAACATTTGGCCCAGGGGGTTCTACTGAGGTGAACTGCCACCCTCCCCTCAGCCAATGGCTCCTTTGTCTTCCCACCCAAGGGGCCTAACAGAGGCCCCAACTCCACCTGCCATATGAGCACTCAGCACCTCCAGAGAGAGCCCTCCCTCCCCTGAGCCATGGAGCAACAGCAGCCAGGAGGAGCCTGGAGTAGCAGCTGGGTGCTCTAACCACTAGCCCACACAGCCTCCCCCATACAAATACCATCTGACCTCTGCAGAATTCACTGCTCCCCAAGAGCAGGGTCTGGAGCTCCATGAAGGGCAGGTCTTTCCCTGAGGGCAGAGAGAGGGAGCCAGGCCCAAGGCCTAGCAGGCCAGGGGAGGTGGTGAATGCCGGTAAGGCTTGGTGCGTCAGCCTTTCTGGCATCGACCTTCCAGACTCATTCAAATATTGCCTTTTTTTTAAATGTAATGTTCCCTGTAATTCATCCATCCCAAAAGATAATCAATAGAGCCCGTAATGAAAATTTGAGCCATATTTTATGATTCGCTGCAGGAGAAAGGGCCACATCAGCAGGACTGGCCTTGGCTTCTAGCATCATTCTCACTCACCTGACTGCTGGCTGGGTCTCCCCCCACAGGGCCACTGAAGGTGGCACCCCCCCCCCACATGGAGGGGCTCCTTGCCCCTCCCCTTTATTGAAAGCAAGGGATCTTTGGACCTGCTTTTAAAATGTGTTGGGGGAGGGGGAAAGAGATGACTGGACTGGACTGGACTGGACATTCACGCTACCCAGGCCTAGAGAGAGTGCCAAGTGACCTAATCTGGCCCTGGACGAGTGAGGATGCTATTATGTGGGATCTGCAGGCAAAGTCTTCCACCGATCTTCCTGGCATAACTATCTGATCCTTGGGGCCGCCCTTCCATGAGGCTGGTCTTAGGGCTCCTGCTCCCGAAATAGCCACTTGGCTGAAGCATGATGCTGCCTCCACCCCAGGGAAGAGGTCCAGGATCTGCCGGGCTACCCTCAGCAACCTTGGCTGATGCCAAGGAATGGCAGGGATGGGACACTCAGCTCACTGAGCTCTGGGAACTGGGAGCAGCCCCTGTGTTATTCCATGAGGAATCATCCCTTCACACCCAGGGCTGGGTCTACTGGGGCTTCCAGCTCCCATCCTCCTTGCACTCCTAAGGACACATAGAACATACAACTGGCAATATTGGGTCAGACCAACCATCTATCTAGCCCATATCCTGTCTTTCAACTGTGGCCAGTGCCAGATGCTTCAGAGGGAACAAACAGGACACGTAATCATCAAATGATCTATCTATCAGCCATTCCCCACTTTGGGCACTTCCAAATGCTCTGAACCTCACCAGCCATGGAAGAAAATTCCTCTGGAGTACTAATCAGGCCCAAGTAATCAAACAGCTGGCCCGTGGACCCTATTACACTGAGGGGCTGGGAGCACGAAGCTGCCCCACTCCTCTGACACAAGTTCCCAAAATGTTTACAATCTAATTCCAACACCCAGTCCCCTGGAATGGGCCCAGTGGGAGTGTGACACACCATCTATTCTCCTAGCATGTTGCTAGCCAGCTAGTCTTCACACTTAGACAGGGATAGAGAAAACTCTTAAACCCAGGCAAAAGACTCACTCCTGTTCCCGGAACCTTTCCCCACCTTGGATTCCCAGCAGCAGATCCCCCATCCTCCCTTTAAGGGAGGGAGCATATTTCACAGACTGAAGCTGCCACATCTGCAGGGAGCCGGAGGTAACGAAACTGGCTTTTCTTTGGCTAAAATAAAAGATCAGAAGTGAAAGGCTGGGAGTGAAGAATTTATAACAGCAGCTAAGGCAGCAAAAAATACAGGGTCTGACCAGGAGCTGCCCTCTATGTCATACTGCTTGGCTACTGAGGGAGGGAAGCTGTGTGGAGGACAGCCAGAAATCCTCTATTCTCTAGCACACACAAGTAGTGACATCTGAAGTGGGCACTCTCCCCTCCCCCAAACTAGGATCTATGCCCATAGGCACAAGGCTGAAAAGCCAAGGGACAGGTGCAGGTGGCGATCTTAGCTCGAGATGGGGTTATTCTATGGGGAGTGTAACCAACCCAGCCGCACCCCAAGCTGCACAGTGATATGGGGACATTCCTATCGCCCAGTGGAGTGCTGAACGTGACTTTGGTTCTGGTGAAAGGCAAGGAGCAGCAGGGCAGTCTGGGAACATTCAGAACAGGGCTGGCAGGGCAGCAGCACCAGCTTCCCCAGCTTTGCCTTGCCAATTCAGCCCTGACCTGCCTGGACTACCTTTGTGGGAGAGAACACAATTCAACCTCTAGGCCTACTACCTCTTACTCCTAGGTGCTTACACAGCCACCCTATAGCTGTAACAGCCAAGTGTTTCCTTAACATTCAGGCTTTGGGCTCCCCGAGCCTCAAAGGCAGGGTAGAGTCATCATTCCCATTTTACACTTATAGGAACCGGGTTCTCCTGAGACTGGTACAGTGCTATACCTACAAGGTTATACTTCCTTCTCATTTACCTGCTGTGACTGATGACAAAGGAGCTCCAGTGACATCTGTCCACTAGAAACTGAGCAAGAGCAGAATGGGATGTACAATATCACTTGGGTGGTGACTTGCACAGATTTGAACCAATGCCTTCTACTAGTATCTCAGTCGTCCAGCCCCTCACGGAGTAATCAGAGCCTTCTGCCTAGTGGATATGCGGTACATGTGTGATAGCAATATGCCATACAAGCATTACATATACATATAGATAGACATAGTAAATTACATACACAGGCAGATGTGGAAATAAATTACACACAAAGACACCATATACACTCACACAGACATGCTACAATATATATTAGTACTGTTAATATGACCTCAGACCAGCAGTCCTACAGACATGATATTCGGCCAGTATTACTCGCTCCGACTTGCTCACAACACCCAGAGTATGACCCGTCAGCAGACGTCACTTAGGATAGAAATATTCTAACCTGATACAAACCCTCAGAGGTTTCCCCACCACCAAATCCATTTTTTAAAGTGACACATTGCCAGCTATTGGTCCCTAGAGCAGGCTAATTGCTTTTGCTAGTTTTAAAAGCTAGAAGTTATTTCACTGAAAAAGTGACTCAGGACCTGAGAGTGTAGAGATGTCATCAGGATTCTGGCTGGAAACAATCACATCCACAGGGTTCCCTCTGAGGGTCTCCTCCTAATTCATCTAGGGGAATGCTCTAGGGGAATTCTTACCCTCCTCATAAAAAGGGGGAAAAGGGGAGAGGAAACTGCATGCTCAGGGTCACACTGTGATTTTGTGGCAGTGTAGGGACAACTCACAGGCCTGTGCTCTCCCCACTAGACCATACTCTCCTTTAAGCAACCACTTCTCAAAGATAAGCCTGCAGCTGTTAAGGCTTCCAAAAAACTATATTCAGAGACATCTCTCAATCCAGAGATGCAGAGCAGCCCAGGGCAGTCCTTAGGCCAGAAGATCAGTCTTTGGGAGTAGCAACAGTGCATAGACAGCAGGGCTCTCCAGATAGCCAGCGTCCTGGAGATTAAGTAAGAACACAATAACAGATCTCTGAATCCTAAAGGAAACAGAGAGGCTGAGTCAACTCCCACTTCAGTGCTATTTGATTCCAGACACCTGCTTCTGGACTGAATGGCAGTACCCAGACCCTCACACTAGACCTTCAGATGTTACCTACAGTAGCAAAACCTGGGAAACTCCCTGACTGAAAACAACTTTCAAGGTCAGAATTTCCCAAGGAGTGCAAAATGCTAAATAAATAAATAAATAAAAGCCCCAGCAGAAACCTGCATTCACCCATGCCAAGAAGCAAATATAGGTTCTGAGTCCACAGGGAGACTGATGTACATGAAGAATATTGGGGCAAATCTATAGCACCCTACTTGGGAAAACCTGCCCCAATTGTTTGGCAGAAAACAACAGGAGGCAGGAAAGCCCTAGGTAAGTTCCTTGTGAGTGGAGAGAAAAACTGTCCAGCCCCTCCACCTGCTGGGAAGCAGCCAAGTCAAGTTCCTTCCACCTCATTCTTACAGGGCGAATTGCTTGTTGTTTTGATGATGCTTGTTAATTTTATTTCAAAGGCAATCGTAGCTCAGATGAGCATCACTGTCTGGGGCTTTTTAATTATTATTTTTATTAATATATTTACTTTCATTCATAATTTTTTCCTAGGTAAGTTTCCATGTGTGTGTGTTTTAAATTATCATCTTGATCAGCAACATTTCTACTTTTACTAAAATTTCTTAAGGACTTGTGTATATGGGGTCGCCTACACGTAAACCAAACCAGCGCAAACTTCTCTGTCCATCTTATTTTGGTTTAAGAGGGGCTGACCCTTATCTTGACTGATTTAAGAGGAACTGAAATAAGAGTATACATAACCTTTTGCACCAGTTTAACTAAATCAGTTTTAAAAGTATACCTTAAGTTAAATTGGTACAACATCTGAATGCAGACAAAGCCTTAGATACCCTATTGCTAAAATAAATGTTTTCATCCTTTCTACTTTTCAAGATTTATGCTGCATGTTTTCTTCCAGCATTTCTCTTGCAAAGGGGGAAAAAAAGAAAAAAAAAAAGTCAGTTTCATATTTATCATTAGTCAATTTTACTTCCAGATTCTCCTGTTGCGACATTTGCATTGCAAACAGTTGGGGAATTAATTTAAAAGTAAATGTTTTCCACTGGAATTTTCTTTGTAAAACATAATCTTTCTGACCAGTCATTCTTGTTGTAAAAAACTTTTTGGTGTTGTTTTGAAAAACAAACAAACAAACAAACAAACAAACAAACAAACAGACCACAAACACCTTGGTATTTTAGGGGCAAAGGAGATTATTTAGAATGAGGACAGATCAGTTGCTGTATTATTTGGTTCTCCCACACAAACCTATATTCCTAATCTTGACCCACCCAAGATCAAAGAGATGCAAATTGTGTGATTTAATACCTGCAGTGGCAGCAATATTTAAAAGCCCTTAACACAGTTTTTCATCTCCCCCTCGCCCCCCCACACACTATTTAGGGATTTTTTTAAAATTTACTATAATACAATTGTTTAAGAGCTGTGAACCCTCTACTGCTTGAAACAGACCCCGATTCCTGAAAAACACATACAAGCTTAACTTTATTTTCCAATTTTACATGAATCATTCCATTGATTCTTCATGTAAATAAAATTAAGCATGAGCGTTTGCAGGATTGGAATAAAAATAATTGTAATTTCCAATGAGGACCCTTTACAAACTGAACAGAGGGGCCTTAAAATTGAAATAAGTAATATTTTGACCCATTGTAAGGAACTTATCCACTGCCAGAATGGTGAAAAAGGAGCTTTGGAATAAATAAGAAACAAGGTCCATAGTAGGATTTCTCCTTTTCTTTCAACAGCTGAAATATATCCTAAATGTCTTGTGTTTCTTTTTATACAAATATCTGACGACTTCGAGTGGTTTATTTCTCCTGATTCTTGAATTCAATAAAGCAAAAACTGTTGTGCCAACAAACAACTTTGTGAGACACAATGGGTGTTCCCAGAAGTTACATCACAAAATAAAAAGTCATGCAATTAGCCCATACTGCAGAAACTAACACACACAAAAATCTTGATTGCTTAATTTGATATTTTAATGAACAGCTTGCTGTAAAAGACAGAGTACAAAAATGGGAGCACCTTTGTGAGTAAGGCTGTGCTGTAAACAAGATTTTCCTAGTGAATTCCACCTCTTTATACCACTGAGCTGGCAGGACCGGATGGAATCTCTCTCCTCCCTGTATAATAAGGCTGAGTTGCTGATAAAATTGGTAACCCATGAAGATCATTTTCCCCAGGTGAGATCCCTCCTATTAGCAGAGCAGCTGTCTGGGGGCTAGATTCCAATACCATTGTTCTCCCTGAATTCTAGCAGCTCAGCCTTGAGTGGTCCCATTGAAATCTATATGCTAATTGGCATGAGGAGGATAGTCAAGTCTGGCCCATAGAGATGGGATAGGCCCACAGAACACATCCTGAGCCTAAAAAACAAACAAGGACCTGATTTTTCCAAGGTGCTGAGCACTGCCATAAAATGCTGGAGTCTAAAATGTTCAGCACTTCTGAAAAATCAGGTTTTAAATGCCTGAACTACCCCACATTCTGCTCCCCCTGTATCCCTCCTGGCCTATTCTTCCTCATCTGCAAAGCATCCCTTTAAAAGCAGAATCTTTTATTTGTCATATACATAGGCTGTATCAGCGGCTGAAAGGTAACTGGAGTTTAGACAAAGACAAGAGAGGGGGGAGTTCCAACGACTTCATTGCATAAAGTGCTCACAGATCTGACTTGATAGCGTCACAGAAATCATAGGTTAAATTCACAGCTAGCATGAACTGGGGAAGCTCTAGAGCTGCTTATATCAGCAGTGTACTTGGACCCTTTTATTTCCCAGCCTTTATTACCATCAGCAGCTGAGATTAAGAAAAAGTTTATTATATTTTATCTAATTTACTTCTCCCCATTTATTTTCCCCCATCACATCCAGTTTGGACAATGAAACTGAGTTCGTCCATTTCACTTTCTGGCATTCTGCATCAGCACCGATGCCATTTGGGGTTTCAGAGCAAATTTTCAACTACATTTTAAAAAATTCATTGATATTACAAGAAAAAACCCAAGATGACATTTTTCACAGTGGATGAAGTTCTTCTCTTTAAAAAAATAGCCAGTCCAGATTTACAACAGCAAAATGTGACCCAGTATGTTTGGTAACTCCCTCTTTCCCTATTATATATAACCTCTCACACACTCACCAGGTCCCAAACCACCTTGGCCCAGGTCCCTTTAATGTAAAAAATGAAAGGGTATTTTTAAAGGTGGGTTTGGACAGTATTTTATGATTCATTAGTTTCACATGATTATCTTATGGAGAAATGAAGAATGCATCTATAAGAAACAAATATCACCCAACAATTACAAAGATACCTTCCTCACTAACTGTTTCATGTCTAGATGTTCACCACCAAAATGCAGCCACCTCTGGAGTGGATGATAGCAGCCAGTGCTCTGCAGAGGACTGTGGTGTGGGAAGGAAAGTTTTGGTCAAGGTCAAAAGGGACCAAGTCTGATTGTTGGGTGAAATTCCCAGCGTACAAAGGGCCAGCACAAAGTGTGCACTCCATTTCAGGTGCATCAATAGGATTTCAATAAAACATAAGCAGTATTTAGAGCTTGTGCTGGCTCTCTGCAGAGATAATAAACAATAGCACAGGATTTCCTTAAAGAATAGGGCAGGATGGTACCACTGCAAACCAGGAATAAATTCCATTAAGCCAAGAAAGTTCCACCAACGTACAAGAGAAGGGGAGATGGGGCCCTTGAAATTTAAAGGTATTTTGTGAGTGTTTCCCAGGAGAAAAAGCATGGTGGCTCCCAGGAGAATGAAGCGTGGAATCAGCCGCACCCAGACTCAAAGCCCTGGCTGCTGGCAGGATGAGCCTTTCCAACCTGCTGCTCAGGCCATTAAGCCACCCGCTTCAGTAGCACAAGATGCTATCAGGTGGGTGATTCAGACAAGAATAAATGTTTACAGGCTTAGAGGGGCTGGTTCTTAAAATGCTTCTGATTCAGCACCTGGAATCTGGTAAAGTCACATCCTGCACAGCTCTGCCATCAATCCTGGACCTCAGCTCTACCTGGCTGCCAGCCTTTCTTGTGCCTCTCGCTGGAATTTACACAAGCCTCCTACACACGGCAACTGCTTGCACCAAAGCATCTCTGCCATGGGCCACAAATTCTTGTCATCCGTGCTCACTGTGAGCCACAAGGAGCTACGGATGGGAAGAGATGGGAGACGAGCCTCCTACCAGCGAAGCCAGTGAAAGCTGATCCAGCTGCTCTGCTGAGCCTCGCCAATTTAGCATCAATGGAAAAGAAAAGAGCCCATCAAACAGGGGCTGAGCTGGGCTGTGGATTGGGGGATTAGGTGTCTGGAAAGCTATCTGAGGAAGCAGGCCTGGGAAGGCAGCGAGGGGATTTAACACCTCATCCCCACTGTCTGTCAAGCACATTGAGCCATCCCAGTGAGCTCTGTATTCACCCTCCCAGTTTCAGGTGTGCAGATAAGCAAATAGAGACGTGCAGGGCCTGAGACAGGAAGGAAGAGATAGACAGGGAGGGCCTGGGAGAGTGGGTCAAATGGAACCAGTGAGAGACAAAGCCCAGGAGGCACTGACAGCTGTAGTGATGCCAGGAGGCAGGAGCAGCACGTTAGAACTCATAGCACATTTCGACAGGCTCCGGAAACCTGTCTTCAGTTAGGGAGTCCAGAAGAAGCAACAATTCTGGGACTGTGAAATAAGAGATCAGGTCCTAACCCTGACGAGGCACACGGCTCCTAACCACTGGAGAATGACTTCTGAGGTGACTGAGGCCCAGGGAGACAGGAATGAATCCTGATTTAAACAAGGTACAATTCCTGTGAATTTAACACTGAAGAAAGGTGCCAGACAGGCTGCCCTGGGGACTGAAGGCCTCTCTCCTCAGCACACGTTTCCCTCACACTGTCCCAACTCTGCATCTCAACTCTGGGGGGGAGAGAGGGGAGCTCAGCCTCCCTGCCCCATTCACACTTTGGCCTTTCTGCTGAGCGTGACCCTGCTCTTAATGGTGCAGCACCTCTCCACTACAAGCAAGACCGAGAGCCCCTTTCCATGCTCTGATCTCAATTAACATAGCCCACAGAACAGCAATCAGATGGGCCTACCAATCTGGGCTAGATTTTAGCTCACTCCCTAGAAGCGAGGAGGCCCCATTTCCATTCCTGAGCACTTCAGACCCCATGGATTTGGATTTCATCACCCTGGGCTTGAGCAGTGATGATACCAACACGCTAGGCCAAGAACAAAGTGAGAAATGAGAAGGAAAGTGAGCGGCTAGGGAGTGACTGGCTGGCTCCGCACGGTGGCTCTCCCTGTCTTGCTGCCATAGGACAAGGGGGGCTATGGAGGAGGCCTGAGCACAGACTAGTGAATGCCATCCTTCCCCCAAGCAGTAATATCAACACAAAAGACCCTCGCAGTATCAAAGAGCTGAAGGAAATGGGAAAGGAGGGATTACTGCACGTGCGCGCACATACGCGTGCGCACCACCCTGTGTGGGTGTGCATAATGGAACAGGTTCAGCCAGCAGTGTTCAGGGTAGTTTGTAATCCTCCTTTTCCATTTCCGCTTGCTATTTGATGTAATTATAGTTTTCGACTGAAATCCACCCAGAGTGTAACCCCTCCGCTTAATGCTCTATGTAAATCCATGGGTACACACTTATGCTGCTCCCTGGACTCACTGGGAATAGGAAACCAGTTTAATGCCAAATAAGAGTCTTTGCTTTCTTCAATAATACTTTCAAAACCGGCTCCTCCTACACCTCATCCACTCTAGCAGTCCACCTCCCATCTCCGCATACCCTTTCTAGCTACCAGCCTCCCCCTCCGCCTCATCCACTCTAGCAGCCCACCTCCCATCTCTGCATACCCTTTCTAGCTACCAGCCCTGTTCCCCCAACTTTGTTTCTGCAAAGATATTTAACAACTTCTGTTGCCCTCTCTGTTACTCACACAGCAGGGAATATTGTCAGAGGACAGGGCAGGGAGTCTAAACTCCGCTTTGCCACCTATTCTCTTTTGGGAAAGTTATGGAAACTTTCTGTGCCACAGCTCCCCAAGTGGGGAGGATGCTAATGGAATACAAACTATTAACAGTGGTAATAATCAAGCTCCAGAGCCCCATCCTGCTGTATAAACGGTATAAAGGATGAGCTCTGCTCTGAAGAACTGGCAGGCAATGTACCAATACTCATGCTCCAAAGGGATGTTGGGAGATTTCTCTGGTTGTACAGCAGGATGAAGGCAAACCCAAACTGTGCCACTTGACAAACGATGGCAGCGTGTTCTGAGACAAATCAGATGGCAGGACACCAAACACAATGCACTAAAATATACAGTGAGAGCGGCCCTAGCATCAAAGCCAAGCGGGTGGCAGAACTGCTGCAGAAGACATTTGGGAACGAGGGACACTTTGTTGGTCCATCAGTCCCATAGGCACCAAAGGAAACGGTTTCAGCGGGACTCTGACCATTCCACAGGCAGCTTTTGGCCTCTTACACCCATTTCCGGATCCAGGGATGCCTCCAGTCCTCACTGGCTCATTCTACTTCATTTTGAGGATTTGGGGACCTTTTTGTAGCAAGTTCTTGACTCAGCATCAAAAAAAATCAACATCTTAGGTACTTTGCAGAAATCCAGCAACTAGCATGCAAGAGATAAGATATACCGATCTATTCCAGCAGATCAGTTTGCCCTACCAGGCAAGGAGCCAAAGGACCCTGGACCATCGAACAAAGGTAGAACCTTCAGTTACCAACTCCCTAGACACTCATTATGGTCCTTTCATGCTACTGCTGCTTAAAGATCTGGGAATGCACAAGATGGTCAGATTTTTCTTTTTTAATCCTCACCATCACCTAGAATCAGAACTGAACCTCCAAGGCTTGAAGAACATTATGTTGAGACCCTGTGCCTAAGCTCCATTTCTGCCCTCCAGGTTCTTCCCAGACCAAACAAAATGCAGGAAACACCTGAAGTCTTACCAAAAAAAACCACATCCTTATGAGATTTCTCCTGGTGCAAGCCGCAGAAAGATTTAGAGAAGCCGGTAAGCTTCAGATTTGGTGTTTCAGTCTCCAAAATTGAATCAGCCACCTCCATAGGTCATTCAGCCAGTTCCCCCACTTTTAAGCCCAATGCTGCTCTCTTGGCCTGATTCTATTCTGCCTTGTATCTCATGGCGTCATCTACACTATCACCAACTGACAGCTAAACACAGATCAGAATGGCAGACTTTTAAACCACCTGGTGCAGATGATGGCACATGGTGCAGAGCCATAGAGAATCAGAGCCTCCATCCTTCCTTTCCTGTTTGATAATGTTGAGCCCTCCTCACTGCAGAAAGGAATGATTAAGTCAGGATCCTGGGGACGTGGGCCCGACCATTGGAGGTGCCATGACTCAACAGTGAATCAGAAGCAAGCAATGCACAGCCACCGGATGAGCAGGGCTGGTCCCATCCGGTGGGAGGAAGATCAAGGACTCAAAAGCACGAGGAAGACCAGGTGAGCTGTGAAGGAGGGTTGTTTGGGCTGGGAAGCAGAGACCATTCAAAACTTTGGTACAGCTGATAAATACTTTGCATTGATACAGCTCTATTTAGCCCACCCTGCTCCTCATGTCCCTTTGACCTATAGCAAATGGATGGATGGCCAACAGAGGGCAGTAGACATACCCATTCTGTCCCACCCGCTCTTGACCATCACAACTGGTGAAATCCAGCTAGCAAGCAACGACCGGATTTCAAACAGTCCTTCCCAATCCTCCTCTCCCCCCGCAGAAGGGTCCAGGCAGGTTGCCTTTCTTCCCCTCCCATCAGATGCCTCGCTGAAGTATTCACAGAACTGGGGTTGGGTCTCTCCCGATGCCCTCCGCATCAAATTCTCCCCCTGGCTGCTGTAGCAATGGGTTTCACCCAGGCTTAGGAGGCTAATTTACACCCATCAAGGTTTAAAATAGCAGTGGCATAAATGAAAAGTCCAATTTCTTCAAATTTGCATTGTAAAACCATCCTTCAACTTCCTCGAAATAAATTTTACTATTTTATTAGTGCAAACAAAATGGTAATAAAACACTAATACAGCGCCTTGTATCCAGGGGAAGAGCTAAAATTAACATAGCCTGAGCAGTGTTTGCTATTACATTCAATTACCTTTTTACTTGAGATTTACATTCTCATCCCCTTAATCTCCATAGTAGTGGCTTTGAAATCATTCCCCAGTCATTCCTGCTCTTGGAACAGACTGAATGAAAACATTTGCACCCTATAACAGTCCCTGCTACCAGCCTCCTTGTAGCCAGCCTGTTCCCTAGAGTTTCCCTGTGGTCAGCTATGCTACTCAAACCCCAGACAGTCCCATCTACAGACAACGCCTGTACTCTTTTTACTGGTCCTGCTCAGACCATGATTCCTAAATCTCCTAGTCTAGACACATCTATAAATAATAATTTGCTCTTCCATAGCTGCCTTTCATCCAACACCCTCAAACAATTAACTAACAGTGGGCAGGCTCCATTACCACCACCTCCTCCCCCCATATAGAGAGGGGAAAACTAAGGCACAGAGAGACTGAAGACAAGATTCAGAACTCACTCACCACAGTGTAACACCATCTACTGCAGTGGAGTGACTCCAGATTTACACTCAAAAACAAAGAGTCCTGTGGCACTTTTAAAGACTAACAGATTTATTTAAAAGTGCCACAGGACTCTTTGTTTTTCTGCAATAGACTAACATGGCCACCAGATTTACACTGGGATTCACAGAGGTCAGAATCTGGCTCTGAATGACTCGATCAGGATCATACAGCAAGACACTGTCCTCCCAAGTCCTGCTGGAAGTACAAGAGAAGAGCATTTGCAAGATAAACCCGATGCTCTGTCTGACGATACTGGAAGTGCGTCTCCTCATCTGCCCACACTGAAGAGATGCACGCCCAGGGACACGTTAGAGAAGCAGGCTAAGAGTGCACCCCAGGAAATCTGCTTTGCAGGCAGTAGGGGAGAAGTTCAAATAAGTTAACTTCTGGAGGATTTATCTGAATGCTCTGGAAGTGTCTATGATTCTTTGCCATCACCTGAAGGATGGCAGGTTTTGGATGGGATCCCTTAGGGATGCTCAGCACCAGCCTGGCTCCACACAATGACACCAGCTCATCTGAACAGAATCCCTTGTCCTCCCTCCTGTACTTATTTGAGCTGATAGACCTCTCACGTCTCACAGGCCATTAGGAACTGGAACATGGTCTAGGGGTGAAAGCACAGGCTGGGCATCAGAAGATTTGGATCCTATTACCCAGCCTTGCCACCCACTGTGTGGGTTTGAACAAGTCACTTAACCTCCTTTGGCCACAGGCTTTCCTGTCGATAAGACAGAGAAAACACCTGCCTCAAAGGTGAATTGAATGGCTCCAGTGACTAATGTTAGCGAAGCGCTCTGAGATCTTTGGGTGGGAGATGCTACAGAAGAGGAAAACATTGCAGCTCCTCTCCTTCCATCGTGGCCAGGAAAGGATTCTGCAATGCACAACACCTCACTTGCCACCCTAGTTATCATGCTAGGATGGTGCAGAGCAAAGTCCCTGCAACACTGAGCGGGTACCTGAGACTCACAGGAGAGAAAGAGAATGGCTGGGAAACACCAACCAGCACTATCGGGAAGAGCACAGCCAGCTGAGGACAGAGGGTTTGGTTTATCTCCAGGTACACCTGTGAGCACATCTAGGGCCCTCTGTGCCTGCCAGGGAGGTTTTTTATTGCTTGTGCGGCTAGGAAACACAGTCCTATTGCCATTAACGGAAGAGCTAAACTGAGGCAAGCAAAGGGCACTGCACGGCCAAGACCTTGTCCACACCATGGAAAGAACCATAATGAACCTGTGTAACCTTCTCCCGTTGTTAAAAATCAGATTGTTTTGTCCCACCTCAGCACTGTGTCAGTGGCAAATGATCTGCAACTATCTATCCCACAATTCCCAGATCTACCTTCAGAAGCAGTGCATTCTTGGAAATTTTGCTAGGTCATCACCGGTGCATTGTAAGCCTGTAGCAAGAGTAGCTGATCTGTTTCAGTTTCTCTGGATCCACACTGGCACCCAACAGGACGTATCTACAGTTATTAAGCCTTACACATGCTCCTCTGTTCCAACCAGTTGTTAGATCATTCTGTGCATTTTCTTGTTCTACAAACGTTCTGTGGGTTTCAGTATGCAAAACTCATCTAGCACAGGGTAGGCATAAGAGATGAGAAGACCATCTATGACACTGTTTCAAATCTGGCTTGAGTCAGTCACAACTGAAAAATAACAATTGGTAGATGAGGTGCTGAGACCATGGCACAGCAATATTGTCTCATTGCTTCCTTGTGTTTCCCTGTCTGTATCCACCTGTTTGTCTTTTACAAGACTGTCAGTTCTTTGGAGCAGAGACCATCTTTTTGTTCTGTGTTTGTGCAGTGCCTAACACAACCGGATCCTGGTCTGTGATTAGACTTCCTAAACAAGATCAGGATACAAATAAGAAGTAAATAATATTGCTAACCCTAAGCATTCAGAGGTCCTGCAATTGGGGGCTTAAAAACAATACTTTTTTTTTTTAATTAAAAACAGGATCAGTTTATTTGCTTTCTGGGATTTGGGCCATTGGGGGGGTGTCACATTTGCAAGGTTTACTCTGCAACCAAGTGGGCTAGAAACTTACTTTTTCTTAAAACAAAGGCAGAAATTCCCCTGTATTCGTGACTCCAGGAGCTGAGAGAGGTGAGATGTTGCAGAAAGTCACCACCATGCGATGAGGTTAGGCACTCTACGTTGGGGGAGGGGAAGGGGGGGCAGGGTTCTCAGTCCAGCACATGGGTCTGAGCTGGAAGACTTGCTGGCAATTTCAGTCACACACACCAAGGACTAAGAGCACAAGCAGCCTGGCAGGTGAGGGTTGAAGTAAGCTGGTGAGGGAGAGCGTGGCCTGGAGACCCAGAAGCCTTCACTCTCCAGGGCTGGCTGTCCAGGAGAAAGCTGCATAGAAGGGGACTCTCTCTGAGTACCAGGCCCCCCGATTTCCTAGTGCTGCTTCAACCATGTATCCACTCCAAGCTCTGATGGATGACATCCACCAACTCCTTAGACTCCCCTCAAAGCAGTGCATCAAGGGCTCTCTGCCTCACTCCCATTCCTGATTTTATTCATTTGTAGGCCCCATAATCTTAATTTACAGGCCCTATGCCCCTTCCCCCTTCAACCTTCACCGCATTAGTGAGCTCTGCCCTCCAATTCCATTTATCCAAGAGGCTGGCACCAGCACTCAAGCAAACAATATAGCCAAAAAAGAAACCTAGAAATCTCGCCCCTCCCCCCATTTGACTCAAATGACAATGGTAACCCAGCCCCCAGCAAGGCTCCACCCCACAGTCCCAAGAAATTCCCTATATCTGGCTCAAATCCATATCTTAATCAAGCAACATTAACAAAATAAGTAAATACTCAAATAGGAGCAGGAGCAGGAGGGAGAAACCCACCCAGGAGGGAGGATTTGGGTTTGGTTTGAGCTGATCCTTTGTACCTTTCCCCCATTCCTCCCTGCGACAGCCAAGCCCCAAACAAAAGGAAGTTTGTCATCAGACTTGAACATTTCTTGGGCTTTGTCCGAGTTCCACCTTGTTTTCTTTTTCTTGTCTCCCCACCCTGTATAAATAAAGCAAAAACCAACTGGCACCACCTGTGATGAAAGGAAAACTAAGAGAAAAATTTTATCTTTTTTTTTTTTATAACTGGCCTGAAGTTTTGGGCAAAGGACAAAAGGCATTGCTAGCTGAGCACAATTCTGTAACTGAGTCACACTGAGAGACGCTACAGCTCTCTCCACACAGGCTGCTGGCGAAGCCAGGGAGTGGAGCTTCCGCTTAGTTAATGGCACACACAGACTAGCAGGACCACAGTTGCAGACTCCGCCAGTGTATATGGGGCAAAGAAATCCCTCTGGTGACACGAGGTGACTTTGCAACAAGGCCCTGTAGAAACATGACTGCTCTTGTGAAAAAGCCAGATGGGAGGGAAAAAAAATCTAGATTCTCTCCTCCTGGAGACTGGGGAGGTTCTGGAATTTGGAACAATGGATAATGAGGCAGATTTTATTTGTTTGAAATGCACACAAGTTAGGCCTGCACCACAGGAGAAACATAACTGGCTGAGACTGTAAGCTCATTGGGGCAGGGAACGATCTATTGTTACAAAATGCCACGCACAATGGGTTGGTGCCTCTAGCCACTACCACAATATAATCATGTACGTGGCTGCAAAAGAAACCCTAGGCGACATCCCGTGTGGGTAGGTGTGCAGTACATACTTGAAGTGCACAAAAGGCCCCACAATGCAACGGTACATTTTGGGGAACTGAAGTGTGGGCTGCTTCTCTGTTTACTTTATGAGGCACTTTGGCCTCTCTTAATTGCACTGTTATCCTCCACCTGTTCGCACCCCTTCGTCAGGCTGATAGCGAGCAGGCTGCATGGAGGAAGGAGGAGTCTGGATTGGCTATTTGCTTTCGTTTGAATGAGACGCTTGCATTGGGTTCAGGTTACTGACACGCAGGCCCGGTACCACTAAGGAAATTTAGGCCAGTGTAACTATGACAACATAGCTGCATGGGGGCAAACCCTCAGTGCAGCCATGCATGCAGAGGGGCAGCTTCCTATGTTGCATTACTGGATCAAGGCAAACCCCGCTCTCCCTGGTGCAGCAGGTCTCTGGTAAGGATTTGCACACGTTGCACAGGTGCTAATTTCATTCATGTAGACAGAGCCTTTGCCTTTATGCAAGATCAGCATCATTTCATGACAGAGCCCATGCTGCACGGAAGCGGTTGAGAAAAAGGAATCAAGTTTTCTCAGGAAAAGCAATCCAGATCTTCTGGTTTATGTGTTTTCCCATCTAGATTTTCTTTGCTGGCCATGGGATAGATTTCCAGTGATCAGGATGGAAACAGAAAACTATTGGAATCGCAACGCTGATCAGCTTGGCTGAATTTCTCATATGCCACAATCGCCTCTTCAGGCAGAAATTTGAATGTATTTTCCTCCAGCTACACACACAAACTAGCCTCCCTCTCCCCCCGGGGGCCATTTCAGCTCTGCAGCTGCCTCCAGGTTCTGGCAGTGTAGTAACTTGTACAAGCCTGGTCTGGAGACACTTGGTGAGGACCCAGAAACTTCTCAACCAGGGGTATGACAGGATTTAACACCAGGAGAGACTTCCTGAGGACCTCTCAAAGAATTGCTGGGGTCACTTCAACTGGAAGATGCACTGTACAGAAAATTCCTGCAGGAGTCCCAGGTGGGTAGGAGAAGGCAACAAGTAGATAATCTCTAAGACTATATGTAGCTTAGCCTCTCTCCCTCCATACCAGGCCTTCAGAGTCCAGTGACTGGGTGGTAAACCAATACTCAATGTACAATTTGGGGTCCCAGGACTGGATTCCGCCACTTCTTATTCACACAAGTAGCCCCACAGATTTTAGTGCAGAAACAGGCCCCACAGGACCACCTGCGGCCCTCTCCAGGTATACCATTCAGTTCCAAAGTTCCAAGCGGGTTCCAAAGCTCTGCGTGGCCCTGTGGTATGCATGAGATGGAAAGACGGCAGTCACTCAAGGACAGGAATGGCTCCTTCCCATAGTTCTTTCAGGGGACTGTGGGTGTCAGTGGCCAAAGTTAGAACCAGGGAGCTAAGGAGACAGAGACTGTGAGTTGGCTGAAGGGTTTATTTAGTGTGTGTTTCTCCTCTGCCACCAATGACAAGTGGCTGAGGAGTTCACCCAGTGAGGGTAATTTGGGAGAGGCAGCCTAGTTCCTGTCAGCTGGGCGTCTCAACATGCTGAGCTCCCAGTCACATGCTTTCATCAAAACCAGAGCAAGAAACTGTGGCACCACCACCACCACCAACTGGAGGCCAGGGATGATGGATCCCACCAGAAGATCCAGCAAGGAGACTCACTTAACCCTTTACAGGCCACAGTGACTGTAACTGTGACAGGGGAGGGGTGTGAGGCTCTCTCAAATCCCACTGTTC
This sequence comes from Pelusios castaneus, assembly GCA_007922175.1. Classification (NCBI taxonomy): domain Eukaryota; kingdom Metazoa; phylum Chordata; order Testudines; family Pelomedusidae; genus Pelusios; species Pelusios castaneus. Next base: position 1,450,047 of record ML685891.1, read on the forward strand.
ACATTTGTCCACCTCCATCTGCTCTTGGGACAGCAGCTCCACTGGTTCCAGTGGTAACTGTGCTGCAGGGACATTCTTTCCAGGAGCCCCTGCATCCATCTAGGGACAGACCGAGACTCTGAAGGACTCTACACCAAGTCTGCCTGCTGGGCCCCATATGGACATCAGTGTAACCCTCACACTACGCCCAGGAGGGGGCAGCCTGGCAGGTGCATGGCGGAGATGCTTAGGTGCTTTGCTGAATCAGGGTCCAAGCAAGGAGGGCCAGGGCACCTGTTACTGGGGTTAAGAGGGGGCAGATTTGTTCATCAACTTCCAAGAGCCATCAGCACCTGTAAGCTGGGCCCTTTCTCATTCAAGATGCATAGCAGGGGAGGGCACCACTGGCGACAGGGTGAGGAAGTGTGCACATGTGTTGGGAAGGAGCTGCAACTGAAGAGAAGACCTGTGCTAATGTGTGGGGCCTGACAGGCATCAAGTGTGGTGTCTGGCTAGGGCCAGCCTTGCACCCACTTCACCTCTGTCCATGTCTCCCTTTGCCTCGCCTATAGGGAAGTTCTGTTAGAGCTCGGTGAAACCCAGATGGCCAGGCCAGCCCATCCAATGGCTCCTCTGATGGCTGCACTGGTGATGTAGTTACCCTCTGCCTCGTTCTGTCTTCACAAAACGCTTCAAATTCTTGGGGGAACAGGGAGAGGGAAGCACAATTTGCTGCCCACCCCATGGGTGTAGAAGGCCCAGTAAGCAGCAGAGCCTGTTGCCCTGAATCCTCATGCACACTATGTGCATACAGGTAATTGGGTCATGGCTGTTAACTCTACAGCTTTCCAGATCCACTGGCCAAGCCACATGCTGAGGGAGCCCCTCAGCCCGGGAAGGAATAGAAGGGAAGATTTCCTCCAGGCTTTGAGGTGGGATGGACTCACCTACATGTATGCTGGCTCAGCCTGAAGCATGGGGACCAGGCTGGACCCATCAGGAATAATGACCATGTCATTCCCATGCCACCCTGGAGAACTTTACACGATACGGATTTTGGAGCAATTGTTTCGTTGCTGCTGATGCAAAACAAATACTTCCCTACCACCCAAGCTCACAGAGGCTCAAGCACGTGGCTTCGTGATTACAAGGAGATGGCACATGTTGCCTGACCAATCACAGTATTCCTCCAACATCTCACTGGTTTCCCACAGCAGATCAGGCCTGGCAGTCAGCACCTGCTGAGAGACTGGCTCTTCAGATAACCTGCATTTCCCCACTGTGCCTGGGATGACTTCTCAGCACCACCACAGGGCTAGTGGGCAGGACAAAACCCAACCAGCCAGGGCTAGCATCCCCTTACACTGCCTTCATGGCAATCAGAGCTGGAAGGCCCTGGATTGTCTATCCTGCCGAAGCCAACTCCGACCAAGCAGCTGTAGGAGATTAGTGTGTTTAGTTGCACTGCATCAGCGCCCAATGACCCTTCCTCCATGTGCCCCTGCCTAGACACAGCCCCTGCCTGAGAGCTTGCACTGAGATTTAAAACAAGAGGTACGAGGCAAACAGCCAGAGGGAAGCCAGGATGCAGGATTGGGAGCGCTAGAGAGTCAGGCACTAACGTGAGTTCCCCCCAGGCTGGTCAGCACAGCTGTTGCTAGTTGGCCAATTTCAACTTATTTGGGGCTCCACTTTCATCAACATTCATTTTATATTTTTGCCAAGCTCTGCTTCAGTACAATTAACTCCCAGGCCTGTCTGTATGGGGGATGGGGCAGAAAGGCCAGAGTCTCAGCTTCCTAGAAGAGCCAAGCCTGCCTTGAAATGACCTGAGCGAATGGTTAAATGGGGCTCAGTACATTTTGTAAGAGGGAACACTCACAGACTTCAAGGGGGCATGTGTCTGAATAAAGACCAAAGGAGCAGTCCTTACACTACGTATTGCCCAAAGTCTGCCCACAGCTGCCACCCAGTGAATGCAGCTCTGCTGTGCAAATGCAGAAGGCATTATTCTGAAGGTCTTGCACAAGGCAGTCCATACACAGCTCTGCTTCCATAAAGGCTCCCTGGCAATACCTGAGCATCTGTGGGGAGTCCAATGGGGTGGGAGGAACGGAGGCAGGACCAGTGGATCTGCGCCTATGTGCCCCAGCCAGCCATTCCCCCTGAAGAGGAGGGCACAGGTTGCAGGGTCTAAGCGAGGCTGTGGCAATAGTCAAAACAGGATGTGCCAGGGAGAGCCTCTTCCTGCCTAGATCATAGCACAGCCATGAGGGCCGAGGTCCAGGATTGGGCCCTTTGCATAAGGCAGGCGCATGTGTGTTCAGCAAAGCTGGGAGCCCCAGAATGTTGTGAATTTCAAGCATACCAGGACTACTGGAGCAGACGGTTTCAGATCCTGCTGAGCCAGCTTGTGGCTGGATTCAGAATTGAGTAAATTTACTGCTGTAAGCCAAGAGTTTATACAACACCCAGCTTGTTAGGGATGGCTGACCAAGCCTGTGCACTCGCTCTCCAGCCAACAGGACTGCAGCAGTTCGGTCTTCAAACAGGCAATACCTTTTATTGTTATTCCCTTAACTTTATGTAAAGGAGGGGAGCTGGGTAGAAGCTAGGAGGGTGCATCTGTTTTTGTTCTCCCTCCTGGATACAAACTCTCAGCCTGCATCCACTGTGGCTTCTTCAGAAGTCCAGTGACTTGGGTTTTGTAGCATGACATACATAATAAAACCCCCTTGGGCCAGATTGCAAGACCCTTACTCACTCCACACAGCACTGAGCACCCAACCATGTGAGCGACCCCAGGGAAACCAGGCCCATCAGCTGTGGAGCAAGTGTGAGTGCAGGCCTCAGAAGCCGGCCCTTGTGGGTGTCAGACACCCAGCCCTAGCCACCGGCCCCCATGTCTGGCGAGTGCTCGGCTACTCTTGCGGGCAGTGCTTTGCTGTGAGTTGCCGGGGCACCTGACAGAGCCCATCCTGCAATCCACCCTGAGCTTCCCCATCAGGGCAAGCCTATCCATCGCCACCTGGGAAGCCTGAGCACCCTCCTCCCCAGGGAGCAAGGTTGGATAGTGCAGAGTAGTCAGAAGCACACTCTCAGCTAGAGTGCAGCCCAGGCCACCCAGAGACCTGACAGAGTGACGCAGGTTCAGTCAGTGTGGGACCAGAGAACCACAGGGTCTTCCTGCACCCAGAAACCTCAGTCAAGAATGCCCTTGATGCTCATTCCAATAAGTCTCAGCTCCACCCCAATAGACATCACCCGACATGGCTGAACAGAGCTGGAGGAAGGCTGGTCCAGTGGTTAGGGCGCTAACCTGCAACTCAAGAGGCCAGGGTTTAAGTCTCTGCTCCCCATCAGACTTCCTGTGTCACATTGAGCTCGTTAAACAAAACAGGGAATCCTGGGGCACTTTTAATTTGGTTAGCCTTGAAAAGAGCCACAGGACTCATTTTTTTTTTGGTGAAATAGACTACCATGGCTACCCCTCTGGAAATTAGGCTAGTGAGTTTTTCTGGGCTTCCGCTGCCTCTGGTTGCAATGGGGCTTACAACACTGGCCTACCTCCCAGGGGCATCACATGGCTAACTCCAACTTTTAAGTTTGTGAGGCGTGCAGAGGGCTGTGGTGATGAAGAACCAGACAGACAGAGATGCTCATGGAGACTGAATCCTTCCTCCATGGAGAAAGCTGGTCCTCCTGAAGCCAGCTGAGAATCTGCAGGACTCTGTCTCCTCTACCTTCCACTCTGTCCTGAACACGTAGCCCACAGAAAGTCCAGAGTTTACATGCGTTAAGGAGCCAGATGAGGCTTTAGGGAGTCACTCAGGCAGGATCAAATGCTCTGTTAGCATCCAGCCATCATCTAAGAAAATAAAGCAGTTGGGGGCTTTGGTGAAGTCTTGACCTAGAGGCCTGGGGTGGGGGAAATTTCCTCTCTCCTTGCTCAGCGGGCAGAGATCACACCGCCTGCTGCTGCTCCCATAGTTTAAAATACTTAAGTCCTCCAAGGGGCAGCTTAATTTTCTTTTTTAAAAGAAAAGTGTCAGTCTAATTAGATAAATCCTCTGAGCACGTGGCCTGGAGTTCGTCATGGAAATTAACCTCCTCAAAAGATCACAGTTACTGAAATAAGAAACTGTGTGTTTTGGCACAGTGCGGTGAAACAAGAGCTGCAGGCTGCATTTCATATACCTGCCGTGTTTCATATCTGTCCCGCCGGCCCCTAGCACGGCACCAGGACTTTATCTCCAAATCACTGCTGAGGAGCTATGACAACCCAAGGGGGCTTCGTCACTGGTTCACCAGCAGGAGAGTGTGCGGCTACCTTGGCAGACCCGAGGCACTGGTGAGAGGGGCCGGTTCCTTGTCACTGACTAACAGTCCTGCCAAGAGGACATTCTGCAAACAGAGCGATCATGGCAGCCAGCCTGGGAGCTGTTTTGCCAGCCTCACTCTCCAACAACCAAACAAGAATGAACCTGCATACAGCCCTTCCTCGTATGGGCTTGGGGGTGGGTGGAGTTGGGTGGAAGGGAACACCTCCCAGGGATGGTCCCCCACTGCCTGGGCCAGGACAAAGAAGGCTTTGCCCAGTGACTTGATAAGGGGCAAAAGAAGCACAAAAGGATGTGGCAGGGGCTAGAGGTGGAAGCCCCACTCTCCCTGCCATCAGCACAAGGGGCAGAACCAGAGAGATTTAAATCTAGACCAACTACCCAGGTTACCAGGGCAGGATGTGCCTTCCCTGCCCCTCTGAACACCCCAGCACACACATAATTACAGACACTTGGCCTTCAATAGCACCTTCTTCAAGAGCATGCCCAAGTACTTTGAAAATGTGAATAACTGGAGACTCCAATCCTGGTTTACATTAGGGGAAATGGAGGGTCAGAGCCAAGAAGTAACATGTGAGGTCAAACAGCAAGTTGGTGGCAGAGCCAGGAAGAAAATTCATCTCTTTAGCGTTCCAGCATTAACCACTAAACTTCCCCCGCAGACTCTTGAACTAACTAGAGCCAGGAGACACGGCCCCAGCCCAAGCTCGGGAGTATTCACACATAGGTCCCGAAAACTTACACTGTACGGTACCTGCTGCCTCTCCAAAGATTTAACAGATACAGCTGTACCAGGACTCCTTGCAAAATCCAATGTGTGTCATAACCCACATCTTCCCATCCCAAGAGGGTCCAAGGCTTCCTGTCCATACGAGCCTTCCAAAGGAGCCAAGCCAGAACTAAGAGCTCCTGGAGAATCCATGAAGTCTACATCACTTCCTCCCAATGTTTCTAGGCTGGACCATCCTCCAGGCCTGCAGACTGACTCCAGATAAACAGAACAAAATGCCCTCTGGCCTATTTTATTTCATTCCAGCATTACTGATGGGAGAATGTAAATAAGGGGTTTTTTGGAGAGAAAATATTGCCCCATTGGGGAAAATGTCAAGTACAAGGAAAGATACAAAGGCACAAGCCAATTCGCTGCTCTGCAATCAAACATCACCTCACGTGTTTTCTAACATGTGACGCTCTTTGGTGGCCTAAACACGAGGTTGATGGGTGTCAGTGCAGTTCCCAGGACAAAGGTCTCCACCTGTTTCTCATAACTGGCACTAGTTAGCAGTCTCAGAAGACAAGTCAAGGACAGGATGGGCCATAGAGATTAAACCCCCATCTCACCGCTAGCTGCTGCCCCAGCAAAAGGTGAGAGCCCTGGGGAATCCGACACTGCCACTATCCTGGATGAATCTGTGTTGCTAGCCTGGCCTCAGTTTATAGCTATTCTTTGCCAAGTGCAAGCTAGCCCTGGGGCTCCCCTACTGCAACAGCATTACAGCGAAGCACATGACAATAGGGATTCAGGACATAAAAGGGCAGGGGCCTTATTACTTCAGGCCTCTCCCACAAACTGATCAGAGTCACATCATCAAGAGGAGCCTCCTGTGCAGGGACACGTGGTCACTCAGAGGTAGGCTCAGCTCGCACTGCTGGCTAGGGGAGGGGGCGCTCTCAGGTGCTACGTGCTCAGAGGGCAGAACCATGCTATGTAAAGGAACTAAAGACGCAGAGCTATGCCTGCTATAATCCACCTTCAAGGCCCAGAATCCAGCAGGCAAGTGCCTGTACATACCGCACCTCTCTGCCTACAACTGGGTTTGGTGTGAGAAGCAAAGATTGAGCAAAGGGGCAAGTAGCTATGAGCATTTCTGAAGTGGCCATCACCGTAGCAGACATATAGTGTGGTCAGAAGAGTCCTGCACACAGGGAGACGCTAGCCGTTCTTCTGAAAGAAACAAGCAAACTCTTTCCAATGGGAGTAGTGAACTTGCAATTACGGTGGAGGCCTTAATGCAGAAAATGGCCTCCTGATTCCTTTTGGTGGGGATGCAGGCAGCCCAGCCCTTAGCACCCTTTATTACTTTCTCTCTCACTTGTGCGAAGGCTTGGATGCTCCGACATGCTCGTGGACATGTCTCCCAGCTGTGGGGCGGCAGGACACCTGAGCCCATGTTCCAACCGAAGGCATCTCTGCATTTTTCTGTCAGCCGAGAGTTTGACTAAAGGAGCCCACCAGAAGCAAACGAAAGCCTCTCTCTCAGCTGGCTCACCGAACCATTCCTATACTTTAAGCCACCTAGTGTCCAAAGCTATGCGTTCGGGATATGTCCTCCCCACAGTCAAAGGCAATTGGAGGCAGATTCCTTAGGAAATACAGAGAAGATGGGAGCATCTACAAGAGCGAAACAAGAAAGGGCTGGGGAGGACAGCCTGCTACAAAGCATGAGCTGGAGACTGCCATGAACTGGGAAGATGAGAACAATATTTTAGGCACTGCGAAGTGTCCAAATGTATAGCAAAGCACAATGTGCACGGGGCCAGTGGGAGCGAGCGTAAGCCGTCCCAGAACGGTTTCAGGCAGACCGGACAGAGAGAATGGGGGACTGGGGAAGGGGGACAGGAAATCTCACCTCGATTCTCAAGTGCATCACAAAATGCTGCCTTCAAAGACCAACACTTTGGCCTTCGTGGCGAGCTCTGCTTTTTCCATCTCTGAGAGAAACTCAGAGAACTTTCCCTGGCACAGGCCTGCACGACAAAATTGAAGCACCCTATGGGTACCACCTGCACTAGCCCATGCCTGGTTTCTTAGAGACCACTTTCATTGGCAGCTTCTCTCCTGTCCCCCCCGCCCCCCACCCCCTCCTCCTCACTCTCTTTCACTGTGTCCTCGAGACTCCTCTCACCTTGAGGAGTGTTAGGATTACCCAGCATTTACACTCAATGCTCCTCTTTATTCCTTAAGACTTATTAAGAATGATAATGAGCTCCAAAGCAGCGACACGTTCCTCTCTCTCTCCTACCCCCCACCCACCCTTCACTCTCTCTCGCTCGCTCTCTCTTTCTACGTGCCTTTTCCGTCAAAGACACACAGGACAAATCTGACCAAAAAAAAAAAAAAAAAAAACCCTGACAATATGGATCAAGGACATAGGAGGATTTATATTCTACAAATCCAGCCTTTTTTGTTTTTATTATTTCTGCTAAAATTCCACCCCCTTTCCTTCCCCATTGCCCCTCCCCCCCAACCCTCTTGGACTTTTTAACAAGAAGGAAAAGAAGAAAGCTGCTTGCCTAGAAAATCTCGTTAATGTGGAGCTCTTAAACGGTTGATTAATTTTAGCAAAATTTACGATGTGCTCTTGCTTCTCTTTTAAGCTAAGTCTTCTACACCCAAAGCAAGTTAACTTTAAGGGCCCCCTCACGTGCCAGCTTGCCCTTTGCTCACCAGCACCCTGTTTGTAGACGCAAACATACAGATGAAACAAATAGAGTGACAGAACACGGAAACAACTGCTCTGATGGGTGGCTAATGTGGTTCGACCCCAGTCAGTTCAGCACTGCCAAGAAATCACAGCCTGCAAACTCCCAACTTCCATCTATTTAACTTTTCTTTAAAAAATCCGCTACAAATCAGTCAATTAGAAAATAATGTAGGCATTATTACTTTATTTTAAGAGATAAGTCTTCCCACATTTGATCTGTTCACTCCACAGAAGCACCCTATGCACAGCTGCATTTGAACCCTCAGAGTTCTTCTAAAGCTACCTTTAAGCCAGCTGCACTTCACCAAGGGGAAAGAACAGAACCTAATGAAATGTACTATATATATTTATAAGTGAGCCCTGATCTATACTTCAATATTTCAGAAATCTTCCAAGCTCCCTTCTGCCCTGTATTTGCTTTAATTCTTTGTCTCCCTCTGCTAGAGTCTGTTTTTCTGATATAGACATCAGAAGGTTAAGGGCTCAATTATCAACTCTAGACGACTCAGCTTTACAATACTTAGGGGCTTCTCTTCTACTCTCCAGAAACTAGATACCAAAATCTCTTTTCTTCTTTGTGTTTTTTATTGTTATTGTTAATGTCTCCTGCCTGTAGGTTCCAATCGCTGAACCTACAAACCTTCTCTGGAGAACAGGGAGGATTGAGAAATGTATTTGAAAAGAAAGAATAATACCAAATTCTAACTGCATCTAGTACAACCTAAGGGGACCAAGTTTCTCAACCCCAAAATAACGTCCACACAAAATATGATCCGAGTGGTTCTAATTAACCCAAGCCAGGAAAAGAATTGAGAGGAAGTATCTCTTTGATGAATGTTACAAACCAGAAAGGAAACAGATTTTAAAAGTTAAAGTAGCAGTGTTTTGGAATATGGAATCATTACTAGCAAAGTACTGTACCTGATTGAATCAATGGGGTTTGGTTTTGGGGGGAGTTTTGTTTTTTAAAATATATGATACACTCAGCAGCTTTCATTTATGGAATCAAACAGTGCTTTTATCTCCCCAGGAATGTATATAGATGGACTATATATATAAATCCTTCTGAAAATGAAATTAACAAAAAATAAACAAGGGTGAAGGGATAGGTGGGAAATCACCATCTCAGTTAATCACACTGGATAACAAATCCCTGGGCAGGGTAGATAGCAGATTCTAGTTTAATAGGAAGAACCAGAATTGGAAAGGGAAAAGATCACCCTTCCACCTGAAACACTACCTGCAAAGAAGTATCTGCAATAGGTTCTGGTAAGTTGTCTCAAGTTATGTGCACTTAATTTTTTTTCCCCCAAAGTTTGTTGGTTTTTTTTCCAATGAGCTTCACTGTTTTGGATAGAGTAACTAAAATCTCTCTCGACATACCTATAAAATCAAATCATTCATTTTTTTCCTGGAAACTGTCTGAATTGCAATCAGTCAGATGCAGACGATGTTGGGTTTTTGGGTCAGTCACTCCCTCACATGGCACAAAGACACACACACAATCAAGAAGAAATATCCGCCCCACATTACTCTCTCCCACAAACCACCTTTTTCTCTTGCACAGCTACCAACTGAACTTGAGCTTTCAATGGGTTTTCCCTGCATCAGGGCTTTGCTCTGAAATTGCAAGAATGACAACGTCATGTGTGTGGAAAGCTGACACTTACAGCTTTTAAAAAGAAACAGGAAAAAATAAGCTGTTGACTTCTTGGTTAAAGTATTTTCTTGTTCTAACTCATGTTCTTATGTCACTGGGCTAAAAAAAAACAAAAAAACAAAAAAAGAGAGGGAGAGAGAGAGAGAGAGAGAGATATGACTTTCCTTGAATGATCTGTTTAACCTAAGCCAGAGGAAAAAAAAAGAAGTCATTAATTACTTATGTGAGCTATTGCTTCTGAAAGACAATAAACCTGCCTGGTCGCCATGGATATGACATATTTGCTCTGAAAACAACACAATAATTAGCAAAGGGGAAAGATACAAGGAGAATATGCAAACTCCAGAGTTTAAAGCCATAGTGTTTCCTCCCTCCCTCCCCTTTTACTTGTCAGAGTCAATTCTGTTTGCAATTCAAATCAAACAAATAAAAAAATATTTTTGTAATTTTTTGTTTAAAAAAGAAATAAAGTGATCAACTGCACTGATGAACCAAAATAATATTGAGAAGAGATTACAAACCTAACAACTGCTGATAAAAGAATCTTATCTGGTGAAATTAAAGATATATTTAGGGTTGTTTTGATTGCCGTTATTGGCATTTTTTAAGAAGAAAAATGAAGAAGTGTATTGAAAGAAAAAGGGAAGTGTTTTAGGAGAGATGAAGCATTTTTGAGGAACAGGTAGGAAAAAGTGAGTTCACTATGATATTAAAAATGCATCATGTGGATAATTATTTTCTTTTTAAAACCTACAACTTTACTCCCAAGACGATGAGAAGAAAATACAATAGCTTTGTACCACATATTTTTCAAGCTTACAAATATGAGCTCATGGTGAGTTCACAATTTTTAAGTATGTCTGATATGTAAGACATTCTCCCTTTCCTCCACTCAATTCCTCACAAAACATACAATCCCTCTAGTTTATAGGCAATAAAATGACCGGATCTTTTTTTAAATTAAAAAAAATCAAAACTGAATAAATTGTGGAGATTCTCCTTTAAAAACTGGGTAAATGTTACAGTGAACATGCCTTTTATATTTCTCTCTCATTAAGCTGAAACAAAGACTATTAAAACCTTCTCTACCATGATAGCCTTCTGGATTCTGACCTTCTACATTTAGAAAACAAGTAATAAATATACCCTAACATGCACTTTATCTTGAGAGATATTTGACTTTGAACTTATTCTAACATTTAAAAAGCTTTGGAAATGTAAGAAGAACAATACAGTTGCTACAAGTTTTTTTGTTTTCATTGCTAAAAAAATCTCTTAGAAGAAAATGAGCAAATTAAAGAAACATCACCCTAATATAACACTTCCCCCACCCCCTTTTAACAATAATTTTTAGCAGGACTCTTTGATCTTGAAAGGGTTCCTCTATCTGGTATGATGGGGGGAATGATCTGTTTTTAAATGATGATGCAACTAAAGGATCAAAGCCTTCTGCTAGCCATAATAAGCTTTGTCTTGCACGAAGCTTCAACTTCAAACTTTTTAAAAAAATATATAAAATATAAAGGAGACCAATAGAGCCACTGAAAAGGTAAAGTCTGCAAATAAAGGGGACACTGCCCCTTTAAACGTTTTAGTGCATATGGAGTTTGATTTCTGAAAGAGATCAGTTTAACATCTCCATAGAAACCAGCAACAGATTATCATCAACAGAATAAATAACTAGTCTAATAAATTAAACAGGAGGCATAAGATCTGGAAACTTGATTACTGAAGTTCAACAATATTCCCCCATAAAGTCTTTCTAACTGCTTCTAAGGTAGCTAATAAGGTAACAACAAAATACAAATAAGAAAGTGGGTGTAAGAAGGAGAGATAGGGAAATCATTGAGAAGCAGAAGTCCAAAGCCCTGGGAAGAAAATATTTCACCTTAAAAATTATTATAGCAACAGAAATAAATGTATAGGTAAATTGGGTATTGGGGTTGAGGGGAGAAAATGTTCAAAAGGAAAGGGTTGTAGTCACTGCACATGGAGTTAAATGTACATGGGGCCACATGGCATTTATGCATGAAGTTCATCAAAAGTTTCACTTTTCCCCCATAAAAAAAGATCAAAGTAGATGGATGTAACCCACAGTGATTCAGAGCAATCCTCAGGCACATCCAGAAAGTTTTCCAAACAAATTGCTCAGAAGGTGCAATGAGCCAGTCCCCAGACTGGGATCAGAGTCCCTTCCAGGCTCATCCTTACCCCAAATTTCATCACCCTTTATCGGATGTGCCAGTTTTCCCAACAGTTCCTTCTCTCTGTCTCCTTCCCCCCCCCCCCCCCCCCAAAAAACAAACAAACAAAAAGGCAGAACCACTCTCTCTCCACTACTTCAGGAAGGTTGTCATGGTACATACACACTTATCTCCTATGAAATCAACACCAACAAATTACTGGTCAAGTCCCCACTACCAGACTACACTTCCTCCCACCCGAGCTAGGGAGGTACGAATCTGAAGGACTCTCTGGATTTATAGACCACAGGAACAAGTGCTGTAATTCTTGCTTTTCAATTTCCAGACCCCCACTCCAGAGTATCCCTTATGGGCTGGGGAGCCAGTAAAGATCTGGGGAGGCAGATCAGGAGCAGGCTTTGCCCTGGGATGTTAACCCTTCTCTACCCAGGAGACAGGCGCAACCTTGCTCCGCTGAGTTTCCAAGGATTTTTAGTTTCTTTTGTCAACGCCCCAAAGTGTCTCTTCCTGGCAGGCCCCAGTTTGATTGACGGCTCGGACACCTGTTCCCTTGTCCTAAGAGCCTCCAAACATGGAGAATGACATTCACCAAAACCCGCTGATCCCAGAGCCCCCTTCCCCCCCGCCCTCGACCTGCTCCCCTCACTCCACCCTCCGCTGATGGCTGTCCCCACCCCGCCCGCAATAAAGCGAGCTACCCCCGCCAGCCCAACCGTGCAACCCCCGTGCCCCGGTGCGCCCCCTGCCCGGCGCAGCCGGAGCCGTTCCCCGCCGCCGCCGACTGGAAAAGAGTGAAAAAAAAAAGAAAACAAAAGGGGGGGGAGAGAGAAACTTCCTGGCTCGGGACGCAAATCAGCTGCGCTGCGCGGTCTGCAAATGCCACCGGGTAAAAATAACCAGCTCCTGCGCCCGGGGACCGGCTCCCGCAAGCGCGCCCCGAGTCCGGGCACCCAGCGCCACCGTCCTACCCGCCCCCAGCGTCTCCCTCCGGGGAGCGCACGGAGGGGCCGCGGGATCCAGCCCGTCCTCGAGCGCACGGCTTCTCCTCCTAGCCCCGGCTTTCAGCTCCGCGCCCGGCCCGGCCACTTTGGGAAACTTCCCTGGCACCGAGCTCCAGCCCGTCTCCGCGCCCGGCCCCCCAGCCTCCCGCCGCCCCCTGGGCGCGTCCCCTTCGCCTCTCCGCCAAGTTCCTGCTCTCCAAGGGGGCATCGCCGCTGCGCCCTCCCTGCGCCCCTGGGCTGGGACCCCGGGGAAGGGCGGCGGAGGGGCCCCAGTCTCAGGGCTATTTTAAAAGTCCTGGAAATTGTCCGGCACCACCGGCCTCCCGCCGCCAAGTACTCCGCTCCGCCACAGCGCTGCCCCCCCGGGGCCAGCCACCCCCAGCGGAGCGTCGCCCTCGCCTCGGTCGCTCCCGGGGGAGACGAGCGATGCCCCCCCCGCGGTAAACAGCCGCGCAAAGTGCCGGGCAGCAGCCGCGATCGCAAACCTCAGCGCACTGAGCGCACCGGAGCCTCAGCCCGCCCGCAGCCAGAGCTGCGCCCCCGCCCCGATGCCCACCTGCCGCTGCCCCGCGCCCCCCGGCGCCCCCTTCCCTGCCAGGGCCGTACCCTGCCTGCGCCCCGCCGCCCCTGCCCCGGAGAGTTGTGGGCCGGCCGGGGCAGAGGCGAGGGCCGGGGCCGGGCAGCGCAGACGGGCTTACCTGCACTTGGGGCGGCTTTGGGTGACTTTCCAAGTCAAGGGAAATGTGTGTGTTTGGGATGGAGCCCGCAGCGCGCATGCGCCATCAAACTTGCCCTGATCCCGGATTTTTTTCCTCCTCTCTCTCTCCCCTGCGCTTTGATTATTGAATTTTCCTATTTCTAACAGGGGGCGGGCGGCGCGCAAAACCCGGGCTGGATCCCGGCCGCCAGCTGAGCTGGGGTGGGGAAGGGGGAGCGGGTCTGTAGAGCGGCACAGGGAGCCGGGCATGGAACGGACTCAGCTCCAAGCAGGCAGGGCACCCAGGCAAGGGAGGGGCACCTGCAAAACCCGGACCGGATCCCGCTGCCCTGGCAAGAAAAAGGGAGGGGTTGTCCCCACTTCCCAGTCAACAAGCAAGGGCAACTCCGCCTTCTCCAGTCACCGGCGCACTTCCTTGCCCTGCCCCTGTCCCAGGCGGATCCCTCAGCACACACTGGGGCTTTCTCCTGGGACTCTGTAAACTCTCCAACTTTAGGAAACTCACTGGAAGTTATAGGAAAACTCCTAGTTTTTGCAGCCTGATGAACTTTCCCATCCTAGTTTCCTTGGGCTAGATTTAGCTTAGACCCTTTATTTCCCTATGGGATGGTCTATTCCTTTTAAGTGCCAAAGTCTGAGTTTATGTTTTATATGCTCATATCCTTAGCTTGGATTTCATTAGCACATAGCCCTGAGTGTTTATTATAGTTTATGGCCCCAATCCTGCAAGAAACTATGCAAATGAGTAACTGGAATACACTCCATGCCAGCAAGCCCCTGCACTTGAGAGCAGCCTTTAGTGGGGGCTCTGCCCAGGGTTTGGATATGCTCTGCTTTGCGGGATTAGCATGATAGATCATCCCACCAGGTGAACAACCACATCCCTAAAAGTACTCCTATGTATGTGTCTGCAGGATCAGGCCCTTTGTTTATACTTTAATAAAATTCTTTGATTTTTAGTTCTAGAGTTATCTTACATTTTAATAAACCAGTTCATATATATAAAAAGAATTACACAGATAGAGATTTATATTCCCTGCAAAGCAATCCATCCTGGCTGACCCCCTCCGTTCAGGTGGCTCGCTCTGCAGGAAATGGAGCCTTCATTGATAGCTTTGTGTTTAAAGGCCCAATCCTGCAGATACTTACAACACGTAGAACTGTGTGCTCTCATGCACTCCCTGGGACTATGTACAATAGTAAAATCACACCTGTGTCTTTAAGCTTCTGCAGGAATGAGCCTGTGTGTGTGTGTAAAACTAGACTTAGGCCCCAATCCTTCATGTTGTTCTGGACAGGAGGACCCTGCCTAGAGACCCACTGAAGTCAATGTGGTGGCAGGTGAGGGCGGGCTCTGGACATTAGGGTCCATCCCTGTAATAACTTTATTCTTGAATAACTTTACTCGTTCCAAAAAAACAAACAAGAAGTCATGTGGCACTTTTATTTATTGCATGATAACTAATTAGTTAGTCTTTAAAATAGTTAATGGTTTAATAGTCTTTAAAAGTGCCACAGGACTCCTTGTTTGTTTTGCTGAACTAGACTAACACGGCTACCCTTTGGAACTTTGCTCATTCCATTCCGGGCACTCGTGCAATGAGCTCTAAGTCAGAACACCCACCCTGAGGTCCTGGCAGGCCCATCCCATTGATTCCTTGTACCTACCCTTTCTGGGCTGACCCGTTGTTTCTGGTTTGAGACTGTAAGCTCTTTGGGGTAAGGATTGCCTTTTTGTTGTGGGTTTGTACAGCACCTAGCACAATGGGGTTCTGCTCCATGACAGGGGCTGTAAGGTGCTACCTCAACACAAATAAGTAATAAATAATAATGATTCAATAGTCCCACTGATTTCAGTGAGATGACTCATGAGGAGAAGTTACTTATGTGTGTGTTTGGAGGAGGGTGGCCAACTCTTGTGCTTTTATTATGATTCTTGAAATATTTGACATTTTCCTTCGACCCCCAGCTCCTGGCCATGTGATCACATGAGAATACCAGTTTTTATTTTTTTATAAAGCATGTTTCTAACTCTCACAGACAGGTGCACAGAAAAGCTCATAAACATGGGTCAAGTACACACTAAGGACTCAGAGCCAGAGAGCAAATAAGGAAAACCCAAATTAATTATTTTTAAAATCTTATAAATTTTGAGGCAATCTCATGATTTTGTGGGGCCTGACGTGAATATTGAACAGTTGAGGTTTGCAATACAGGTGTGTTTACTTAAATATTTAGGCTCTAATATTGCAAAGACTTATGCACATGGTGAAAATTACGCACAGTGAGTAAACCCACTTCTGCAGGGTCTGAGTATGTAAAGACAAGCACTAGCATATGTATTTACAGGATTGAGGCATTTCTTTATTTACCTATTGTGTATTATCCATTATGGTTTAGTTATCAATTTTTACCTGCCAACACTTGGAAAGCAATAAATAGAGATGAAAACAGGGATATGCTTTTAAACTCAATTGAAATAGCACAAGTACTGAGAGAGATTGTTGGAGGGACTGAGTGGGAAATGTTTATAAATTGCTTGAAAAAAAACCCCTTAAATTCATATGCTAGAAAGATGCTGTCAGGTTAGCTATCACATATTTCTAAAGGTAAATGTCTTTATCTATAGCAGAAATAAAACAGTAGGTGCCCAGCTGTGAAATGTCCATCTATCCATCCATTGTATGGCTTAGTGTTAAGTACCTGCTTAAGTCCTACTGATGGTATTGGGACTTTGTTTTAAAATTGTTGCCATCAGCATATTTTACCATGGAAAACATTTCCGCTGGCATTATGGTTCAGAAGAGCTTGCTTTACCAAGACTAATGTTACAATCGAATCTGCAGAGACAGCCCCTAAAGCCCTCCTGAAGCCCCACTGAAGTTAACAGGGTCCATGCAGGTGGAAAATTTTACCTGCATGGATCCTGCTCCAGGATTATGACCTGAGCCTGGCAATGAATTTGGCCTGATAATGCTCCTTTCACGGCCCTGAATGAGCCTGCACAGATTTACGCACCTAACTTTATACACTGCAAGAACAAAATCACAGGATGTCAAGCGAAGCAAGCACAGAAGACTCTGCAGGATCAGGGGTTGTGACTTTCTTTCAAGTCATTGAGAGTTTTGCATGTTGTGCAGGCTGTCAGCAGGCCTGGATCCTAATCACACAGAGGTAAGAGCCCAGACAAAGGCCCTGATTCTGTGTGCTGCTCTGTGCTGGCAGCACCCTCCCTGTGAGGACTGCAGTTGTGGGACCCTGCCCACTGAGCAATGTGGAAGGTCAGGGCCAAAGTGCTCAATTTGGGAAAACACAAGGAAGGGACTGAGTGGGATTTGCCACACAGTTACAATACTTGAGCTCCTAGTGTGGCTTAGCCATATTTGCTCTTGGTTTGCATGAACAGATTTGCATTTTCTTTTCTTTTCTTCTTGAAAATAAACAAAAAATATCCTCAATAAATCATCTGTCTTCAATAAATCATTTGTACCCTATTGCCAACCACAAATCTGGAAAAATCATGTCAGACCCCACCCTGGTGAGATAGGTTTAAAAATCAAGAGATTTTTAAAAATAATATGTTGGTGGGGAGATTATATGTCTCCTGATGTTTGAGTCTTGAGGGTTCATATTTTCAAGTTTTTGTCTGCAGTCATGAAGGCTACAAAATTACTTTTATTTTTAATGAGATTCTCATATAATCATAGGATTCCAGGAGCTGGGGTTTTAAAAATAATCATATTTCATGGCTCTCATGATAAAATGGTAAGAGTTGGTTTTAAAATAACCACTGATTACAAAGCTGAACGAGGACTTGCTAGTTATAATTCTAAAGTTTGCAGAAGGCATCTTCAGCAACCCATGTGCTAAAAGTGTATGTCTAGTCCCTTCTTTAAAGCCCACGCTCTTCCCCTATGTACTCCCGTCAAGCCATACCAAAGTCCTTGTGCTTGCAAGATGTAAAGTACACCCATGACAAGTGCCAGTCAGATTCCTTAATGCACTATTGGAAGCTACCCAGATACCATGGCAATGAGCTGTCCCACAATACATAGTGACAATTTCCCAAAAGACAGTGTGCCAGAAAGCAGCATAGAGAACACCATTACTGCTGGGTTACATTTTTTCTTCAGAAAATGCTGATTCAGATCAACGTAAACATGTTGAAAATCCATGTTGCCATTCTGGCTGAAAACAAAAATTCCAAAGAAGTTCAAATATTTAAATGTTCCATGTTGAATCCTTTTCATTAAGAAATTTACTTTCATTTCATTACAAAAAAAACCCACCAAAAGATAGAAAAAAACATCAAAAGTAAAGATTTTGTTTGATCCCAAACAACATTTTCTGCCTTTTTGGCTTTGGTGAACAATTTGAAACAAAGCTCTTTGTGGAAAATTGTTCGCGATTTTTCAGGTTTAGCCACCAAACCAACAAATCATTGATCCAGACAGCACTAGACTGGGATGCTGTCCACATGCAAGACATTGTGCCAATACACCCTAATGTTGTGAGGACACAGAACATGAATGCACTCTGTAGAAAGATTCCAAAGGGGTAGCCGTGTTAGTCTATTGTAGAAAGACAAAAGAGTCTTGTGGCACTTTTAAAGACTAACAGATTTATTAATCGCATGAGCTTTCGTGGGAGAAAATCCCACGTCTGAAGAAGTGGGATTTTCTCCCACGAAAGCTCATGCGATTAATAAATCTGTTAGTCTTTAAAAGTGCCACAAGACTCTTTTGTCTTTCTGTAGAAAGAGTTTTGCTGGTAACGCTAGACCTGTAGAACATCTGCCAGTAAAAAATTTTTAGTGTTGACACAGCCTTAATGGTTCCCACTCCAATTCTTTTATGAACACCCAGCAGGCCTCCCACCTTCCATGCCAGTCACCTCCATCCCATCACCAATACCCTTCTTCCCAGAACAGTCTCTCATCTGGCTGAGCTCTGACGGGCAGCCAGTCTTTCACTTAAGAAATTATTCACACATGGAGAGTGAAGTTAACAGCAACTCAAGTAGAGCCTTGGTTAAAATGACAAAGGCATGGAAAGTCAGGCAGAAGGCTCTACCTCTGTCCTCAGCTCACCCTGCTGTGAGCTGGCTATTGCAGTAGTTAAACCGGGTAAGAAGAGGGCGCCTTGATGCCCCATTCCTGATGTGCTCAGGCTGGATAATCACTCTTCTCATCAGCAGATCTCAAACTACATTACAAAAGATCAGTATCATTACTACCATTTTCCAGACAGGGAAACTGATCCACAGACAGGGTGATGTGTCTTGCCTCAGTTTACCCAGTGGCAGAGCAAGGAATAGAACCTAAGTTGCCAAATCCCAGGTTAGTGCTCTATTCAGTGTTTCTCAGCCTTTTGCAGGTTGCGACGTGCTTGGTGGGCGTACTTCAACCCTACGGGACACACCAGCTCTCCTCCCTCAGGCCAAATCCAGCCATTGCTCCGGCTCTCCATGACACACTTCCCACTGTGTGATGACACACTGTCCTGACACAGTGGTTGAGAACCACTACCATCCTGCCTCTCTTAGAGAGAATTCCCCACTGTGAAGAGGCCCACACAAGGCCTACGTCACGTTAAGTCCCTCATAAGGTGTACATGTTGCATACACTGCACGCTGGCTCTTTTCATAGAGATGAATTCCTCCTATGGCCAATTAGTGCCATACATCCCACCAGGGAGACGATGGATGCCATGCAGACATTCTGAAGAAAAGTGATAGGGATTTTTTTTTTTTTTGGTCAGAAAATAAATAAATGACTGTGCAGAAGTAGCAGCCACTTTTCAACGGTAAATAGCATCATCCTATCTGGTTTCATTTTTGATTTTTACTGTCAGAATACCAAAAGCTAGTAGAATATATCACAGAGTCACAGCTTGCAAAGTACCATTTGCTCACTTGCAACTTTTTTCGTGAATTATACAAAACACACAAAAAACCCCCAAAACAAACAACTAATCTTAAACTGATCAAAATCTGTGTGATGGGCCAGATCCTCACCTGCGGAAAAGCGGCTTCACTCCACTGAGTGCAGAGGGGCTAGAGCTGTTCATACCAGATGAGGATCTGGCTCTTTGTTTTGACACTTTCAAGCAGCAGAGACTATTTGTTAGGTATTAACATAACAAAGTTAGGTAACCAGGCTGATGCTGCCAGGTCAACTTTCTGGCCACAGAACAGCAAGGCAGATTCTCAGCAGGTGTAAGTCAGAGTAGAGCTTTGCTTTGCTTTGCCCTGTTGCTGTTATTCATATTTAGTAAAGGCCTGATGGCAAGAATGGGATTTTCGGAAGTTTAACTCCACCTCTGCCACTGACTAGCTGAATGATCTCAGACACGGTACTTCACCTTTCTGTGCTTGTTTCCCTATACTTACTTGTTCCAGAAGGAGGCCTAGGGTTTAATTAATCCATTATCTTGAAATACTTTTCTTAGATATTCTGCTAATATGTCTCTGGAACTGCTTGTTTGTCCTCTCTCTAGATTGTAAACTGTTCAAGAAAGACACTGTCTAGTTCTGTGCCTGGCCAATGCCTAAAGATGGGGGCCCTGGCCTCATTGAGGCCTCTAGATACAATTCATAAAACAAAACAAAACAATAATCAATAAAACAATAAAACCAGTAAACAAATGGTTAAATATTAAATGTTGTTTCACTCCTCTGACTGTGAAGTTGGGCTTGCAGTATGATATATGTGAGAATAAAATGAAAACAAATAAAATACAATATTATTACACTAAATAATAACATAATAATTAATTTGCACTGATATAGAACCACCTTCAAGACTCAATGTTCTTTACAATCACTAATTAATCAATTCCATACCAGCCAGGTTTTATTGTCCCCACTTTATAGAAGGGAAAATTGACTCACACTCTCGCTTAAGGTCACACGGTGAGTCAGTAGCAGATCCAGCAACAGAACTGGATGGTCCTGACTGTCGGCCCTTAGTTCTAAGGTCTTGCTTACCCTAGATAGTTAGTTGTACAGGGTTAACTTAAATCAGTTTTCAAACTGATTTAGTTAAACTGGTGCAAAGCCTTGGGTGGTGACTTTGTTTGAGAATTCAAGTTTATCAAGTTTAAGGGAGCTTAGTCGGGTATTGCTTAGACCAATTCTTAACCAAACTGAGCTAAAGTGTAATAGACCTGGTTTAAATCAAAAGAAGAGTGTTCACGGGGATGAGGAGGTTGCTTGTTTTTTTAATAAATCGATTTAAAATTGTATACATTTAAACCACTCCCACTTTCTCATGTGGCCAGGTTCTGAATCACTGGGTCACAATGTCCCTCATAAACATGGTCTTGTCCAAATGGCATCTATTGAACCAAAGGTATTATTGGAAACTACTAAAAACTCCAGGGGATGCTCTCATTTGGGTTTAAATCAGGTTTATTTCAGTGTCACTTAAATTGGTTATGAATTGGTTCACATTAAAATAAACAGAGGGTGTTCACACAGGGGTTAGCAGTGGTTTAACTAATCCAATTTAAGAAGAATCGGTGCAATTTTTTCATGTAGATAAGTGTGCAGAAAGCAGGGAGAGTCCTGTCAAGTCCCTCCTTCCCACACTTTAGAGAATCAGGAATGTTTGTATCTGGCAACATATGAAAACAGCAGCTTCTAAGGGCTGGACACTTTTCTATGTGGATCATTCTTAAATGGGTTCCTTTTTCCCATCTGTGGGCCTGCTTTACTTTGTACCCTCCTTGCTCACGTCAGTAGCAGGGCATGGGCTCAGAAACAAGCTGGCTCGCCCTGCCTGCTGTTCGACTGACTCCAGGAGGCCTGTGCCAGCCTGTCAGGATGTGAGTGGTGTGCTTAATGAGTGGGCAGTGCCAACCGGACATGTGTAAAGCTGAAGTTAAGCTGGAGTTAGCAGGGAGCACATGTCCACTTCACAGGGTAATGGAAAGCGTTATTTATAGCTCGAGTGCAAAAAGATCCTCCCCACTCCCGACGAAGCAGAGTCCTATAATGACAAAGTAATTACCTTTTTATTATTTTTCAATCGGATTCACATCTAGCGTGTCTGCTTCTCACGGGCCTGGATGTTCTGATGGCTCAAAGCTTTCATCTCACTGGCTTCATGCTAAACGCTCTAAGAAGCCTTTGGGTGGCCGGCCCTGCAAGCTGAAACACAGCTGTTACCACTTCGGAACAGGTCAGCGAGGGTCCAGTCCTGCACCAATAATCAAAGGGACGGAGTTTATTATTGTCTTTCACAGGAATAGGATTGGGTCCCAAGAGCCTGCTCCAAAGCTCAAGATGTTGCTTCCAATCAAATCTGGATCAGACCCGTAGTCAGGCAGAACCTTGCTCCAGCACCAGTGTGACACCAAAGGTATAATGGGCCCAATGTTGCCAATATCTGGGCAACTGGAGGGGGTGAGTGGCCCCAACTCCTGTTATCTTCAGTGGACATGGAAGGTGCTCATGGGCTCAGCACTTCAGTGCTGTCGGGGCCATATGCTCTGCACAGGGGTGATTTCAACCCATGTGAGGCAGGGGCATAAGCAACATTTGCAAAGTGCTTTGCGATCCTTCACTTGACATGTCAGATGTGACAATAGCACCTTGTCCAGTCAGTTCCCAGGTAGGGGTGTCAGTCATCAAGAGAGGAGAGGAGGTTTAATTTTTTCTTGTTTTTCTTACATTATTAATTGAGTCATCCACTTGCCTGTTACCTGGTAAGTGCTGACAGTGTTCCGACCTCTCTAGGAGGGACGCAATGAACCCAGTCCCCATGTTGCTCATAGTCCAAGAACACTGTCCTGCAAACGCTTATGCATCCACTGAACTGATGCAGGCCAGTAGCCCCACTGGCTGGAGAGGCATTACTTATGGGAGTCAAATTAAGCACCTGCCTTGCATTTGCAGGTGGGAGCCTATTAACCAGACACAAAGCAGGTGCTCCAATACCATGGTGATGGGTATAGCATAAGAACCGAATAAGAGGGAAAGAGAAGACAGACCTTCCAGGAAGCCCTGAGGAAATGATAGCTCAGAGATCTGTTGCTCATGTTTCACTTCTTATGGCAATCATGGAAGACATTGCTCTGCCAGAAGGTCTTCTAGAGAATGTGCATGGGGTAGGGCTGACTGTGTGGAAAAAGGCACTGAGGTGGAAACCAGGAAAGGAGACAACCTGGGCATCAAGACTGCCATCCTTTTTGCCACTTTCACTTTTTACTATACAGGAAGGAAGATTCTTGAGCTAAAGGTGTTGGGGTTGGGCACCAGGTGAACTGGGTTCTGTTCCTAGCCTGGCCAGTGCGTCCCAAGGTAAGTAGCCCCTGATCCTGAGGTTTTTAACTGTTATGTAGCCATACCCTTGGTTACCTACTCTATAAAGGGAAGACTATGATGCTTCTCTGCCTTCCAGAGGCTTGTGAGGCTCCAAGAATGGCTCTCTGAAGGGATATGAGGGCTTTTGGATGGAGAACGCTAGAGATGTCCAGCTCAGAAATACTTCATTCTCCAGTGTGGTTCCCCCTTTAATCCATATAAAATCATAGAATCTTAGGGTTTGAAGGGACCTCATGAGGTCATGTAGTCCAACCCCCTACTAAAAGCAGGAGCACTCCCACTAAATCATCCCAGCCAGGGTTTTGTCTAACCGGGCCTTTAATGTGAGAAAGTTTTTCCTAATATCCAACCTCGACCGCCCCAGCTGCAACTTGAAACCATTGCTCCTTGTTCTGTCCTCTGTTACTACTGAGAACAGCATAGCTCCCTCCTCTTTGGAGCACCCCTTCAAGTAGTTGAAATTGGCTATCAAATCCCCCCTCAGTCTTCTCTTCTACAGATTAAATAAGCCTAGCTCCTTCAGTCTCTCCGCATAAATCATGTGCCCCAGCCCCCTAATCATTTTCATTGCCCTCCGGTGGACTCTTTCTAACTTGTCCACATCCTTTCTGTAGTGGGGAGCCCAAAACTGGTCACAGTGTTCTAGATGCGGCCTCACCAGTGCTGAATAGAGAGGAATTATCACATCCCTCGATCTGCTGGCAACACTCCTACTGATGCAGCCCAATATGCCATTAGCCTTTTAGGCAACAAAAGCACACTGTTAACTCATATCCATCTTCCCGTCCACCATAACCCCCAGGTCCTTTTCTACAGCGCTGCCACTTAGCTGGTTGGTCCCCAGCCTGTAGCAGTACATGGGATTTTTCAGGATGCAGATGCAGGACCCCTCTCTCCACTGCATGTTCTCTTCACGCTCTCCCTTCCCTTTGTTCTCCCATTTTCCATCTCCCGCCCCACCTTGTGTCTTCAAAAAGCCCCTAGAGTATAGGCACAATAACCCACGTAGCACCCTGGCCTCCTGGATTTATTTTGAGATCTGCTGCTTGTTTATTTATTTCCCTTTTAGCACACCCGATGAGGTCTGCATGGCAGGAGATGTGAAGGGAGGTGATTATGGGAGACTATTTCCCCTTGCTGCTCATTCACAACAAACAAAGAGCAATGATTGATGATTAAAAATGCATTCTCTGGGCTTGTTTTCTTTTGTTTTACCATTATGGAGATATTATAAATACTGAATACTAATCAATCCAGACCTGGCGGGACCTTGCAGACCTTCTGCAATCCAAGGGCTTTGCTCTTCTTTGCAACCTCTGCACTTCTCTCTTCCCCGTTTTGTTTCTAAATTAAACAACTAGAGGAGCCTGTACCTCAACCATGTAGGATTATCTCATCCTGGGGTGAATACACACTCCCCTGATCTCCCCCCACTCACATATGGTCCTATCGAACCCTGGGATGCAAGAGGCATGGCTCTATCTTCTCGTAACTCCCGGCTCCCCCACTATGGTCTGCTCTGGTCTGCACTGCAAGGGAAATGGAAATTTACCCTAGCTGGACAACCTCCTATGCTGGTGTTTCCCATATAGGGGGCTGGAAACCCCATGAGTTTGTGCTCACAGCTGAATGCTGCCTTGGGGAGGAAGGAATCAGAAAGGAAACTTGAGTGGGTCCAATGGAGAGGCCCCCACACTTCATTCTAGGCTGGGGAGTCAAGGGGAACCAGGGCCAACAGTTGGGGTGCTGCAAAGTCATGAGGAAACAGAGAGCATGCCGTGGAGGCCCTCCCACCTGGGGCTTCTGCTTACTCCTCTCTCCTTTTGCTGAAGCAGAAGGGGCCATTTGGCCTTCTCTGCTCCTTAAATCTTAGGCTTCCATCCCAATCCATAGACCCTCCTCTAGACCCAGAGGGCCTGCCTCCTAAAGGACTGAAGGGGGATTTATTCTAATGTTCCTTCCAGCCAACACTCTTTCCATGCGACCCCACTTGCACCTGAGCCCTGTGGGATCCTCTCACTAGTTTTTAGCAATGAATTTGGGCTTCTCCCTGGGTGTGTCTGTGCAAAGCCGAATGGCCAGGTCCGATTCCGCAGCATTACTCAATGCCCAGATAAACAGCAACATCTCCATTTTTTAGCGTTATTCAGTCAAATTAACAGCTTGTTTTCATATCAAATCCAATCGCCTTGGACTGGACACTTCAGACAAGTTTGATCAAAGTCACTAACTCCAACTAGGAGAGTCCCCTTCCTTACAGCTTACAGTAACACCCTTCTCTCATCTTCTCTTTCCTGCAGGACTTACTTATGTGCTGAGCATTGAGCCTAGCTCTGCTTCCCAGTGAAATCAACAGTAAAGCTTCCCTATGGCAAAGCTCCTGTGGATCTCAGTGGGACCAAAGTTAGGCCAATGCTGAGTGCTTGCCAAAGTCTCACCCTAAAAGCAGACTCAGGTCACTCTCTGCTACCTGCTCCACACAGACAGACCCCAAGGCACTCACACAGTCCCAGTGAAGCTGATGGCAAGCTGCATGGATCTGCTGGTATAGGTTAGATTGCAGGATTGGGACCTTAATGGGCACTGATGTATCCTGTTTTTATTATGATTGGAATCAGCACATGAAGAGCTGCATTCAGCTGGAACTTATCGGAAAGGAAGAGCAAGAAAATCTGAGCCAGGCTAGCAAAGAAATTTTAGTCTGAACCACTCTTCAAGGCATTGCAGTGCATTCTTATCTTAGAGCCCGAGGATTTATTGTACGCATATAATTCCCTGATCATCGTGATGTAGCATCTGTCCCTTTAGAGGATGGTGGGACGCTGTCTAGCTACCAATGCAGATAGGTCACAATCTCATTGTCATCTTTTCGCTTTCCTAACAATTTTACATATGTCTGTATAAAACAGCTAGAGCTGGAACCAAAGCTCACTGAAGTCAATGAAAGGACTCCCTTTGCTTTTGGATCAAGCCCTTACTTGTCCATTTCTTTTTTTAAATATTGTATCTCTGTATTAACCTTTGTGTCTCACCTTCTCTGGCATGCCTGGCACCTTCCTCTCCCTTTGAAATCTATGAAGCTTTTCCACAGATTCACAGATCCTAAGGACAGAAGGGACCACTGTGATCATCTAGTCTGATCCCCTATATAACACAGACCAGCAGAACCCCCTCTCCCCCCAAAGCTTCTTTTTGAATTAGAGATCTTTTTAGAAAAACAGCCAGTATTGATTTAAAAATGGCCAGTGATGGAGAATCCCCCACAACCTTAGGTAAATTGTTCCAATGGTTAATTACCCTCATAGTTAAAAATTTACGCTGAATTTGTCTAGCTTTAGCTTCCAGCCATTGGCTTGTTATATATATCGTGTTGTGTCTGCTAGACTGAATAGACCATTATTAAATATTTGCTCCCCATGTACATACTTACAGATTGTGATCAAGTCGCCCCTTAATCTTCTCTTTGGTAAGTAAAATAGAATGAGCTCCTATAGCCTATCACTATGTGGGATGTTTTCCAATCCTTTAATCATTCCTGGGACTCTTTTCTGAACTCTCTCTAATTTATCAACACCCTTCTTGAACTGAGGACACCAGAAGTGGTGCAGTGTTCCAGCAGCAGTCACACCGGTGCCACCAAGGTAATATAAATTCCTTCCTCCTACACAAGCGCCCAGGAGAGCAGCAACACCTGGCAGTCTGTGTGCAAGAGTGGAACAAGCGTCCAAGTAAGAGCACCTTAACACAGCGACCCTTTGATGGCTCAGTCAAGTTACTTCACCACTCTGGGTCTCAGTATATATCCACCTCACTGGGTGCTAAGAGGCCAAGTCACATTGTCAAGTGTTTTGCAGAGGGTAAAGGTTATTAATATTTTCTCTCAAATTCCTGTAGCTTGGCTCTGAGATTGCAGAATAATTTCCTGTGCTGCTGCTTATCATAAGATTGGCCCAAAATTCTGAGCCATGTTTTGTCCTTTCACAGCATTGGAAAAAAGTATCATCAAACAGAGTCAGTCTATGGCTATTTCTTTTAATGCTTACAGATCAGTATACAGTAACTGGCTGCAAAGGAAATATTTCCTTTGGTTACATTTTCACCTTTTAAGTGTACTTTCACTCTAACTCATCTGTTTATTTAAATTGTATCAGGTAGCATAAGAACTACCAAAGGAAGAGGTGTGTACGTGGACGCATGCACACATCTGTGGGTTTATGTTCCATTGCTTTCTAGTGAATGGTGCAAGTGTGGCTAGTTTGCCTAGGAATGGCTGGCTGATAAAGAGGCTCAAAGCCTACCTGTTTCCGTAGCTAATATTCCATTTTAGCTGTGGGGTCGAGCCTGGTGCTTTTGGAACAGAAGACTCTGAGTTCTAGCCTGATCGATGACCGTGAACTTCATGCATCAAAGGAATAATGTTGATGGCACTCAGTGAATCCAAAATCTGAACGGCCCTTTTGGAACTGCTACCTTTAGGCATCATTTTCCTTGCAGCCTGATAAATGCACGGGCAGTTCTGTTTCTGTGCAGCAACAGTGCCCCTTAGGGATCAGTTCATGCATTGCTTAAGGGGGTCCCTGGAGAAAATAGCCACTCACTGTCTTTATTCTAAAGGTGCTTCTTTAATGGGTTTTCCCTACACTATTACTGCATAATGGAAACAGACTGATTTTTATCTAGCAGGGGAAAAATTGAAACCACATGTCAGAGTCCAGACTACAGAATGAGCCCAGAATGGGACACCCAGATAAAATGCATAGCAAATAATAAAATCTTGAGATGGGAAACACTAGGAGATGGGAAATACCAGGAGATTCCCTCTGGTCCTTCTCCGCTGTTCTCTACAGGACATTTACTAGTGCACGGGACTAAGGACTGGATTCAGCAATTGTGGGATACAGTTCTCTGGTTTGTACCATGCAGCAGGTCAGACTAGATGATCCCTGTGGTCCCCTCTGGCCTTAAACTCAATGAACGTATCAATTAGATTTAAATGCCACAATCAATGAGGCCTCCACCAGCTTCCCTGGGTGACTGCTCCACAGCCCCAGAGATCTCACTGACAAGGGGTTTTCCTGATATTCAGCCTCAAGGTTCTCTTTCTTCATTTTATCCCATTTCTCCTAGGTATGCTCAGGAATTCCTCTCCTTCCTAAGTATTAACATCCTTGAAATGCCTGTAGCCTGTCTCTGTCAGAGCCCCTGCCCCTTCACCCACACTATATTTGTAATTATCATGCCGAGATACTGGAAAACACAGAATCCATGTATGAGCATTGAGGGAGTCAGTTCCTGGATTAACAAGCAGAGACAAGGAAGGAAAAACTGATGGGGGGTTGTGCTGCAAGATGGAATCTAAGTTTTGTAGAAGCAGTGAAGGGTGAACGCCATCATTTGGCATGTGCTTTGGTTCTCACCCAGAGTTTATCTAAGTCCCCTGAATTACTTGAATTCGAACAATTAGGTTGGGATTCTCTGAAGGACAGGTTCCCTGCCCAACCTTTCTGCTGGTATTTTAGCACTTGGACTCCTGGGCGATACCCAGGAGTGCAGAAGCCAATGGAAATGGAAAAATGCTGCGTGAACGAGAAGGTATTCGGGGGGAAGCGGGGGGAGGGGGGAGAGATAAACAGCTCTATTTCTAACCTCAAAGAATTCATTTCATTTGAAGGTGTGGGTCAGGTCAGTAAAGGAAAAGCATTCCAGAGGCCGGCCCAGCATACATGCAGCATCAGTTTAACAACGGATCTGCCCTTTATCAGAGGTGTCTACATCCCACTCTCACAGCAGGATGGACTCCACAATTTATTAGGTCTTTTCCACCTGTTACTTCTCCAAGTCTGGTCTAGGGAGTATAACCTAGTAGTTAAATCCTGTCAGATCCTGGCTAAATCACTTCACCACTCTGTCTCAATTTCCCCTCTCTGTAAAATGGGGACAGGAACAGCTACCATGATCACCTGGGAGCTGTGAGTCCGAATTCACGGTTCGTAAAGAGCTTCGAGAGCTTGCAGAAGGCAATTCATCATTGTCTTATTTCTCTCTGATCTGACTTTTTCCACGAGGCTTATTTATTTTCTCATCACCACTCTGTGCCCTGGGTTTCCATGTGGAGTAATTAGTACCAGCAAAGACTGAAGGGATCTTTCCCCACCCTCTTGGCTTCCACTTAACAAACATGTAGTCCCATAAATTGTCAAATGCAAAGCATGTGAACAGTGTAAAACCCCATGGGCTGTAGCCCAAGGAGAATGAGTATTCATCCTATAGAATGACACTGGTACTGCAGACCTTCCTTGCCTCCAGAAATGGACCCTGTCTCATTCCCCATGTCCTGCTCTCCCCCTGCCACAAAATGTACAGTATTCTGACCTCAATACAGACTTTCAGTCTGGCCAATGGAATCTGGGTCCATTGATGCTGTTGATCAGGGCACTGTCTGCAAAACCAGTATGTGGATGGACAACTGCATTGTGAGAAATAAC
Source organism: Pelusios castaneus (assembly GCA_007922175.1). NCBI lineage: Eukaryota > Metazoa > Chordata > Testudines > Pelomedusidae > Pelusios > Pelusios castaneus. The sequence continues at coordinate 1,479,246 of ML685891.1, forward strand.
CCCACACCAAACAGGGAATGAGGGGAAGGTGTCAGAGCCTGTGATCTATTCTGCATTTGGGATCCCCTTCCTTTCATGGGCACACACAGAAAACCCATTTGGTTCCCAGAAACCAATCCTGGCTTCAGCTGGGGATGCTTAAAAAGGAATCAGTGCGATGCTGAGGTCCACTGGATAGAGTTCAGTGTGCTCTCAGCAACGCAATGCATTCCAATCTGCATCTCCAGGCTTTCCCCATCCCTGCTTTTTGGGCAGGTTCCAGATATCTCTCCTTCCTGCTCCGGTAGTACAAACACACTGTATCCGAAACACCTATAGAAATACAAAGGTCACTGCACTGCGTGTGGGAGTGTTTGCAAGGGCTGGTTCCCAGAGGGAAGGCAGAGTGCTCTGCCCATGCAAGGGCCATGACATTTTCCCACCATGATGCCATCAGTAGGAGGAAGCCGCTGGGGACCCTGGGTTCAACTCAAGTAGAAGCTTCAGGCAAAGTCTCTGGAAGCCTTGATTAAGAAAGCTCTTTCCAGTTTCCACTCAAAGGAGAGGTCACTACATGGCCTTCTGAAACCATTTCACGCTGAACCCCAGAGTCCTTGTCTGGGTTAAGCTCTCACTGCCTCTGCCTGAATAAAGCTCGAGTAAAGGATTCAGGACTTGCCCCTTATGGGGTCTGGCTGCTTGTGTCTGCATTCCTGCGCTAGGTCTCCGCGAGCTAGCACGAGTCTAATACCATGGTGCTGTGTAGCCGCGGTGGGGGGGTAGCCGTGCCGAGCACAAACCCACCCAAAACCAATGGGAATGGACTCAGAATGGCTCAGCTGTGCCTCCGCTGCCATGGTGACACCACTGCTTATATCACGCTAGCTCAATGCGTGCTCACACGAGCATGTGTACAGAGCAGGGAATCACACCTCAGCTTGTAGTGCGAACACGGCGTTAGAAGTACATGGCCTGGAGAGATGGGCCAGATTCAGAAGGGACGTGTATGGTAGGGGAAGGTAGACCTCCTTAGATGCCCCTATGCTCACTACAGCCCCGGGCAGCAGAGCACTTAAGCACAGACCTAACTGTAAACACCTATTGAGTCCAGCTGCTTTCAATTGGGTGTTGAGCCCATTGACTCACATGCTGATGTACTGTACTGGATCAGGGGCTTCTAGCTTCCTCCAAAGCCGCTGGGGTACATCTACACAGCAAAGAAAAAGCCACGGCTGGTCCATGCCAGCTGATTCAGGCTTGCGGGGCCTGGGCCACAGGGCTGTTTCATTCCTGTGTAGACTTCTAGGTTCTGGCTGGAGCATGGAGCCCTAGGACCCTGCAGAGTCAGAGAGATCCAGGCCCAGCCAGAGCTCAGAACAGCCCCATGGCCTGAGCACCGCAAGCCTGAGCCGGGTTTTCTTTGCTATGTAGACATACTCCATGGAGTCAGTGGGAGTCTTTCCATTAACTTCAATGGACTTAGGATCAATCCATTAGTCTCCCTTCTTAAACTCCTTCGAATCACCAAATTAAGCTAACTCTATACAAGACAGGTGTACTGATGATTTCCCCACTGGTTTAATTAAATTCACTGAAAATTAATTTTTGTTAAACCGAACAGTTTGTTTGCAGGCTCTGGGCTTATCCACACACAAACTTTTACTTGGTTACCTAAACTGATTGAATTAAACCAGTTCAAACTGCTACACAGACACACTTACATAGTTTATATTGGTAGGCTTACAGGATTAAACTGAGGTATAGCCCAATATCAGTGGACCAATGCGGGAGTGTCTACACAAAAAGCTGCACCAGTTTAACTAAGCTGGTTTATAATCACACCATTAGTTAAAGTAATGTCACTTTGTGTTTACACCAAGCCTCAGATTCCCTTAGACTCACTCATACCCACTCAACAGGTGTGTAAGGCAGTGCAGATTTGTGTAACTTCCATGTCAATGAGCCAAGAGCCTGTGCCCAATAAAGTACCCCCTGCCTCCAGTTACTAAATCAAAGGCTGCAATACCTTTTTCACAGACATGTACAGGGAGATTTTCAGAAGAGCCTGTGGGATACAGGAGCCTGGGGGGCTGGTGCTCTCAAATACCCTTTGGTGCTTTTGAAAACTTCCCTTCCTTTCATTAGCTAAAATGGAGAAAAACAAGGCAGGTAGAAAATGCAAAAGAAAACTTCAGAAAGCTAGGGTGAAGCACAGCAGCTAATCAGCCCAACAGGGCGGGGAAGGCAATTTACTGCTATAAAGTGGACTTGCGTTTCATTCTCAGTGAATGTTATCACTTTTGATAAGTGATAGGCACACACACACATATATTTTCTTTGTAAAAAAGCAAAGTACAACCTTTAATAAAAAAAACCACCACCAATTTCAAACCCCAGCTGCTCACAGGAGCAGGCACCTGGCAGCAAGAAACTCTCATTCCTTCCCTGTCAAAGAGTTCACCTTTACCCCTGGTCATGAGCTGAAGTTACTGTAAACAAGGCCTTCTAAAGTCACCAAAAAAGTTCAGCACCCCATGCAGGAAGGATCAGTTTACAGCATCTAATTTTTCTTTCTGACTAATACATTAAGTCAGATATCGTTTCCTGCTCAGAAGCTATTTCTCTGTTCAACCACACTTCCTTCTCCTCTTCTTTCAAATCCTACCCCCCCCCCCCCATATGCCTTTCTGAGCCTTCTTTTCCCATTTCCTCCACTGTCCTCAAGTTATTATTTTTATCCACCACTCCATGTCTCTCTGGGTCCAAACCAGCAGGGTGCTGAACGCCTCTTGTGAAAGATTGAGCACCAGTGAACCCAGGTTGAGGGAAGAGGGTTTGGCGTCTCCCAGGATTTTCAAACCAACTCATGGGGTCAGACCTTTGCCACTTGATTTTCCTTGTTTTGTCTGAGCTGATAGGGCCCTGGTTCAGCACCCATTAAATAGGAGTCCTTCCACGGACTTCAGTGGAAACTGGATCAGGTCCATGTGAGTGCCTCAGACCAAGATGAATGCTAGGAAGTGCTGAACATCTGCAGCTCACACTGGGCCAAATCCTGAACGCCATATTCAGGCCTTATCAAACTAACTCCCATTGGGACAGTGAGTGACTAGCACCTCTCAGGATGCGGTCCCCAGAGAGTGCCTGGCTGTCCGTCTCTAGCCAGGCATGCAGCAGAGAGGGGAGATGTTAAACTAGGTGCCAGGCTAAAAGAGGGGGAGAAGGGGCTCAATCCTTGGAGGATCGAGCACCAAAACTGCCACTGGGGTCAGCAGGGGCTGTGAGTGCTCTGCTCTGGCCCCGGTGGCAGAGAATACGGCTGCCCCTACGATCCCTGTCTGCGCAGGCAGCACAGACGGAGCAATGCAGCTATCAGAAATAAGTGCAAAAAGGTTTAGCTAACAAGAAACTGGACGGCAAGTACAACAGTGCAGTGTAACACAGAAGCTAAGCGAGGTGTTAGCCAGAGGTTGGCTGGGGCAAGGCACTATGTATAATAGCGAGAAAGTATAGTGGAGATTCTCCCAGAATGCATCTGTCCTAAGAGAGAACTCCTGATATTCCCCCCACTCATTTCTCCTGCCCACAGGTGGGTGACAGTGCCCAAAATATTTAAACATGGGTAACACTTGCTAAGCCCAACCTCCCAAATGAGGTTAGATGTGGTTTAGATCTAGGTACCTGCACACCCCTGAAATTTGAGTTTGGCTGGTTCTCATTGGGCCAAATTTTGAAGTGCTGACTCCAGTAAATCTCCCTCTGATTTCAATGGAAGGCTAAGGACTTCTGCATTTGGCCCTGAATTGCCATGGGCGGAAAGTGATGGGTGAGTTCCTGGTGGCTTTCCTTCTCTCTCCTATTGGCTCAAATGCTGCGAGGGCAGCAGCCTCTTTGGATGATCCTTGTTGGAATTTCACTAGTCCCAGTAAAGCTCCTTGCAGACAGGAAGGGGAAATAGCTCTGTGCTCTGCTTCTCTCCTGCACCCAAACATGGTATCTGTATCCAGGGACCAATGACTTAAAAAGGACTTCAAAAACAGGCATTATTTGTCATCGGGAAGAGCTATAAAAAGAAACACTTCTCAAGTAGTGAGTGTGAATACCATTACTTTACAGATTCGAGGGAAAAAAGCAGATAACCTTGGAAAGGCCTGACCTTCAAACAGGTTCAAATAACTTTACCAGCTCTCACAGGCATGCCTGTACGTTCACATTCACACTTGCACTAACCACAAAAGCAGGCTCACATGCATGCACAGGTTCATCCCCCCCTCCCACCCTCCGCCCCCCCACACACACACTTAGTAATGAAGACAAAAGAAAAATCACACCGTGGGCATTGCTGCAGCAGGGTTTTAGAACTGGTTTGGGAAAGAAAGCGAGATGTTCGATCTGTACTACGAGTGTCTGGATCATTAAAAGAACAAAGCCAAGACACCTGCAAACAAAGCTCATAGCTTTCAGAGCTCCAAAGCCAGTCTCTCCAAAATCAGCTCGCTGGCCATGCTGGGTCAGCGTCCTAGCAGGGAACTTCAAATCTGTATGAGAACTTTGCAGCCACTTCCTATCTCTACAATGGATGGAACCAATCCCACTGATCTGACCACTTGGGAGAACTCTGGGAAAGGTCAGTATAGATTAGTCTCTTGAGCTCCCAGCATTTTGCTGCTGGCCACCTACTTGGCCCACTGGTATATGCTGGCCCAGCAGTGTGTGCCTTCTCCAGGTTTAAAATGTGTGGGCAAACACTGGCTGCTTAAGAGAGGAGGAAGGGAGGACTGAGGCTGGGCCTCTTAGTGCACATTGATGAGATCAAGAGGATCTTCTTGCTTGTCCTTTTAAGGTCACAGCTTCCTTCTACAGAGCCAACATCTGACCATGCACTATGCTGGGTGAGACCGAATTGGATTTCTCTAACCCTAACCCGAACCCATCTGGGGATAAATATCCTGCAGTTACACCAAAGGGATCAGTTTTTAGAATCTGCTGAATATTGTATATAGGTGTATTCTTCCCAGATACTTGGCAATGCTAATAAGAATGCTTTGTGTTCCTTTCGCCCCTTCCATCTCAAAGCGCTTTGCAAACCCTACATGGCTTGTCGTTCAGGCAGGCCAAGGACCTCCAATTAGAGCTTCTGGTGCCCCGCACTCCTGAAAATTAGACCCTTGCTAACTACCCTCATGACACACAGACACAATTGGTACATTTGTTACCCTGCTGGTCATCTTCTAAACTGTCACTGCCTCCCTGCACTGGGCCCTGAAAGCCATGGGAGGTGCATGGCATGTGCACTTTGAAAGCAAAACCCTCCTGACCAAAACAGCCAGTGTTATTTCGTGGAGGTGTTAACCGACAAGCTGAGAGGGGACTGAGTTACCCAAGGCCATGAAGAGAAGCCAGGCAAAGCCAGGTAAAACACCAGTCCCCAGTCACAGTCCCCACTCCCCAGTCACAGTCACTGGAGAATATACAGATTCCCTCTCTGGCTATGTCTACACTAGAAAAGTTAGGTCGACTTTGTTAAGTTGATTTAACAAAGTCGACCTAACTTTTCTAGTGTAGACATAGCCCCTTGTCAACCTTATTAAGTCAACGTAATGAGTTAAGTTGACTTAAAAAGGTCAATTTAGGCGCTAATCCCTGTCCACACTGGCCTTAAATCGACTTAAGGAGTCGATTTAAGGCTTAAGTCGACCTAAAAGGAGGTGTTATTAAGTCGACTTAATAAAAGCCCAGTGTGGACGTGACTTTGTTTAGGTCAACTTAAGCCTCCTTAAGTCGACCTAAGTTGCCAGTGTAGATGCACCCTCTGAGAGGGAAAAACATAATTTCTGCCTTTGCTGATTTTCACAGCTAAAGATATAAGAAGGGAGACAAATGGGGGCACTCCACTGAATTTTGCAAAGATGCTTTTAGTGCAAAAGGCAGAGTCTGGTGCTGCTGTATATATGGTGACTGTTCCAAAGCTCATGCAATTCAGTGGGAGCACTTCTATTTGCTTCAGTGGACTTCGGCTTGCACCGTGGTGAATTGCCCTGTCATCCTGGGCTTGATTTTGACCTCAGTTACACTGGTGTAACTGCAGTGAAATCGGTGGAATTACTCCATATTTACTCCAGGTACCAGACTCTGGCCCGATGTGAATTTCATCATTGTTCTCATGGCCGTGAGTAAAAATAACTTCATTTTTTAAAAATGACCCAGTGAAGCAGTTTCACTTATAGGAGGAACTCCCGGGGTCCAATTTGTGAGCAGATCCACAATTGGGTGGGACTCAGCCTGCTCAATGCAGCTAGGCCAGCTTATGCACCTAGAGGATTTGCCCTCCTCTGTGTGCGGTAAGGAAGGGTTGAATGTAGAGTGGTAGGATCACACTCGGCACTGCAGGTGGACAACGGGTGCCCAGGGCAAGCGTGAGGCTGTGAGATAGCCAACTGCAGCTCTAACCTATCAATCTCCAAAGAAGAAGTGTCTTGGCATTTGAAGAGTACAGATTGGGGGAGCCACTCAGCTGGCAAAGCTTCATTTTCATGCAGTCCCACCTGTCATGCTGCCTGCACCATCCCTAGCTAAGAAAATGCGAGTGCTGGGCTGGGTGATTCTTTGAGCTGCACAGAGATAAGGAACCAGGATATGCTGGTGGCAGGGGCAGGGGAGAATCCTCCAGGCTTGTTGCTATTGCACTGGATGCAGGTACGCACGGCTCCAGACTGTGAAAGAAGAGAGTGCTGGAGGCTGGAGAAAACTGGACTGGATACTGTGTTTTGCTGGCTTCTGCGAAGCGAGGAGTGGCCTTTGCAGGATCAGACAGCAACTGTGAAATTCAGCATGAAAACCCAAAACCCAACACTCCCCCTCGCACCCAGAAGCTTCAGCTGCTTACTCCTTGCAGCTGCTGCGGAGGCTCTGGTGAGGCGTGCCAGTCACTGAGTAAAAATCCACCAAAGAGATGACCTCACAGAACAGTCTCCTGTCTGACAGTGCTCTCCACACAAAGTGGCTTTGGGGCTGGACTGGCAGATGCTGCAGAGCTCCACTACTCTGCCGTGGGTGGGCAGTGACATTCTGGAGGGGTAGAGTCATGCTGAGTGCCCTGGAGTCCTGCTTGTGGGAGCACAGCAATCCACCTGGGGTCTTTTCTCCAGCCAGAACAGTGCAGGGTCTGCTCTGATTCACAGTCAATGAAACCAACCAGCTCTTCCCACCTGCCTGATGCTAGGGCAGGTCTCCTTGGTTTATGCTTCTCACAGCCAGAGGGAAACAATGCTTGGAGCAGCTTTCTTTCCCTACTGGTAGGTGGATTCTGGGTATAGTCGTATGGCTGATGTCCTCTGCACCTTGCTAACCTCATTGCAAGGAGAACACCACATACCCATGGTAAGAAGAGCAATCAGGAAAGCACCAAAAGGAAGGGAAAAATAGAATGGAGGGGCAAACATTGATATTAGAACCAAATTCCTCTGCTTGTGGGCAGGATGGACCTATCCTAAGCAAGGAGGGTCACCAGAAAGAGCTGCACTATCTGAGAGAGTTGACAGCAGTGTAAACTATCACAGTGAGAATGGCTGTGGCACCCTTGACTCTTATGAGGAGTTCATTGGGTCGGGAAGAATCGTTTCCACAGAAGTTGGTGGGAAAGAACCTCGTTGTCATGGAGGGTCAGTAAGAAGGGCTTTGATAACCTTGACTGTCAGTTAGAAGGTCCCTCGCTGACCTGGATGGTCAGCACAAAGGGTTTTGTTGACCAGTCACCCAACTGAAAGGACTCCACTTATCCAAACAGTCAGTGGGAAGGGCTCCAGAATCCCTGAATGGTCAGCTGCAAAGGTTCCCACTGGCTTGACAGTCGGCTGTATCATTGGACTGGATAGTTGGTGAGAGTCTCCCACTGATCCAGACAGTTGGTAGGAAAGGCCCCCTTCATCCAGAGGGTTGGCAGAAAAGGTCTGTGTCTTGCCCATGCCCAGAGTTTTCCCTACTTTAGAACAGAAAGATGGTGTTCAGCCATGTACTAACAACTCCCCAGATTTGCTGAAAAGTCTCCAGAAACCTTGGGACTGGCCAGCTGTGTCACCGAGCACTGCCTGCACCTCCGTTGGTGTCCTGAAGGTGATAAAAATCCTGCAGCGGAATGGCAGTGAAGCAGAAATTGGAAAAAAAAAAGCCCACTCTAGTGCCTGACATTCTTTTTAGGATGACAATAAAAGATAATGTTACCTGTAAAATGTGCAAGCTGCTCCTAGCACTGCTCCTCCCACCCCTCCCCTCCTCAGCACACTCTCTGGGGCTCATGCTGCCCCTGCAGTTGATAAAATGACAGGGAGAACCAGGCAAATGGGGAGGAATCTCTGGGACTGACCCTCAAGACCAAATCAACAGCTAGCTGTGAAGACATGAGAAGTGCCGAAAATCAACCAGCTCTATGTATTGCATCATAAGGGTATGATTCAGAGCCCACTGACATCTGTGAAGTCTTTCCCCTGACTCCAGTGGGCTTTGGCTCAGGCCCTAAGTTAGCCATTTTCTTTGATGTCCATGTAAAACATCTTTCTCAGTGAGGAACGCAAAGACCCCACTTACTGACTTGCAGGGAAGCGGAAATGCTCCTCTCTCTAGGGGTTCATTTCCTCTACAGTTGGGATTGTCCTATCTTTGGGATCATCAGACATGTAACACAGATTAACACCACTTTGTGCTGATGCAGTTACTTTCATCAGAGGCTCTTATGGCACTTTGCTAATTAATTAACTAATTGGACCATCACAGCACCCCGTTGCTGTTATCACCATCTGATACAGGGAAACTCAACATGGAGAGGTAAGTGCCTTCTCCCAGGTCACCTAGCAAGTCCATTGAAGAGCTGGAGAAAGAATCCAGGAGACCTGGCTCCCAGTCCCCTACTCTGACCATCACATCAGACTATCATGCTTGGATGGGAATTTCTGCTGGGTCCCACAGTAACATGGAATAGGTTGGCAAAGAAGATTTTAGAAGGTGTGGGCAGCAAAGGGGGTGGCTTTGCCCCAAGGCTTGCACTTAATTGTGTCAGTGGGGTCCCAAGTGTCCTTTCCCACATCTATCCAGGGGACACCTTGGGCTTGATTCAGCGGCCTTCAGCAGCCCTGCAGTGCCTCTAGTGATGAGAATCCCTCAGGGAGAGTCCCTTCCCCTACAGGAAACTGCTGTGGTGCCTTTAAGATTTGGAGTGCTGCCCTTTCAAGGGAAGTGAGAATATTTCAGAGGGACTTCATCCTTCAGGAAAAAAGCCCAAACCATGTCTTTCCAAGATGGGGTCAGCCCTGCAGCCCTTTGTCTGGAAGCACTTACTACACAATTAATGGAAGAGACTCTCATCAAATGAGGAACAAATCATAAAATTAGGGAGATGGAAATTAGGCATGGACAAATGATCCAGGTACAGGGGAGATTTATGGGTGAGGTTGTATTATAGCTAATGATTTCTGCTAATGATCCTCCAAAGTATAAAGTGGCACCGAGCCCACTCTCGATGGGACGAGAGAAAATCCTGTGTGCAGAGTGAAGGGCATTCCTCCCAGGAGGGGAGAGGAGCTCCCACTGCAGTACAGCCTTCCCCCTCCTCCCCTGGCCCCGCAAACTGGGGATCCTGTGTGTGGAAATTGCCATCACAAGCAGGCCTCCAGAAACCTGTCAGCCTCCCCATGGCAGTGAAGTTCTTCTGCATGTGGGGCTGTTGGGCTAGGCATGTGTTTCCCACACCTCTGTCTCAATTAACACCACACACAGCCCCCCTCATAACCTCTGCCATCCTGCTTTCACTGGACCTGCCTCTCAGCAAGAGGAAGGGGCTGCTGCCACCTGGGTTGAGGTCCTGGGCCTTCCCAACAGGCTTCAGCCACTGCATATGCCACAGCCCAGAACCACAGAGAGATGGGAATAAGACCAGGCCAGTTTCAGGCCTAGTGTAAGGGCACTGACTTCTGCAGAGTTACACCCGGGAAGACTGTGCCCCATTGAGGACAACATTTGATTAACTCTTTCATCTTCTATTTGGTGAGTTCTCTCATAGCCAGAATGCCTCCTGCTTACCCACCGTGACCCTGGCTTGGGCCTGGAGTAGGGAGAGCTCCTCCTTTCATCTGTACAGATGTTGCTCCTATCCTGGCTAAGAGTGGCAGAGCTGTGAGCTCTTCGCAGAGAGCACTCCATGCAGGAGTTATATGGGATGACGTTCATGGCTGGAGCAGGGTAGTTCTCAACTCCCAGCCAGTCTTCCTATACCCTTCTGCCTTGTGACCCCATGTCTGGGTGAGGCTGAGACCTGAAAAACTGCAAACTTCCTCCCATAGCCACTGTTCCTAAGGTGCTTCTAGTTGGGTTGGATATGCATAGGAGCTCCCCCTAAGTCAATGCCCCTCCATTGTTCCCTAGACTCGACATTTCCTTGAGACAATTTGTTGGACAAGCCTGGCCTCTAACCTAGAGGAGCTGTGCTGAAGGTGGAGAAGACCCCTCATATCTTGCAAGATGAGTTGTGTGGCCCAGAGAATTAGGGCTCAGGTGACCTGACTTCTTTCCTCAGGTCTGCCACTGGCCTGTGTATGGCCCTGTGCAAGTAACTTCCTCTCCCTGTGCTTCAGTGTCCCCCTCTGTAAAATGGGGATAATGACACCTTCTTTGTACTGTGCCTTGAGATCTCCAGATGAGAAGAGCTGGATGTTAATATCATCCTCTAACCAACACTGAGGATGTCATTAATGATTTGTAGCATCCAGACACAGAAGGGCAGAGAATCTCTCCTTAGCCTCAGGGGAAGAATTATTCCAAATATGTTTCCCTCCAAACCTAAATCGCTGCACTTCACAAGTATCAGACAAATTAAGGGCAATGAGCTTTTGGAAGAAAGAAGCTGGATGGGGGAGTGCGGGGAGGGGAGACGAGGGAGTAGTCCTGTCTTACTGTCAGGGAAAGGGGGGAAAAAAAGGACAATTAAAACTGCTCTGCTCTGCACTCCCATGGGAGCCTTGTCCTGCCATCCTGTGTGATTGGTAGGCTGGACTATTACTCTACTGTTCTTGGAGTAATAAAAATTCCTGGTAAGTTTCATTTGGAGCTCTGATCACGAATGGCACAATGATTCACAGAAATATGGGCAGGCTCCAGTGCCAAAAACCTACCAAGTAAAAGCTGCTGAGCTGGTGGGTTTGTGGATTGTTGTTTTTCTTTTCTCTCCTACAGGAGCTGGACGTGTCTAATATGGGCAGGGGCTGAGAAAATGGAGGAAAGAGGAGAGAGAGAGATGCAGGACAATCAAAGATAGAGGGCATTGAAGGTTACCAGGAGCAGAGAGGTATTAGGCACTGACTGTTGAGCAGGAGGAATGTTGGATGATAAAGGTCGGTAGGGATCTGGGTCACTGGTGAACGTGAGCCACTGTGTGATATCAAATGGGATGCGGATATGAAAGAGAAGGCATAAAGGATGCAGAATATTATGGAATCTGAAGGACATGGGAGGCAAGAAGGAATGGAAGCCTGAAGGGCTCACTCATCCTCTCTATTCAGTCAGCCCTGGGCTTCTCTTCATGGATCTCCCCAATCTCAACTAGCACAGGATACTCCTGGTGAGGAGAGGCGGGAATATTCTGCTTCTCTTTACTCATTTTCCAGAGGATACTGAGCTCAGACCATGGAACAGCAAGTGTCATCTCTCTTCCCTTGAGTCCAATCACTAATTATTCTCAGGACACTACACTAGTTTGTAACCCTATGTATACTGTTTGCTTCAAAGACCCTTTTACATCCACCCTCTGCAAGGAAATGGGATTTACAAAAAGACAGAGAAACCCTCAAACTTTTGCATGCTGTTGCTGGAGAAGGTTTGATTAGGACAGTGTAATGTAATGAGTGACATGATCTCAAAGGGAAGTGTCAGAAGAAAGGTGGGGGGGGGCAAAGAAAGGGAGAAAAGGAATGGGAAAATAAAAGAGTGTTCTTTACAACTCTTATGGTGTCTCTTCTCCTCTGTCCTTCTCTGTGTCTTCTCCCTCTCTTTAATTGTTCTAGGAAGATCAGTGCTTTCTCAGCTTTTCTTTTTCCTTTTTCCCCCCTTCTTCCTTCCCTTCTTTCTCTCGACATGTTTTTCTTTGTGGAGGTAGAGATAAAACTCTTCCATCATAGCAAGAAAGAAATTCACAACACCTAGAAATACAAATCCCCACCCAAAGCAGAACTTTGAAGAACCTCACAAAAAAGAGACAAGTTAGAGATTCTACAACGTCCATTATAACCTTGCTATTGCCAGTCTATTTTATGTGGAAGGTGTTCAGATTCTACTGTGATGTGTGGCAGTAGATAGATAGATAGATAGATAGATAGATAGATAGATAGATAGATTTGTTCTTAGGTGAAAGAACACAATAAATGAGACAAAGGTGCTGGAATCTTCCCTTCCTTTTATGCCCACATCCCGTGCAAGAGCTAGTTACATACTCTAATTAAATAAAACGAGCAGTACAATCCAAATAAGATTTACCTAACAGGGCAAAGAGTCAGGGCAATAGATCACATTAAGTCTATTATTTAAGACCTCAGGGCTAATTTCATTCCCCCCCAATGCAATTTTTAAAGAAAGCTAAATAGCCTCCTTATTTGTCGATATTACATGGAGGGGATGAGAAAATATATTAGCTATTTGCTTCGGTCTGTGAAATGATGTGACAAGAAGCCCAAGTTTCTCCCTTGATATCTGCAGCCTTACATGTCAGTGTAGCGATCATCTCTCCTGTGCTAAGCAGGGGTGGGATGGGCCAACACGTGGCTCTCCAGGAATCACTGAGACACTGCAGGAAGGAGTCTTGGCAATTCAGCAAGTGGAGCTTCCCTCTGAGGGCTTGTCTTCACAGAGAGCATCAAATTCCCCACCGTCAGATCAATCTTCCTGATCAACTGAGCGGGTCTGTGAAGACCCTGTCAGTCAATTGGGAAGTCGATCCCTGAAGACCACCCCCTCATACAGCATAGCGCTGAGTTGACGGGAGGGCATTTCCCATCGACTTAGCACACTGAAGACACTGTGGTAAATAGGTGTTAGGCAGTTGAAGGGATATATGCCATTTATTTTAAGTAACTTGCATATCTCCCTTCAACTGCAGCTGAAATCCCCCCGCAGTGTAGACCAGAACTCAGTCACCTTTCAACCAATGTTTCCTCCCACTGCTCAGGGCATTGGGAGATGTTGTCTGTTGGATGAGCTACAACACCCAGACCCGGACCACTTGTGGTCCTTAAAGTCCTTGTTTTCAGCTACCATCCGGTTGTACCTGATCCACTACAAATTCCAGAACTGATTGGGCTTTCCATCCTGCTTCTCTAAATAATAATAATACCTATTTCTTAGATAGCATTTTTCATCAGCAGGCCTCAAAGGGGATGGCTAACCTGCACATTAAGCCCAGGCTCTCACTCAGCTTGGAGCGCAAGCCCCTCTTTTGTCCACACACAAATCAGGCTGTCTGAGGTGAGTAAGCACTCAGCACCTGGTGCCAAGGATCCTGGTAGGCTGGTGAGTCAGAGACCAACCGTCTCGCTGTGACTCAGGTTCAAGCCCTGCCATTTTGCAGCATGGATGCAGCTCAAGCTGCAGACCCAAGTCGGAAGGTCTGAATAGTGCAGAGTGAATGTGAGAGCCCAGCTGTGAGCACTCAGGTCCAGCAATTAAACCCAGGTTTACAGTGCAGTGTGGATGTGCCACAACGACGTGTGAGAGCCCAGCTGTGAGCACTCAGGTCCAACAATTAAACCCAGGTTTACAGTGCAGTGTGGATGCTCAAGCACAGGCCTGGAAACACTGAATCCACAAGCCAGTGGAGTGTAGACACACCCTAAGTATTATATCATCTGTAATGTATTTATCCTGACAACCTCTCTGTGAGGGATGGGGGGCTGTTATGCCTATTGGCCGAAGAGAGAACTGAGGCATGGGAAGGCTAAGGGACTTGTCCAAAATCACACAGAACATTTTTGGCAGAGCAGAGAATTGAAACTGGGTCTCCTAAGTTCAGGCTAGTGTGTGAACTACTGCACCATTCTTCCCCAGCCTCCTGCTGTATTTCCATTGGGAATTGTTCCTCACAGATTAATTCTGACGTCCAAAGGGCCCATTGTGATAATTTACTCTGACCTCCTGTGTACAGAGGCCACAGGACTTCCCCGAACCAATTCCTCTCTAAACTTCTCTACAGACTCTAAACTCTTGGGTAACACTGCTGTGTGCTAGTGAGTGCCCAATGCGAGTATCACTGGTAGAGCCAGCTTAGAACTCAGTGGGGCTCGGAGCCCCATGCTGCATCCTGGGCACTAGCCCCCTGCTCTCTGTTATTTAACATTTCTTCAGGCTTGGCTCCCTGCTGCTGGTCATTACCTAATGTCATGATTCATGCAGAGTGGCACCAGTACCGGGGATTGTCCCTTCCGCAATCAGCAACATATTTAGTCCAGGCCCCCTACCATTTTTCTCCCAGGACAAATGGCTCTGAACTGGTCTCACAGGGTGCGCTCACTGCAGCCTCTCCAGGGAAGGGAGATGATGTTCAGACCAGCCCACTCAGCTTTCAGTTCCCCTGCATCCTTTCCCCCTTACACACACTTTGCACCCAGGAGGGAAGCAACAGCTGGAGTTTTAACCCGTAGGGCTCAATCTTACTAAGGTGAGCCAGTCCACTGAAATCAATGTGTGTGCTAACAGTATGACCTTGCTAGGGCCTGTATACCACAAATCCCTATATGCTATGCAGCAATATGGCCAGAGGGTATCAATCACAGCCTGGTACTTCCTTTGTCAAGCACTTTGAGATCTATTGAGATAGATAGATAGATAGATAGATAGATAGATAGATAGATAGATAGATAGATAGAT